>JAXIVJ010000531.1:45000-210000 GCA_036785665.1 Chirona hameri
TCACTTTTTACATCTCCATTCAGCTGAACGTTCCTAAAACTATGCATCCTAGGGTATAACCACGGTAAAACTGTTGAATGTGTTACACATTATTGGGACACAGTCAATGCGCACGTGTGCTCCCGTACCGTTTCATATTTCAAACCTGTTCTATCTTTACCAGAGCGCGCCAGCTCGGTCATCGTCCTAAAAGGCGGTTTACTGGTATAATATTGTGGCCTAAATCCGAGGAGATGTCATTTCGCGTTTTTTTTTGGGGGGGGCGCATTGCCCGAGGTGGTGCCCTGGGTTTCTTTGCCCCCGCCCCCATCCGAAAATACCTTCCGCCGACACTGCATGTGTCATAATATAATGCAGAACAATAGATCAAAAGGTCAATATTTCCTTTAAGTAGAAAAGATAGCTTTAAAAAGATAGATCAACAGCACAAGATTATTGTTCAGCCTACCTTTGTCAGTTATTTAAATGAAAGCTCTCTGTCTAAAGCAACAGACGAATCAACCGTACAAGATCATTGTTCAGTCTAACTTCGTCAGTTATTTCAATTAAAGCTCTCTGCCTAAAGCTGTTGTGGACTTATTCAGTCTTCTATCATTTGTCCATGTCCCCTGCTGTCGCCCACCATGTGGAAAGTTGCACTCGAGAAAGTCATGGCCTTTCCATAACGTTTGCCATTTTATTTTATTTTGCCTTTTGTTGGTTCCACGTGCATCCATATCAATTCACTCAGCCTACCACGTACGGCGTAGTAGCAAGCTAATTGTTTCCTCAATAGATGTAGTTCGAACCATCTGTCTTGGATTTGCTCGGAATTGCCGACATTTCCTTGAATGTATATCTGGGGTCAGGAACAAAACCAGAGCCAGAGCCTTTCGCTAAGCGTAGCTTAGCGTAGCTTACCAGAGTTATATAAGCGGACCCTATGTAATCCTGACCTCTACCACACGAACGTGCATTGCCTGGTCACCATGGCAGAATGTAAAGCCGAAAGCTGTATGTGCCACAGAGCCCCTAAAGTCCCCCCCGCCCACTGACCTTATAAGGTCAGTTACCCCGGCCGCTGCCGCCAATCGTAGGCCCTGCCAATCCAGGGCAGATAATGAAAACAAGTTGGCGCTCCAAAATTCGCGTCGTGTCGGGTGTCGCAATTGGAGTCGACAGGGCGTGCGTACTGCTTAGTAACTATGCTGTAGTTCAGTTACTAAGGGTATGCACATGGGTAAGGTCTGGTGTGTGCTCATCCTACACATTGAAGAAAGATGAGACCACATAGATACAATAAAGACAGCATGGTATAAGCATAGATATGAAAACGATCGCTCATACCTTCACGACACAAATGTGTATGTGCCGACACAGGGGCGGCTACAGGAGGACATTGGGGCCACGCCCCCTCCTAGACGACTAAGTCGGTGAATATTGATAGTTTCTGGTCTCACAGAAAATCTAAACAATTTTCACCGAGAGAAGTTGGTTTAAAACCAGTTGCCCATGAACTGTGAGTAGATCTGCATGGGCCGGGAGCCCTACCATGCGGACGTAGTAGATGTAGATGTAGATGGATGTAGGACGTAGACATAGTAGATGAGCCGGCAGACTTACCTTCAGTACGTAGTAGATTCTGAATGGGCCGGCAAACCCACCATGAGGACATAGTAGATCTGTACGGAACCGTGATCTACATTGAGGACGTAGAATATTAGTTCGGACCTACCTTGGGGACGTAGTGGACCTACCTTTAGGACGTAGTGGACCTACCTTGAGGACGTAGTCGATTTTGCACGGACCTACCTTGTAGACCAACCTTGAGGACGTAGTAGATCTGCACGGACATACCTTGGGGACGTAGTTGACCTACCTTGAGGACGTAGTAGATCTACACGGACCAACCTTGAAGACGTAGTAGATCTGCACGGACCTACCTTGGGGACGTAGTGGACCTACCTTGAAGACGTAGTAGATCTGCACAGACCTACCTTGAGGACGTAGTAGATCTGCACGGGCCTACCTTGAGGACGTAGTAGATCTGCACGGACCAACCTTGAAGACGTAGTAGATCTGCACGGACCTACCTTGATGACGTAGTAGATCTCCACGGACCTACCTTGGGGACGTAGTGGCCCAACCTTGAGGACGTAGTAGATCTGCATGGACCTACCTTGATGACGTAGTAGATCTGCACGGACCTACCTTGATGACGTAGTAGATCTGCACGGACCTACGTTGATGACGTAGTAGATCTGCACGGACCTACCTTGATGACGTAGTAGATCTGCACGGACCTACCTTGAGGACGTAGTAGATCTGCACGGACCTACCTTGATGACGTAGTAGATCTGCACGGACCTACCTTGATGACGTAGTAGATCTGCACGGACCTACCTTGAGGACGTAGTAGATCTGCACGGACCTACGTTGATGACGTAGTAGATCTGCACGGACCTACGTTGATGACGTAGTAGATCTGCACGGACCTACCTTGAGGACGTAGTAGATCTGCATGAGCCGGCAGACGCCGACCAGCGTAGGCGGCATGACCGGGACCACCAGACTGCTGGCCGAGTCGAACTTGGAGCGGGTCAGCGGCGGCACCCAGTCGCCCAGGTACTCGAGCGCGGTGTTCTGCAGGTCCTTCGTCACCCCCAGCACGCCGCGGTCGATAAAGTACTCGACATACTGCCGGAC
This sequence comes from Chirona hameri, assembly GCA_036785665.1. Lineage (NCBI taxonomy): Eukaryota > Metazoa > Arthropoda > Thecostraca > Balanomorpha > Balanidae > Chirona > Chirona hameri. The sequence continues at coordinate 47,686 of JAXIVJ010000531.1, forward strand.
AGCGGGGATGGGAGAGTCAGTGGTGGGCATGTGTGGCACACACTGGTAGTAGATGGGTTTAGGTCCCATCCTGAGTACAAAGGGGCGGCATAGCGTTGTGAAATGACGTACACCATGCATGGGTCGCGGTTCCTTCAAAGTGCGAGATACTTGAATTTGAAATAGCTGAAACCTAAATTGGAAGTCGCAATATTCCGTTATCGCTAAGGTAAAAATGACGGTGAATATCCAACGTTTTATATTTTATTTTGTATTAAAATTAGATAAAATATTGTACCGAAGCTACATCCACATGGGTTTTCAAGTATGCAATTGCCAGATATATGGGGCACCATTAACTAGGAAATTGTCTTTGGAACAAACTGCCATTTCGATGGGGCCAAAGCTGACAAATGTCCTCTCATAATTCAAGATAAAGATAATTCACATAGTTCAGGACCCAGATCAGGACATATTTCTATCGGACCACACACACAGCAAGTTGGAAGGGCAACATCTCCATAAAACATACCGAACTCCACTCTAGAATTCCAGTCCAGAACCGAACAGAACTCGAGTCATTATTTTGAGGCCGTCACCTCCATCACAGCCGACGTCATGTCGTCATGCCGACGTCATGTCGACGTCATGTCGTCATGTCTCCGCCACGAGCTGACCGACCCTGGACCGTCCCTGGTGCCTACCGACACATCCCCACGGCCACGTACTCCGTAGCAATCAGCAGCATAACGAGCGAGCGTCGCGCGTGTCGACACTCCCGATATCATCCGCACATCGATGCCGGCGTCCCTCGGAGCCGACCGGGGTGGCGGCGGGGGCGGCTGCTGGGGCGGCTGCTGGGGCGGCTGCTGGGACGGCGGCTGGGGCGGCTGCCGGGGCGACGGCGGGGGCGGCTGCTGGGGCGGCGGGGGCGGCTGCTGGGGCGGCTGCTGGGGCGGCTGCTGGGGCGGCTGCTGGGGCGGCGGGGGCGGCTGCTGGGGTGGCTGCTGGGGCGGCGGGGGCGGCTGCTGGGGTGGCTGCTGGGGCGGCGGGGGCGGCTGCTGGGGCGGCGGGGGCGGCTGCTGGGGTGGCTGCTGGGGCGGCGGGGGCGGCTGCTGGGACGGCGGCTGGGGCGGCTGCCGGGGCGGCGGCGGGGGCGGCTGCTGGGGCGGCGGGGGCGGCTGCTGGGGCGGCTGCTGGGGCGGCGGGGGCGGCTGCTGGGGCGGCGGGGGCGGCTGCTGGGGCGGCTGCTGGGGCGGCTGCTGGGGCGGCTGCTGGGGCGGCTGCTGGGGCGGCGGGGGCGGCTGCTGGGGCGGCTGCTGGGGCGGCTGCTGGGACGGCTGCTGGGGCGGCTGCTGGGGCGGCGGGGGCGGCTGCTGGGGCGGCGGGGGCGGCTGCTGGGGCGACTGCTGGGGCGGCTGCTGGGGCGGCTGCTGGGGCGGCTGCTGGGGCGGCGGCGGCGGCTGCTGGGGCGGCGGCGGCGGCGGCGGCGGCGGCGGCGGCGGCTGCTGGGCCGGCGGCGGGGGCGGCTGCTGGGGCGGCTGCTGGGGCGGCGGGGGCGGCGGGGGCGGCGGCGGCGGCTGCTGGGGCGGCGGCGGCGGCGGCGGCGGCGGCGGCGGCGGCGGCGGCGGTGGTGGTGCAGAGTGGAGCTTCCGGTGGCGGCCTGTCGTCGGCGCCGCCCGATGCAGTGTCGCGCCAGCTGCGTCGCCGCCGACGGGGTTGGGGTTGGGGATGGGGGGGATGGGACCATCTGGCGGAGGCAGCAGCCCGGTCGCCAGCCCGCCCGCCGGCCGACGCGACCGACTCTTATCCGATTTATCGTATGGGGTAAATGTGTCTGTAGAGAAGTTTGCCGTGCGATTTCAGGCCATATTTTCACTGACTCTCCTGCATCGGGGAGGAAGGTAAATTATGCACTTAAAGCGACATAGGTACCTGCTTTTCACTGAAGATATGCATGGTTAGAATGACCAGACAATCAAGGATTTTTAGCATTCTTGATAGATGAATAGACCATGTAGAGACTACTCTGACGGATCTCCAATCCGGAACATCTATCAACCAAACAGGTAAGATGGCCTGGGGTGCCAGTGGATCGCTTGACAATTTTAAACAGATCCAAAACATCAGTTGATCTGAGATGTGAGGAATCGGATCCAGACTTTTGAATTTCGTCGTATGTGTGTTGTTTTTCCTTCAGTGCAGATTAATTTTACCAAGCAAAGTGCGCTGTAATATCCACAAATAGTCTCTACGAGATATCCTCGTTTGCGAGTACATCTGTAACCCCATGTTACAATTTATTTGATAACTTTTCAGCATTGAATCTGCTATGTGAGCGTCAAACATTTTTTGTATAACATTTTTAACATTTTTGACATGTATAATTTTACTGCCGTATTGCATGAATACCACAAGTAGACACCCTATGCAAGTACCATACGTAAGTATGTTTCTCTTCTCGTGCTAGGCTTTTACGGGAATGGCATCCAAAGCTATGCAAAGCTTCTTATGCAAAGCTTGCTTAAGCCTCAGTGTGCGTCCGTATACTGTAAATGTGGTGCTTGAAAACAACACTTATGCGCTGCAACGGCATAATTTTTGTTTTCATTGTATGAGATGGAAAAATGAACCAGTGCTGGAAAGTTATGGTAATTCACGGTTACCATATAACAGACTTTTTAGGTTCTTATTGACAAAATTCCCCCGCGACATATGGAAGCAATATCAGACCATGCAACTGATAAGTTCAGGAACCAACAACGTACTCCACGGTCTAGACATTTCCAAAATAATATTGACTTGACAATTAAATAAACGTCCACTAGAACATAGCCTGCAGCGGCAGCTAATTCCTGCAGATATGGCTGCAGTGGCAACTAATACCTGCAGATATGGCTGCAGCGGCAGCTAATACCTGCAGATATGGCTGCAGTGGCAACTAATACCTGCAGATATGGCTGCAGTGGCAACTAATTCCTGCAGATATGGCTGCAGCGGCAGCTAATACCTGCAGATATGGCTGCAGTGGCAACTAATTCCTGCAGATATGGCTGCAGTGGCAACTAATACCTGCAGATATGGCTGCAGTGGCAACTAATACCTGCAGATATGGCTGCAGTGGCAACTAATACCTGCAGATATGGCTGCAGTGGCAACTAATAGCGTGTGTGCAGGCCAACACCGCAGACTGGCTGATGCTGCCATTCCACGCGGCGGCTCTGAGCCATGGCTAGTCGAGATTGGCACGGCTGGGTGCCGGCTCTCCCGTCTGAGCCCATTACATCACACCAGTACACAACACAGGGCACGAAGGCTCTCCAGATTAAACTCTCTCAGCATTCAATACCGGCAACAATGGCATCAAAGCTGATGTATTTACAAAGACCATGTATCGAAGTAATTGAACTCTGTCTTAACCCTGCACCCTTAACCCTGGTGGGCCTCTGAGATTACTTCGCCCTGGTGGGGGTGGGGGGGGGAAATGACCCCCACTAACTCGAAAACGAAAAGGGTTAGAAAGACGCGGAAAAAGGTGTTCGAATGCTCTTGACAAGGACATTTAAAGTTACTCCGGTCATGTTTTTGCTCAAGTCACTATTGAGGTCACCAGAGGTCATCAAAAGTCAAATTTTCCAAGTATAGGACTTCGCTCCAGAAACCTCCAAATATCTCGGAAACTATGATAGCTAAGAACAAACTAATAAAACGATCAAAAGATCTTGAAAACATCAATCGCCATTAAGGTTATCAAATCTTAGCTCAGGTCACTAGGTTAAGCTCCAGAGGCCACCGAAGATCGCGATGGCATTTGTTTCCAAAACGTTTTTCGTGAATAACTTCTATTGGTTAGACATGGAGCAACAATTTTAAAAACATCTTATTTTTCTCGTCAAGATGCTTCGAAACATATTAATGGTGACCTGGTTAGGTCAACTGCAAAATTTGACCGCAAGTCAAGGTCATTTGGAGACCGAGGTAGGTCATGTTGCATATATGGCAATGCGTCTTGACGAGACAAACACAGTGGTGTAATTCACACATTCCGACTTTATTTTATCAAGAGTTATTGGCAACAAAGTCCTGGTGACCTCATATGACCTCAGTTGACCTTGCAGAGGTCACTGAGCAACAATTGCACCTGGGTAATCAAGAATGAGCTAACATAACATGATTCTGCAATAATTGACCTGATCTAATGCATATTGTCTGAATAGGAAGCATTTGTACATTTTCCCATTGACTTATAATGGGGAGGTCACGAAATTGACCTGACCTTAGGTCACCGATATAAAGCAAAATCCGAGACAAACGAAATGTAGGTATTTATAACCTTATGAAATCCTGTAAGTTTCAAATATCTCGTACAAATACTATGGCTTTGGCACGACCACAAACATTTTGGAGGTACGGTCACTTGACGTGACCTGGTGACCTAACCTGAGATGACCTGAGGTAATTTTTTTTCTTCACAATGTGGGTAATTGATGCCCAAACAGCCGTGACAAATTTTGGTGGCGCTGCGCGCCGCCGTTTTCCCGCTATTCCCGAAAAACTCAGGGGGGTCAAAATGACCCCCACCAGGGCGAGCATATATATTGGATGGCTGTAATGAGCATCATTGTGATTATGTCTTTACAAGTTATATTGAAATAGCCTGTGCTCATGATAATTCAGAAAAGATCGAAAATCAGAAATAAAGGACAAAAGAACTTATATTGCGCCTTGCGGCTTCGTCAGAGTTGACTCTGACGAAGCCGCAAGGCGCAATATACGTTCTTTTGTCCTTTATTTCTGATTTTCGATCTTTTCTGAATTATCATGAGCACAGGCTATTTCAATATAAATTGTAAAGCCACCAGGGCGAGGGTTAAAGGGAATAGTCGACCTTAGTAGATTCGAGCGAATGCTATAAAATGACTACACAGAGTGCACATATAACGATTCTGCTATTAATGTGTCATAAAACCCGGGAACTGTGGAAATTTTGATGAAATAAAACATACAACATGACGTCATTTTCATATGTACGTCACAAGCGCGTCACACCTCCCGAGTTTGTGGTGAATCGAATTAGGCAAACAGTGCGCTCATGTGTGCCGGTTTGCGTATATTGGAATGTAATATTGCGATCAGTGAAGACCTCAAAAAAGCAAGTAGGAAACTGCGGTGCGTTACCAAAAACCATCGATTTGACAATCCCCATGGACCAGGGTGTGGCAGGTAACAATATTGTAATAACATAATCGAACCTGACCAAAGACAGAGCCAGAATGGGTGGTTTGGGTCAGTTGGGGGGGGGGGGGGGCAAACCCCCAAAAAGTCTTACACAATTCTGAAAACTCATCGGATTTTGCTTGCTTGGGCATCGATAACTGATTTAAAACAAACTTTCCCTTGTATCTTCCCTCGCGAGAGGTGCCATGTTATATGCCGTGTGCATTTGCGCCAATCACACTTGTATTGTTTATTATATTTGTTTGTTTGATAATATATTTTGATTGATTGATTGATTGATTGATTGTAAAAATTGCTTAGATTTTATATTATCTCAGGAAATGTGTCAAATTTGCGCCAATTTCAGGTGGTTTGGGGGGGCATGGCCCCGTGGCCCCTCCTATGAATCCGCCCATGAACCTGACCTAACCATTACAGCAATTACGGTCGCAGGGACCCACGTTTAGAACGCTCCGCTCGCATTCGCTCGCTGCGCTGCGGAACCTACCGGGGGGCTGTCCCCCCGGACCCCCCAGACCATCTCGTAGACAACTGGTCCATGGTGATCATCAAATCGCTGGTTTTTGGTAACGCACCGCAGTTTCCTGCTTGCTTTTTCGGGGTCTTGACTGATCGCAATATTACATTCCAAATTACGCAGCCGGCAGTCGCCAAGGCCCCAAAGTTTGGCGAAATAGAGCCTAGGTCGGTTGACTTTAACAGAAAATATTGGCTATAATGCTATGATGTCACCGTCAATCTGGTATAAACCTCCCATCTGGTATAAACCTCCGCGGTTCGTTCGAAAATCTGCTCTAGAGCCGTTGAGGTAGAGTTTTGGGAAAAACGAACCGTGGATCATATGATTTATATATCCAAGCTACAATTCTGCTATCTCAGTTCAAAACCCCATTTTAATCGACTATTCCCTTTAACACGCGCAGTGGATGGGGGCACTTTTGTGTCCCCCCCCCCTCCCCCACAAGTTTTTCGTGAATAGCTCAAAAACGAAGCGGGGCAGGGCGTTTTTTTTGCGCGACATTAGCGCCAACTCAATAGCGGATCGTTTGACGGAAAACAACTAAAATTGGTCGATAACTTTTTGAGTTATATGGATTTGCAGTCCAAGATGTCGGCCAGAATCGAAGTCGGCAAAGCGATATCTTCGGAACCAACACTCGGATAGGGATTATTCAAACGCCATTCGGTAGGCAATGTCAATCTTCATCCCTGGAAACAACTTTGGACACATTGCTGGTGACCTGTGACGTCACAGAGATCAAATTTCAAAACATGTGACATTTGGCCAGATTTGACCTTTGTGACCTCGTTTGACCTTGAAAATATTGACCGAAGGTCAAACAAATATAAGAAAATGTAGATCATCATAGCACCTACCTACCCTGCAAGTTCGATCATTCTAGCTGTCATACTTTCGGAGATCTTAGAGTGGCACTAAAGTGCCCCCCCCCCCCCTCCACTGCGTGTTAGTGGCATACCCCTCTCGACTTTGCGTGTTAAGACAGATTGGCAGTGTTATGAACACAAATACAAGAACACCTCCGCCTTCACTGGTGGTTGCTTAGATTCACGGAGAATGAGTCATTCTATTTGGAGCAGTCATGCTCAGTGTCATGTTTGTGTTGAAACGGAATGAATGATACAGGACTTACATATTATAGCGAATAAAATATAACTAATCCTGCGTTAAGGTGATTGTCATGCAAGCGGCGACACCGAATATGTCGCCGTTTATTTTGTTCACAGTCGAGTAAATGAATGAATGAAGAAAAATGGTTTCAGGTAAGCTAGATACCAGACATACACCACATTAAACAGCGATGAGTGGAATTTTGCTGCCAATGAGCTGCCAGATCCAGAAAAAAGGAAAAGCTGCACAATTTACGATGGGGATATGATTGGATTGCAAAACCACGTACCATCCGGCGTCGTTGAATTGAATTCGCTTTTCTTGGCATATGGCTGTGCAAATTAAGTTACCTACTCGTCCCCACACAGAATGGTCGTGTGTGAGGCGATGCGCTGGGATTTCTGCGGCGGTCAGGGAGTTGCCTCGTTCGATCGGCAAATGTTCGGTAGAAAATGAACTCGAGAACAACTCCGCTGGGAGGCGAATGGACACAAACGATCCTGAGGGACTCAGCCGTGACAAAACAACTGCTGGCACGCGGAACGCCGATACGTCGGAAGACGGTATGTTGGGCGTCAAGACAATAGTAGATGTGTCAACGTAGAGTTGAAATCACCTTGCTATAAACATCCCAGGACAGTATCGTTTGCCAGGGATGCTTACAACTAGCTGGCTACAGAGTTGCGCAGTTTTACATCGCTGAAACTTGCCGCGGTCTAGACAGTCGGGCCACCACGGGTTCAGCTGCCGCCGCCGCCACCGCCGCCAGCGTCGCCACCGCCGCCGCCAGACAGCGTCAATAAAGATAGCGTACAGACTGCGGGACAGACTGAGCGGACTGTCCCTTTGGCGTCCACAGCGGACTCCCTCGTCAGGAGGCCATGGTGAACTCCCCATCACAGCGGACTCCCCGGCAAACGTCCATAGTGGATTCCCCTTCAGGAGTCCACAGCAGACTGCCCATCTTGCGTCCACAACACTGCGCTGTCCTCTGACCATCTTGAGACGGTGGTCAGAGGGTGGTGCGCGGTGGCGTCTGACCTTCCCAGAGTCCGGCTGGCTGACGGCGCGCGACCCCAGAGCAGCGCAGTGATACTGCCGGGATTCCAGCCCGGCCAAGATCCGGCGGCGGGCGTGGATTACGTCAAGTGGCATTCTGCCCGGGGGAGGGGGAGGGGAGGGGGAACTTCCGTCGTGCCAGTGAGGCAATGTGATTACTGCTGGCGTCATCGTGGCATACGAACTTTAGGTCAGGCGAGGCAGACTGCGTAGCGTGCAGGACGAGGAACAAGACAGGCTCCTCACAGGAGCTGGGAGGTATGCAGGACGAGGAACAAGACAGGCTCCTCACAGGAGCTGGGAGGTATGCAGGACGAGGAACAAGACAGGCTCCTCACATGAGCTGGGAGGTATGCAGGACGAGGAACAAGACAGGCTCCTCACAGGAGCTGGGATGTATGCAGGACGAGGAACAAGACAGGCTCCTCACAGGAGCTGGGAGGTATGCAGGACGAGGAACAAGACAGGCTCCTCACAGGAGCTGGGAGGTATGGAGCGACTAATGAAGTGGCAAAACCATCACCAAGGTTTTGGCAAGTACGTCAGTCTGTTATTAATTTTGTTTATGTTAGGCATAAATTATAGCAAATTTAAATAATTAATGCGTGAATAATACAAAATCGGAATGAGTAGATTACTTTTTCTTTTACGATCAGTATCTTGACTGATGAGCGTCTCATAATGTCTCTTATCGCGTTCTACATTTCCACGTTTGTTTGATTAATAATCAACATAATTTGGTGACAAGACTCTTCCGTGTCACGTAATACATTTCGGCCATCGTTCGGACAGCCGTAGCATGACTGATACATATACAAATACAGTGTACGGCCAAATTGATTTACATGTAAGGACATTTACATAAAGAGATTCTAGACAACAACAAAAAAATTATCAGCATTTCTGACTCATCCAACGAAAAATGTTTCCAAGTCCCCCATAGCTCAGTCTGCATAAAACGTTTCTCTTCCGGCGTATGTTTGCCTAATAGCAAGCATAAAAGATAACAAATGCCTGGGATGCACGGCGTCAAACAGGATCCGTTTCAGGCGCAAAAGGCACCACACATTGATCACCAACGGAATTAAAGTGTATTGTTTGACTAACCATCTCCCGCGTCAGATGTGGAATTTCAGCTGAATTTCAAACAGCCGGATGATGAGTAGGGGTGTCAGACAGGATTATGGAGGGTGCTTGGGTCCTTCATGCCATCAGCCATAACTCCGGCTGTTAATCACTTGACTGAGCTGAGATTCCGCAAGTTTATGTTTATGGTATGTGCCCACAGCCCATGTAAAAATAAATATTTATTTTTATGTCTGTAATATTTTGAATAGAACAAAATGGTGAAAACGATGACTCGCCGGTACTGCGGAATCAGTTTTACATTTTGATGTTATGTCGCCCGGGTGTTATGTCGCCCGGGCCCGGGTTCCGCAAGTTTATGTTTATGGTATGTGCCCACAGCCCATGTAAAAATAAATATTTATTTTTATGTCTGTAATATTTTGAATAGAACAAAATGGTGAAAACGATGACTCGCCGGTACTGCGGAATCAGTTTTACATTTTGATGTTATGTCGCCCGGGTCCTGTGCCTCCCTCGGTACATTTTGATGTTATGTCGCCCGGGATCTGTGCCTCCCTCGGTACATTTTGATGTTATGTCGCCCGGGTTATGTGCCTCCCTCGGTACATTTTGATGTTATGTCGCCCGGGTCCTGTGCCTCCCTCGGTACATTTTGATGTTATGTCGCCCGGGATCTGTGCCTCCCTCGGTACATTTTGGTGTTATGTCGTCCGGGATCTGTGCCTCCCTCGGTACATTTTGATGTTATGTCGCCCGGGTCCTGTTCCTCCCTCGGTACATTTTGGTGTTATGTCGCCCGGGTCCTGTGCCTCCCTCGGTACATTTTGGTGTTATGTCGCCCGGGTCCTGTGCCTCCCTCGGTACATTTTGGTGTTATGTCGCCCGGGTCCTGTGCCTCCCTCGGTACATTTTGATGTTATGTCGCCCGGGTCCTGTGCCTCCCTCGGTACATTTTGATGTTATGTCGCCCGGGATCTGTGCCTCCCTCAGCTGACTGATACTGGTCGGGAATGTGCGAGCATCACCGCTTAAGTGGGTCTGTGTTAAGCGATCTTAAAGTTTGCTTAGACATGTGAAGAACAAGGGCGTCGAATAATCGGTGATTGTTAATGAAAATGTTGCTTCATCCAGCTATCAAATGCATTGCGGGTGTCGAGTAGTGTGTCGAGTAGTGTGTCGAGTAGTGTGTCGAGTAGTGTGTCGAGTAGTGTGTCGAGTAGTGTGTCGAGTAGTGTGTCGAGTGGTGTGTCGAGTAGTGTGTCAAAACATACTGGTATCACTTGCGTGATGTGCGGGCTGGCGTTTACCGTATCGTATCGGTAGCGATCGGTATCGGTATCGATACCCATGGGCATTACCGATTACCGGCCGGGATTGATTTCACCGACTGGCGATCTTCGGTGATCGAAGTGAGCGTGGCTTGACTTGTAAAGGATGACTATCAAAATGTACCGGAGTACAGAATACAGATTAGTATGTACCGGAATACTGATTAGCAGGGGCGTCGCCAGGGATTTTTGAGTGGTGGTGGGGGGGGGGGGGGCGAAGTGCTGAATGAACCATCAGTACCGTTCGCGACCATGTGAAGGATAAACAGTTTTTCTCTTATATTTTTTGCTTAGGAACGCAATTTTTAGTTGTATCTACCAGCTTTATTTTGTGTCTATTTCAAATTATAGCAGGTGATAAATGAAAAACAATAACTTCTTCGGAAATCTTCATGGTAGATTGTTCCAACGACGCTATATTTGATAGGCACTGCCAGGCGATTCGCTCATCGCTGTTTGGGATACATATCCTAGTTATTCGTGTTACATAGAAAGCTATTTCATACTAATTATAAGAAGTGGTAGCCACCTGTCCGTCTGTCCGTTCGGATGTCACCCGATTGCTTAATAACTCCGCGCACCTTGCAGTCAAAACCGCGAAATTTGGCATGTTAGTGAGGTTTGTAGGCCGTAGGGTCGCACTATCGCAGGCAAATTTTGCCTTGATCCATGATCGCAATAGATTGCAATTCTGATTATTTTTAATATGCCGTGAATATCAGAACTTATATGCGCCACACGGGTGCCACTGGGCTTGCTTTTTGCTTTCGAGAGACACTGGCTCAGTGGTCATGTGGGTAAGGGTCAGGAGTTTGCTAGATATTTAGGAGGTCGGTGGTGCGGCAAGGCAAAGTCACTGGCGTGTTTTTCGATCTTCTTCATAAGCTCAGCGCATCTCACTGTTCTGCATGCTGGCCGACCCGGGGTGCCCGTAACTGTACCAGGAGGACGGATCGCCCCGGAACCGGTAACTGCCGCCGGCTCGTTGTGCGGGGTAGTCGTTTGCGGACGGCTGGCCGAAACGGATGCGGATGAAGTAGCTCATGTACTTGGAATAATGGATGAAGTAGTTATCCGAATATACCTCGGTTTGCAAACTTTGAACGCCTTTGGGCAGAACTTGAACGAAATAGCGTCATGCTCCTTTGAAGCTATTCGCCCGGCATACATATTTTATTTTATCAATTTAGTCCGAAGCTTTTGAATTGATAGATTTCCGAGGTCAGAACCCGACATAAACAGTTTGCTTACCGGGCGGAGCGAGGTCTTTCGTCAACTAGGGGGAACATATACGTATGAGCGGCCCGACCGTAGCCATGGTTTTCAGAAGCTGATTTCTTTGCAGCAATTCGGTCGAAGTGACTGAAAACTTGCACACACTAACGTTCATGTCGTAAAACTATCTGCCGGTGTTTTCTTTCAGCAAGCACAAACTGTGCCTAAACAACAAATATGACACATTAACGCCATATTATGCCCGTTTTTCTGCTACCGAAATTCGATTTAAATTCCTGTCAACTTCCCTCAAGAAAAGTACAAATACGGACACTTTTTCCAAATGCTTGTATGATATTGAAACCTGCAATATTTCCGAACAAAGTATGTATTTAAGTCTCCAAAACTGGGGGGATAATCACCCCCAGCCTGACGGCCGGGGGGGGGGGGCAGTGTCCCCTCCATCCCCCTACGGCGACGCCCTTGCCGATAAGTAAATGTGTTAATTGTGTAGAATAAACCCATTATCATGTTGATAAAAAATAGGATAACTGATTGTAAACCTGGGTCAGGTTTACTATCACCTTCAAACACTACACAAAACCTTCTGGCAATTCCAGATTTGCATGAGGAGAGAAAAATCAGCAGCAGCACTCAGCAGCATCACCAATGGTATAACTTCCTTACAGATCATACGATTTCTATAACGACCCTAAACATATTGTTGGCCATATTCATTTGCATATTGCAGCATCTACATTCACATTTGTCATCGCAAAATACTTTCTCACATACTAAGTCCGTTTTCAACTAAAAACCAAAATATTACAAAGTGCAGCAACAAAGACAAACTCCGAGCCATATTGAGCAGCCATATATCCCAGGGGCAGCATTTAGGCGCAGTCGCATCGGAATCATATTGCCAGCGGTAAATGGCTTCATTTCCGTTTGAGAGAGTTTACCTTCTCCTACTATGTGAAATACGAGCACTCTCGTGTCATCTGAACTCTGGTCATAGCGTCATGCTCCTTTAAAGGGAATAGGTCACCTTGAAAGTTGTCTTGAAATTCAACCATACGGTGCATCTTGAGCTCAAAACTACGAATATGACTTTCGTTTGGACAACTGATGGCTATATGTGGAAAAAGAAATAAGTTTCTCTTTGTAATTTACGAGAAATCGTACGATGACAGCTGGCGTTCTGGCTCCGCCCCGCTCCGCCTGACGCCAAGTACAGTCTCTGACAAGGGGCCGCCGCGCCGCCCTGGCGGCTGAGCGGATATTAACGAGGCGTCGTGATCAGAGTCTACGTGCCAGATAGTGTACCTGCCTCCGGCGGCGAGCGTTCATGTCCCGATCGTGGCCCGGAACAGCGGATATGAAATCGGGCCCACTAGTCCTGTGTCCAAATTACTTAACGTAGGGAGGTAATTCTTTCACCACAACCCATTTTTTTATCTCCTCTACAAATCTGCTATCTCAGTCCAAAACCCCATGTTAAAGGTGAACTATTCCCTTTAAAGCTATTCTCCCGGCATACAACGCCATTGTAATGCCTTTCTACCGCAGCAGAATTTCGCCGAGCTATGGACACTGGACAGCAAAGTCGGCTTAATAGATTGAAAAAAATAATGAATGATACACATGGTGAGGACATCAATCTTTTAGATACCACAATTAACTGGAGGCGAATTTAGGTCGGTAGTTTTATGTTCAGGCAATTTTGTGCCTCTAAGCAAACAAAAGTCAGAAAATCGTGACAAATAAATACACTATAAAAAGCCAATGTGTAAAGAACTGTGATAAGACTATCGCGTCTATGCAAAGATCGTAACTCTGCAAAACAACGTTAGTTCCCTTAACACCAGACCAAAAGCTGCCTCTGCCCTGATGCTCGGCCTGTCTCTGGATTCTTACGAGCTCTTCAGCTCTGCTTCGGCTCTGCACTGTAGCCGTAGGTGAGTTCCAATTCTCTCATCACCTGTGCTCACGTGACTACTAATCCAGCAACCTCACCTGCAGTAAGCACCGATCTGGCCGCCTCACCTGGACGAGTCGAATCTTCAGTCTGACCGCCTGCTCGCCCTGGTTGTCAATGTCCGCCTTCATTTTGATGCTCTCCCCGCACACATACGCGGAGCGCTCGAGCTGCGTCCGCAGAGAGACGGGCCCGCGCTTACAGCAGAAACAGCAGCTGGCTCGCTTGTCCTGGCCCACCATCGGTTTCTGTCGGTCACACGCACACCAGAAATCAAATGCAGGCGGCACCAGAAATCAAATGTAGCGCGTATTGAGTTATTTAATTATGTTTCGCGGATCAGTCCAAACTAGATTGAAGTTAATCGGATTACGCAGCTGCGCTAGACACAGCGATAAAATTAAGAAAGGTCGGTTCAGATTGCGCCGCTATGGAATAGGTGGAAATGCTGGGTATTGGAGGTGCATGGAGAGAGGGAGCATTTGATCAGAATGTAGTGCTGTAGCAGGATGTAGCGTTGTAACAGGATGTAGCAAGTAGCATTGTAGCTGTATAGCAGTGCGGGGATATACCTACATATGTGTCTGTGTTACCGATGCCAGCAGGTAAGGAGCATGTTACTGATAGCTCAAGACTCAGGCCGGTCTGTGGATACTGTCTAGCTTATGATGCACACAAAAATCTCCTAGGCTACGTAACATGGCGAGGCTACTCAGACTTCTCACTGATCGGACCGTTATCTCCAATACCATATAAAATACCCCATAACGACGGCGTCTGCTTGTTGTGTTCCGTCTGTCACTAACGACGGCTAGCGATAACAGCGCGCACTTATGCTGATTGGCTGAGCCATCGGTCCGTTCGCTGTTATACGAACTCGATTCTTAGTCAGTCTGGTATTTCAATCCATTCCGTGTAATGTCATTGAAATGCTGTGATGTTCAGCAGCTATGAAATACATCACGACAAGATATGATGCTGGCAACTCTATGAAAGACAGTCTGAACACGGATTGCACTTGTAATGCCACTAGGCAGGCCAATGTTGCATTGGCTCTGTGCAATCCAACTAATTCCTCATTGGGTGATGGCGTCAGGGCTCGCGCAACAAGCTTTGCTCAGCGCGAGACCTGATCTGAGACATCCAGCATTGCAAGAGATTCCAACTCAATTTATAAAAGGTCAGGTCACATAGAGCTGAAGTTGAAACTGTATAACATCACAAAGCCAAAGGGCACATATTTATAAATCACTTTGGTCTCCGAAACACAATATGATATTAATGTGTACGTAGCTGGTCATAAAGGATAAAGAAAACTTAAAAAATAGTATCGCAGAATTCCAGTGCGGAGCGCTTATTGATTTCAAATGGAAGGCACCGCTCGAAAGTTTAGAAATCCTACCGCAGGATGTCACTCAAGTCGGTCGGGCCGATTGCGCGGCGGCTTATGCGAGTGTTTTTGCGTTTTCGACCCTTATTTGGGCTCTGGTGGGCCTTATTTGGGTTCGATCAGTATGAAAGGCGAAACGGCACCGTTTCCGACCACGCCGCGTGGGTTGGTGAGGTTACCGAGTACAATTCGTTTATCTTGGATTTCTAATATCGGTGACCTAAGGTCAGATCCAGGGGCGCAGACAGACCTTCGTCAAGGGAGGGGGAGGGCACAGCATCCCTAGGGCCCCTCGATAAAAACCACCACCCCCCCCCCCCCCCAAAAAAAAAAATGGCGCGAAATGGTACATCCTCGGATTTGGGCCACTCTATTTTGCCGGGCCCCTAAATAGTCGCAACAAAAAACGTCTGGCAGGCCCATGTCGAACAGAACCTATGCGAAGATTGACTGATAAGTTTTTAGTCTGATCCAAAAAAATATTGCGGCAACTGATCCCTGTTGGCACCATGATGTGAAAAGTATTAACACGCGCACCGACTTGGGGGTGGATATCCGTCCCCTGAGGTTTTCGTAAATATTGGAAAACGTCGACACGCAGCGCCGCCAAACTTGGCGTAACTCTTTGGGGAACAATCACCCAAATTGTGTGCCATTTTTTATCTCGAGTCATCTCAGGTCAGGTCAACAAGTCGTGTTAAGTGATCCCACCTCCAAGCAAGTTTTTGAAAGTGTGTGGTCGTCCCAAAGTGATCGACCGAGCGGTTTGAAACTCACAGGATTAATTTAGGCCATAGCCCATAAGTACATACAATTCGTGTATCTCAAATTTGTAATATCGGTGACCTAAGGTCAATTCTATTTGGTAAACTTCCATTATAAGTGAATGGAGAAAATGAAAACACGTAGAAATCCACAGAAAACGCTTAAATTTGACCAGTTTTCACCAGCTACCTACACCATTCTTGTGCAAAATGCAAAGATCCAAGTCACATTTTTGTTATGTGACCTCTACGAGGTCAACTCAGGTGACCCAAGAGGTTACGTGTTTTTATCTTCAATAACTCTTTGACAAATGAAGGTAGAGTAATGGAGTTATCAACATTGTGTTTCGCTCATCGAGACACGTTGATTGATGTACAATTTGAACTTGATCTGACCTTGACCTGAGCACAGGACAGGTCAATTTTCGAATATGACCTAACTAGGTCATGATCATCCGATATACCATTCAATGTGTCTCGACAGAGAAACACAATGGTGAAAACTGTAAGTATCACTTTATCGTGCGTATCTCAAAAGTTATTCCCTAAAAACAATTCCGCGATTTTGAGAATATTTCACGTTCGATGGCCTTCCCTGAGCTAGCTATTGACCCGAGATCAAATCTTATGAAAACTGAGTGACAACAAATTGAATTATCTTTCGCACTGGCGGATCCAGACTCTCTCAGTAAGGGGGGGCATCTTTTTGTGGCAAAAAGGTACCCCCATTTCTTTCCCAGCGGATTTGGGCCGGTCGCCTTATTTTGGCATTCGAGCTAAGAAATTCACTTTTCAAATTCACAAAAAAAAAAAAAATCTCCGAAAAAAACAGTTTTTCCTATTTTGGAGGGTCAAAACACAAAATTTCGAATATTTGAGATGGCCATTTTGAAGAGAATGTCATTTCTTTTCTTTTGACGTTTTTATTTGCAATTTGCTTCAAAACTCTATTTTCTGCGATTGTTCAAACATTTATCGTTTTTCTGCTAAAATGGCATGACATGGCGTCATTAAAACGTCATTATTTCCCACAATACCCACATCCCACATCAATTTAATTGGATTATGGGTGAGAAGGCGTAGAATTGATGCAGCATAAGGTACTGAAAGTTTGACGTTGATATCTATCATGGTTTTCAAGTTATTGAGAAAATCCGGGAGGGGGCTGATTCTGCCCCCCCCCCCCCCAGCGGGGTGCGGGTTAAGTGTCACCGGGGCTGCTTGAATTGCATCAGGTGCGCTGTTTTGTCTATCATTGAAATAAAGGGATACATACAAACTTCAAATTCAATCACTCGAGATAAAAAAAACTTCCGTTTTAATGAATCTTTCTCCAAGATCATTGTTTTCACATCCAGTGCAGGGAACGCACCGGGGGAAGGGGGGGGCATACTTGTATTGAATGCCCCTCTCAGATTCCTGTGGAAGGGGATGGGGGAATTTGTCCCTGATGTCCCCCTGGATCCACCAGTGCCAGCAATTACCGCCTAGGAGAGCCTCTGCCAGACACTTACCTAATGGAATTCATTTTCCCATTTTCTAAATTTGTATAAGCAATTGCGAAAGTTGTGTCATGCCGCGAAGCGGCGCGAAATTTTCCGGTTTTTGACTGTGGATAGCTGGGTTTTGACTGCTGCAAAGACGATTTTACGATAAACTGGGAACGCGCAGGGGGGGGGGGATACTTGTATTGAAAGCCCCCAAGATTCCTGCGGAGGGGGGGGGGGCATTTGTCCCTGATGCCCCCCTCCCCCTGGATCCTCCAGTGATCTTTCGGACTTTTTTTCGCGCGTCGCTACCTCTTTTTGTTCTCGAGATATAGACGGGTTTTGGTAAGGACACCCATTTATGGCCTAAATTTTACCTTTGTTGACCTCAATGACCTAAATGACCTGACCTAAAATAATGACTTAGTACTTCCATTAGACCTTGTTTGTTACGAGCTATCTTACTTGTTTCTGTTTGTCGCTATACGTTGTATGACTTTTGAAATCTTGTAGGGGCGGGTATCCACCCCCCCCCCCCCGGCGGTTCGAACTTGGTGCGAACCCCGTCTGTGCGTGGGTTAACCATTTTAGATGCACGCACAAGGCATCTTGAAGGTCCCAGCAGCAACACAATCAATAAGAGGCAACGCGGAACGTCTGGCCCTCAAATTTTGCGTTGTCCCGATTGCTCACGTTTGTGACATGTTACATTGGAAACACATAAATTCGAGGTAATTCACAGTCACTAATGTGTAGACTATGGAGTGTGGAGGCGCTTTACGCGAAACGATCCGTCGTAAGTTAGGAAAGACAACTTCAGAAAATAGCAACGTATACAACTTCCGTTGAAAATGTTGAGCGCTCACGGGATTTGCAAGTAGCTTGTCTTAGTTTATGGCCACTGGCAGATCCAGCAGGGAGGGGGAGGGGGGGGGGAGGTGGAAAAGATGACAAGCCCCAAACCTCCCAAATTCGCCCAAAATTTGACACATTTTCTGATTTTAAAAGACAAATTACCCCCGCCCCGCTGGGGTATTCGGTCGAACACGCTAGGGGGCAGATTCTGCCCCCTCGTTATATTCCGAACCAATAACCGCAGCGAGACGCGCAAAGCTGTAAACGAAAGCTCTCAATAAGCCGCATCTAACGCTTACGAGACATTTTCAAAATAAGGTCACATCTCAGGTCACGACCAGGTCAAAAGTCAAAATTAAGGTATTTTAGGTTTTGGACCATACTTTCCATCCAAAGCTTAGATTGAGACCATTATCGCACAAAGTACTCTCAAAGGTATAATGCATCTCCCGCATTAGGCAAAGTGAAATTGTAAGCAAAGGTCAAGGTCAAGATCAGGTCACAAAAGGTCACTTTTGGCAAGAGGTCTACGAAAGTCATGCGACACATGTTGTATGGGTTATTGTATACGTATAATTTGATAGTAGCAGCCATTTTCACAACCTGACACCATATACGGTCAAGGTCAGGCCACATAAGGCCAAAATTTGAAATTGATTAATCTAAATAAAAAAGGCATGTCTCTAGACCAGTGTTGTCTCAGAAAAACAGTGGCGGCATGTATTTGTCTGTATCTGGTCAATAAAAGCAAACAAAACGTAACTTAAACAAATGACGTCATGAGTTACTTATACATAGGGTTTTCTAAATAAAAGTTTTCTGAAAAAAAATGCTTTATTTTTATTTTTAGGGGTCAAAAACCCAAACTTTCGCAAATCCGAGATAGTAATTTTGAATAGAATGTCATTTCCTTTCTTTTGACGTTTTTCAATTACAATCTGCTTTAAAACTAGATTTGTACGATTTGTCAAACATTTATCGTTTTTCGACCAAAAATGACGTGACATGACGTCATTAAACATGACGGCCTTCTTCCATTGGGCCGAATGGCCTTCCGGGCCCCTCGACCCAATGGGGGGAGGGGCACGTGACCCCTGCCCCCCCCCCCCCCTGGCTGCGCCCCTGCTAGCTTATGTAGTTGCTGAGTTGCAGCGTGGCAGTGAGCCGTGGCAATTAAATCGATATACCCCGCACACCGTTATCGGCCCGAACGACATGCGCGCCGCCTGGTGGTAAAAATAACGCGGTGCCTCCCATTGACATCGTTTCTTGTAGGAGCATGTATATGTCAAACGTGAACAATTTTCATATAAAATAGTCTCAACCTCCAATTGATAGTATTAACTCCATTTTTGTATGGCAAGATTATAATCTCTCTTTCAAGAGCCATAGTGAGTCAAAACGGTGTTCTTAATTTGCACTTTGTTGTATCGTCCTACCGGTTATTGAAAAGGTATTTCAGCTTTTGAATTACTTTGGATTTTTACGCTTGGAAATTCTAAGTTGTCCTCCAATTTTAGAGGTTCACACCACAACATTTATGAATTATAGGATAGACATTGACGACCAGCTGACTGACCTAACCAGCGACCATCACCAGACCAGACGGACCTAACCAGCAGCTGTCACCAAACCAGACGGACCTAACCAGCAGCTGTCACCAGACCAGACGGACCTAACCAGCGACCATCACCAGACCAGACGGACCTAACCAGCAGCTGCCACCAGACCAGACGGACCTAACCAGCGACCATCACCAGATCAGACGGACCTAACCAGCAGATGTCACCAGACCAGACGGACCTAACCAGCAGCTGTCACCTGACCAGACGGACCTAACCAGCAGCTGTCACCAGACCAGACGGACCTAACCAGCAGCTGTCACCAGACCAGACGGACCTAACCAGCAGCTGTCACCAGACCAGACGGACCTAACCAACAGCTGTCACCAGACCAGACGGACCTAACCAGCAGCTGTCACCAGACCAGACGGACCTAACCAGCAGCTGTCACCTGGCCAGACGGACCTAACCAGCAGCTGTCACCAAACCAGACGGACCTAACCAGCAGCTGTCACCAGGCCAGACGGACCTAACCAGCAGCTGTCACCAGACCAGACGGACCTAACCAGCAGCTGTCACCAGACCAGACGGACCTAACCAGCAGCTGTCATCTGATCCGACGGACCTAACCAGCAGCTGTCACCAGACCAAACGGACTAACCAGCAGCTGTCACCAGACCAGACGGACCTAACCAGCAGCTGTCACCAGACCAGATGGACTTAACCAGCAGCTGTCACCAGACCAGACGGACCTAACCAGCAGCTGTCACCAGACCAAAGGGACCTAACCAGCAGCTGTCATCAGACCAGACGGACCTAACCAGCGACCATCACCAGACCAGACGGACCTAACCAGCAGCTGTCACCAGACCAGACGGACCTAACCAGCAGCTGTCACCAGACCAGACGGACCTAACCAGCAGCTGTCACCAGACCAGACGGACCTAACCAGCAGCTGTCATCTGACCCGACGGACCTAACCAGCAGCTGTCACCAGACCAGACGGACCTAACCAGCAGCTGTCACCAGACCAGACGGACCTAACCAGCAGCTGTCACCAGACCAGACGGACCTAACCAGCAGCTGTCACCAGACCAGACGGACATAACCAGCAGCTGTCATCTGACCCGACGGAACTAACCAGCAGCTGTCACCAGACCAGACGGACCTAACCAGCAGCTGTCACCAGACCAAACGGACCTAACCAGCAGCTGTCACCAGACCAGACGGACACTGTGGGACCTATTTGGGTGGGGTCTTCACCATTCGATCCGGCGTGGTAAACACAGTGCCATTTTTAGTTTTTGGTCTAATTTAAGTGGACCCAATTGGACAAAAACCGCCAAAAATCGTTGTCGACAACGTCATACTCCAAAACTATGGGAGCGATTTGGGCGGGGTCTTCACCATTCGATCCGGAATGGTCTAAGACTGTGCGATTTGGAGTTTGATTCATTTTGGTCTAATCTAAGTGGACCAAATTGGACCAAATACGACCAAAATCGTTGCCGACAACGTCATACTCCAAAACTATGGGACCGATTTGGGCGGGGTCTTCACTATTCGATTCAGCGTGGTCTAAGACGGTGCGGTTTTTAGTTTGATTTATTTTAGTCTCATCTAAGTGGGCCAAATTGGACCAAAACTGTCAAAAATAGTTGCAGACGACGTCATACTCCGAACCTATGGGACCGATTTGGGCGGAATCTACACCATTGGATCTGACGTGGCCTAGAACGGTGCCATATTGAGTTTTATCCACTTTGGTCTAATCTAAGTGAATCAAAATTCCATTTTGGTACCAAAAACCTCTGCAGCGTGACCTTGTCAAAATGTCCAAGGCTATAACTCGAAAACATGAGGTCAGATTGAGCTAATATTGCCACAGCTGAAATCAAGACTAAAGATAACCCCTATATACCAATTGTAAACAAAAAGTGAGAGATGAGGGTTAAAATTTGAGGAACAAATTGTCAATATGTTGTGGAATGCCCCAGCTGTCACCTGGCCAGACGGACCTAACCAGCAGCTGTCACCTGACCAGACGGACCTAACCAGAAGCTGTCACCAGATCAAACGGACCAAACCAGCAGCTGTCACCTGACCAAACGGACCTAACCAGCAGCTGTCACCAGACCAAACGGATCTAACTAGCAGCTGTCACCTGACCAAACGGACGTAACCAGCAGCTGACGGACCTAACCAGCAGCTGTCACCTGACCAGACGGACCTAACCAGCAGCTGTCACCAGACCAGACGGACATAACCAGCAGCTGTCACCTGACCAGACGGACATAACCAGCAGCTGTCACCAGACCAGACGGGCCTAACCAGCAGCTGTCACCTGACCAGACGGACCTAACCAGCAGCTGCCACCAGACCAGACGGACCTAACCAGCAGCTGCCACCAGACCAGACGGACCTAACCAGCAGCTGCCACCAGACCAGACGGACCAAACCAGCAGCTGTCACCAGACCAGACGGACCTAACCAGCAGCTGTCATCTGACCAGACGGACCTAACCAGCAGCTGTCACCAGACCAGACGGACCTAACCAGAAGCTGTCACCAGACCAGACGGACCAAACCAGCAGCTGTCACCAGACCAAACGGACCTAACCAGCAGCTGTCACCAGACCAGACGGACCTAACCAGCAGCTGTCACCAGACCAGACGGACCTAACCAGCAGCTGTTACCAGACCAAACGGACCTAACCAGCAGCTGTCACCAGACCAAACGGACCTAACCAGCAGCTGATGGACCTAACCAGCAGCTGTCACCTGACCAGACGGACATAACCAGCAGCTGTCACCAGACCAGACGGACCTAACCAGCAGCTGTCACCAGACCAGACGGACCTAACCAGCAGCTGTCATCTGACCCGACGGACCTAACCAGTAGCTCTCACCAGACCAGACGGACCTAACCAGCAACTGTCACCAGACCAGACGGACCTAACCAGCAGCTGTCACCAGACCAAACGGACCTAACCAGCAGATGTCACCTGACCAAACGGACCTAACCAGCAGCTGTTACCAGACCAAACAGACCTAACCAGCAGCTGTCACCAGATCAAACGGACCTAACCAGCAGCTGACGGATCTAACCAGCAGCTGTCACCTGACCAGACGGACCTAACCAGCAGCTGTCACCTGACCAGACGGACCTAACCAGCAGCTGTCACCTGACCAGACGGACCTAACCAGCAGCTGTCACCAGACCAAACGGACCTAACCAGCAGCTGTCACCAGACCAGACGGACTTAACCAGCAGCTGTCACCTGACCAAACGGATAAAACCAGCAGATGTCACCAGACCAGACGGACCTAACCAGAAGCTGACACCAGACCAGACGGATCTAACCAGCAGCTGTCACCAGACCAGACGGACCTAACCAACGGCTGACACCAGACCAGACGGATCTAACCAGCAGCTGACACCAGACCAGACGGATCTAACCATCAGCTGTCACCAGATCAGACGGACCTAACCAGCAGCTGTCACCAGACCAAACGGACCTAACCAGCAGCTGTCACCAGACCAGACTGGCCTAATCAGCAGCTATCACCAGACCAAACGGACCTAACCAGCAGCTGTCACCAGACTAGACGGATCTAACCAGCAGCTGTCACCAGACCAGACTGACCTAACCAGCAGCTATCACCAGACCAAACGGACCTAACCAGCAGCTGTCACCAGACCAGACGGATCTAACCAGCAGCTGTCTCCAGACCAGACGGACCTAACCAGCACCTGTCACCTGACCAAACGGATCAAACCAGCAGCTGTCACCAGACCAAACGGACCTAACCAGTAGCTGTCATCTGACCAGACGGACCTACCCAGCAGCTGTCATCTGACCAGACGGACCTAACCAGCAGCTGTCACCAGAGCAGATGGACCTAACCAGGAGATGTCACCAGACCAAACGGACCTACCCAGCAGCTGACACCTGACCAAACGGACCTAACCAGCAGCTGTCACCAGACCAGACGGACCTAACCAGCAGACGTCACCAGACCAGACTGACCTAACCAGCAGATGTCACCTGACCAGACGGACCAAACCAGCAGCTGTCACCTGACCAGACGGACCTAACCAGCAGCTGTCACCAGACCAGACGGACCTAACCAGCAGCTGTCACCAGACCAAACGGACCTAACCAACAGCTGTCATCTGACCAGACGGACCTAACCAGCAGCTGTCACCAGATCAGACGGACCTAACCAGCAGTTGTCACCTGACCAGACGGACCTAACCAGCAGGTGTCACCTGACCAGGCGGACCTAACCAGCACCTGTCACCTGACCAGACGGAGCTAACCAGCAGATGTCACCAGACCAAACGGACCTAACCAGCAGCTGTCACCTGACCAGACGGACCTAACCAGCAGGTGTCACCTGACCAGACGGAGCTAACCAGCAGATGTCACCAGACCAAACGGACCTAACCAGCAGCTGTCACCTGACCAGACGGACCTAACCAGCAGGTGTCACCTGACCAGACGGAGCTAACCAGCAGATGTCACCAGACCAGACGGACCTAACCAGCAGCTCTCATCTGACCAGACAGACCTAACCAGCAGCTGTCACCAGACCAAACGGACCTAACCAGCAGCTCTCATCTGACCAGACAGACCTAACCAGCAGCTCTCAGCGTCTGGAGTGCGATCGAGTGCGAGGCGGACGGCCATGCGTGGCGCGACCGATAGTCGGAGGACCAGCGCCGTGATCGGCGCGCAGGCGGTCAGCATATAGGTCAGATAGCGTCCAATTACCGTGCGTCCTCCGGCCATTCGAGTGTGTGATTGGCTGGTGTGAGTTCGTTAGCCCCAGTCGAGCAGGCGGCGTCTGGCCCTGAGCGGATACAGAGCCGAGAGCGGCCGCTGGTCGATGCCGACTAATTACCCGTAACCTTGGCCAGGTTCCGGAGTGCCAGGAGGATTCAATGAATCTACGAGAAGCTCACCAGACCATGAATGATTTAATTGTGACGACGTTACGGATCGGTCGGGAACTTCTAATGAAAAGCCTGCCGGGACTGCTGGATTAGAGAACGCTGGCCTGACGTCGTTGTCTTATTGGGTTGTTCGGGTGGTGTGCTGATATTCGACACCACCGCATACAGGAATATATCTTATCCGTACACATACCTAGTCTGCATTTGTGGCAGGAATATGGCACAGAAATTTGCCATATTCTTTTGTAAATGGTGTTCAGTATTAACGCGACCTTGATAAAACGGAGCAAATATTATTTTCGTACGATAGAATCTCTACAGGTTGTGAAACAGCAAAAACAAAGTCCAAGCTAACTGGAACAAAATATAATACACGTAACAACTCAAGATTGTGCGATTTCATGTGTGACAGATCGCTGATTAAAAACACAGTACAGGATAGGTTTGACAAAAATAAAGAAAACGAACACAAAATATTGGACATCAAAGCGCTGTATGAGTCGTCCACATGAGTTACTGACCAGGTGTTGTTCGTCCATGCAGTCGATATGAGTTACTGACCAGGTACTGTTCGTCCATGCAGTCGATATGAATTACTGACCAGGTATTGTTCGTCCATACAGTCTATATCAGTTACAGGTATTGTTCGTCCATACAGTCGATATGAGTTACTGACCAGGTATTGTTCGTCCATGCAGTCGATATGAGTTACTGACCAGGTATTGTTCGTCCATGCAATCTATATGAGTTACTGACCAGGTATTGTTCGTCCATACAGCCTATATGAGTTACAGGTATTGTTCGTCCATGCAGTCTATATGAGTTACTGACCAGGTGTTGTTCGTCCATACAGTCTATATGAGTTACTGACCAGGTACTGTTCGTCCATACAGTCTATATGAGTTACTGACCAGTTATTGTTCGTACATACAGTCTATATGAGTTACTGACCGGGTACTATTCGTCCATACAGTCTATATGAGTTACTGACCAGGTACTGTTCGTCCATACAGTCTATATGAATTACTGACCAGGTATTGTTCGTCCATACAGTCGATATGAGTTACTGACCAGGTACTGTTCGTTCATACAGTCTATATGAGTCACTGACCAGGTACTGTTCGTCCATACAGTCTATATGAATTACTGACCAGGTATTGTTCGTCCATACAGTCGATATGAGTTACTGAACAGGTACTGTTCGTCCATACAGTCTATATGAGTTACTGACCAGGTACTGTTCGTCCATACAGTCTATATGAGTTACTGACCAGTAATTGTTCGTCCATACAGTCTATATGAGTTACTGACCAGGTACTATTCGTCCATACAGTCGATATGAGTTACTGACCAGGTATTGTTCGTCCATACAGTCTATATGAATTACTGACCGGGTATTGTTCGTCCATACAGTCGATATGAATTGCTGACCAGGTATTGTTCGTCCATGCAGTCTATATGAGTTACTGACCAGGTATTGTTCGTCCATACAGTCTATATGAATTTCTGACCAGGTATTGTTCGTCCATACAGTCTATATGAATTACTGACCAGGTACTGTTCGTCCATACAGTCTATATGAGTTACTGACCAGGTATTGTTCGTCCATACAGTCTATATAAATTACAGGTATTGTTCGTCTATACAGTCTATATGAATTACTGACCAGGTATTGTTCATCCATGCAGTCTATATGAGTTACTGACCAGGTGTTGTTCGTCCATACAGTCTATATGAATTACAGGTATTGTTCGTCCATGCAGTCGATATGAGTTACTGACCAGGTACTGTTCGTCCATACAGTCTATATGAGTTACTGACCAGGTATTGTTCGTCCATACAGTCTATATGAATTACTGACCAGGTATTGTTCGTCCATACAGTCGATATGAATTACTGACCAGGTATTGTTCGTCCATGCAGTCTATATGAGTTACTGACCAGGTACTGTTCGTACATGCAGTCTATATGAGTTACTGACCAGGTATTGTTCGTCCATGCAGTCGATATGAGTTACTGACCAGGTATTGTTCGTCCATACAGTCTATATGAGTTACTGACCAGGTACTGTTCGTCCATACAGTCTATATGAGTTACTGACCGGGTACTGTTCGTCCATACAGTCTATATGAGTTACAGACCAGGTACTGTTCGTCCATACAGTCGATATGAGTTACTGACCAGGTATTGTTCGTCCATACAGTCGATATGAGTTACTGACCAGGTATTGTTCGTCCATACAGTCGATATGAGTTACAGTTGCCGCTGAGCGGTCACGGCGAGTAGACCTGCTCGCGGGGCTCCCCAAGTTACCTCCCAACCCACCCAGTGAGTGAACGTGAGCCTTTTTCCGAGTGATTGGCGTATGCGTGGGATTGTGTGGGAGTTACCGGAAGGAGTATTGCACGGTGAAATGGTGACGATCTGACAGAGACTTCAGTGACTTCAGCGATCTATCATCATGCATACAGATCTGCTTCGGTGTGTGACTCTGCTCGTCATAGTCCGCGCATTGCTGTTGATTGCAACACCCAAGTTTGAGTCAGAAAACTTTACCCAACAAGCATGGTGTCGAAAGCTGTCCGATGCGCTGCAACGAGACAACAGCATTCGTCATCTCGGCTGCCGTCTGGGCCGTTCGCGACCCGGCCCTGGCCGTCCGGTCGCTCCTGACCTTGAAAACAACGAGCTCAGTGTCCGCTCGGGCGCGGGCGGTGTGGAGGGAAGAGCGCCAGTCGTGCGATCGTCTGCCCCGCCTACAGTTACACCAGTGGCGAAGCGCGCTGGCTGCGCCTCTGATTCCGACCCCGCGCTACCAGCTGCTGCGCCGACTCCAGCCGCGGGCGATCCTGTGAGCGGTGCCGCCCGGTCGCTCCCTGCGGCCGCGGTCACTTCGCCGGCTGCTGAGAGGGCGCGGCCGTCGGGAGCGGGTGCACGGCGGAGCGGTCCCGGATTGCAGCGGATGGGGACGACTGCGAGGCCGGCTGCGGACGGGGTGCCGCCTGCCCGCCGTAGTACGCGGCGCGGACACAGACCGGGACGCAAACGAGGCTCCGGTGGGTGGCAGTCAGGTAACATCCGCAGCGGCATCCTGATCGGCGCCATCAGCATACAGTCTATCAAACCGAAACTGCTGGAGCTCAACCATGAACTATGCAAGAGACGCTACGACCTGCTCTCTGTCACTGAAACCTGGCTTAAGCCCAGCACTCGCACTCGACTGATAAGCTTTCCTGGATACCGTGTGTTCCGTGCCAACCGACCTGACAAGACTGGTTACGGGGGTGTAGCAGTGTTGTGCCGCGATGGTATAGATGCGTCTGTTATAGTAGTACCGCCGGTAACTGACCCGTCAAACAAGATGGAATCCCTGTGTTTAAATGTTAGGGCAGGTCCACTCGGCCAGCAATTTATCCTGGCAGTGGTGTACCGACCACCCAGAAGGACACATAGAGGCTGATATTGAAGCACTCGAGTCACAACTGCAGCACGTTATGCTAAAGCATCCAGGTTACAAAGTCGTCATCAACGGAGATTTGAACTGTAATGTTTTGGCAGACAGATCGGACTTATCCAGGCAAGCGCTGTGCAACTTCTTAAGCGCTTACTCGATGGAACAAGTCATAAATAGGTCCACATACGCCACCGGATCCCTGCTTGATGTTGTCATCGTGAATGATCCTGGCATCATTAAAAAGTCCGGCATTAGGGGTTGTGACATCAGCCCACACAAGTATGTTGTCGCCGCCCTGTGTATACCTCGTTGTCGTACGAAACCCACTGTCATGAACTGTCGATCGTTCAAACGAGTAGACGAAGCCGAGCTGCTTGCCAGCCTACATCAGGCGGACTGGCAAGCCGTCTACCGCGAAGGCCGCTGTTCAGATCAGTGGCAGATTTTCCTCGGTGTTCTTTGTCCTATTCTAGACCGCTACGCACCAGTGAGGCGTGTGACCATTCGAAACCCCGGCGCCCCACATGTGTCAGAGGCAACGCGTGATCTGATGTGTCAGCGGCGAGCGGCTCGTGAGGCTCGGCGAGGCGGTGGTAGTGCCCACGAGTACCGCTCGCTGAACCGTGCGGGGAAATCCGCCATACGTCGGGATGTGCGGGAGGATATAGGCCAGCGCATAACCGACCAGGATCCGACCTCTGTTTACCGGAATGTCCATCAGGTTATCGGCAGTAGTAAAGGCGCGCGTGTCACACCGGCGGTAAGCGCGAACGAAATGAATGCATATTTCGTGGGAGTCGGGTCATGTGTTGCGCGTGAGATTGCCGCGTCCGGAGAGGTTCCCGTCGACTTTATGTGCCGATTGCCTCGTGTTGGCTCTTGCGCCTTCTCTGTTTCGACTGTGGACTATGAGACCCTCGGGAGAACAGTCCATGGTATGCGTAGCACTCCAACCTCCGGTGATGATGGCCTATGCATCCGTACCATCAAAATGTGTTTTGACGCGATTAGGGTGCCGCTGCTGAACATTGTCAACACCTGACTCGCCAACTGTGACTTTCCTGAAGTCTGGAAGTACTCCATTGTCCATCCTATTCACAAATCCGGTCCTCGTTCCAATCCTGCCAACTTTAGACCCATCTCCTTAGTCCCTGTCATGGCCAAAATTGTCGAACGAATCGTACAGCATCAACTCTATGCCTACCTCTCCCAAAATAATTTAATTTCTCCTGCTCAGCGTGGGTTTAGACCAGGTCATTCTACCGAAACCGCCCTGATCAGTGTGTCCGATTATATCTTGTCCTCGACAGACAGAGGGGATCTTACTCTCCTCTGTCTGATCGATTTAAGTAAATGTTTTGACGTCATCGATCACACTAAACTTCTGACTAAATTACAACTCAATGGAGTCGATGCTGAATGGTTTCGGTCCTACCTTATCAATCACACCCAAAGTGTATCCATCGCTGATCCCAGCTACGGGCGCAAGTACCTGTCCCAGCCGCTTCAGAACAGTATAGGCGTTTACCAGGGTTCTGCCCTCGGGCCGTTGTTGTACAGCGTGTTCGCCAACGACTTGAGCTACTTTGTTCCTGAGGCACATGTTATTCAGTACGCCGCTGACACGCAGATACTAGTATCAGGCAGGAAAGATGACATCGGTGCACTGGTTTATCGCATGGAACGCTCCCTCTCCTCCCTTGACATGTGGTTCAGAGCGAACTGTCTAAAAGTGAATGCTTCCAAAACGCAGTTGATGGTGTTCGGCAGCCGGCAGAACCTCCGTAACGTACCACCAATCGAAATATGTTTCCTTGGGAAGACTATTGGTCCGGAACGCACGGTGCGAAACCTAGGCGTGATTTTTGCCCCGTGCCTGTCGTGGGACGCTCACGTCGTGCATGTTGTCCGGAAATGCTTCGGGATACTGATTGGACTCAGTCACATTCGGCATTATCTTCCGCGAAACGTGGTTCCCACTATCGTCCACGGTTTGGTTATGTCACACGTACGTTACTCTATAGCCGTTTTTGGCAACTGCTCAGACAGATATCACAGGCAGCTCCGAAGAGAGATCAATTTTTGTGCCAGGGTGGTATCTGGAAGGCGTGAATTTGACCATATTTCGGACGTTTTGAGTGGCCCAGGGTGGCTCACCTCCATACAGTTATCAGAATATCACTCTCTCACTCTGACCCAACGTGCACAGTGGTGGGAGGAACCTGCATTTCTGGCCTCGCTATTTAGCCGAAATGCTGCACATCGCAATAGGCGCACACGACAGGACGAGCAGTTCCATATACCTCGCATCCGCACTGAAGCCGGTAGACGTCAGTTTTCCTGCAGAGTCCCTCGTCTTTACAACAGTTTACCGACCAAACTGACTGGTCTGAGGCCTGCCTCATTTAAACGGAACTTGCGGGTGTACATGAAAGGCCGAGGTGTAAACTAACGTGTGGCAGCCATGCTTTGTCTGTGCTATTGTTTTCACATTACCAGTTTATGTCTATTTTGTGTGGATGCATAGTTTTGTAAGCCGTGCACCATTGTTTCATCCGGTATGTATCTGAGTACGAATGTCAACTCCCTGTTTCCCCATGTACCTACTGTTTTATGTCTCGTGACGCCGGGCTAGGAATAGCCACAATGTGTGTGGATGGCCCGAAGTCGTTAAATACAATACAATACAATACTGACCAGGTATTGTTCGTCCATGCAGTCGATATGAGTTACAGGTATTGTTCGCCCATGCAGTCGATATGAGTTACTGACCAGGTATTGTTCGTCCATGCAGTCGATATGAGTTACAGGTATTGTTCGTCCATGCAGTCGATATGAGTTACTGACCAGGTACTGTTCGTTCATACAGTCGATATGAGTTGCTGACCAGGTATTGTTCGTCCATGCAGTCGATATGAGTTACTGACCAGTTATTGTTCGTCCATACAGTCGATATGAGTTACTGACCAGGTATTGTTCGTCCATACAGTCGATATGAGTTACTGACCAGGTATTGTTCGTCAATGCAGTCTATATGAGTTACTGACCAGGTATTGTTCGTGCATACAGTCGATATGAGTTACTGACCAGGTACTGTTCGTCCATGCAGTCGATATGAGTTACTGACCAGGTATTGTTCGTCCATGCAGTCTATATGAGTTACTGACCAGGTATTGTTCGTACATACAGTCGATATGAGTTACTGACAGGTATTGTTCGTCCATGCAGTCGATATGAGTTACTGACCAGGTACTGTTCGTCCATACAGTCTATATGAGTTACTGACCAGTTATTGTTCGTCCATACAGTCGATATGAGTTACTGACCAGGTATTGTTCGTCCATGCAGTCTATATGAGTTACTGACCAGGTATTGTTCGTACATACAGTAGATATGAGTTACTGACCAGGTACTGTTCGTCCATGCAGTCGATATGAGTTACTGACCAGGTATTGTTCGTCCATACAGTCTATATGAGTTACTGACCAGGTACTGTTCATCCATACAGTCGATATGAGTTACTGACCAGGTACTGTTCGTCCATGCAGTCGATGTGAGGTCCTATGATGGTGAAGTACTTCATTCCCTGCGGTGGCGAGGCGTACGGAATGTCGATTGTCACCTGCAACACAAATCATCAGCTATTACACGACCGGGGTAAAACACCGTATGTGGTGGCTGGTGCCGTTTAGATTCAGGGAAGAGAGCATGCTATAAGAAGTGATCAGACACAAAATTATCAGCCACCTAAAAAACATATCCGATAACTGGATAAACTGCCTAAGACTTTGACGGTGGCATGCTCATTAAATACTGGTTTTGGAAGGCCTTCATTTTTGGGGTTCCCGACCTCCGCACCCAAAAATAAAATAGGAACAATTACGTTATTTAATTGGTGCATTAAAAAATGCGTAGTTAAAATGTTGGAAATCGGTTGGAAATTTTGATGAAAACGTCATTTGCCCAGCACAGCCATATTATTATAACCATTACAACTTCTGCAGCTTCTTCAACAACAATCAAGCTATTATTGGTAACTATGAAGTTACACTTGGAACTAAAAATGGATGGCAATGCATCAATCAATGTCAAACTGCAGTGTCCGGAGATTCCAAGACCCACCAGTTACGCAGCTATATCCAATGGTGGTGGCTGCCCGCTGTGATAACACTTGGCGTCCATTGCTCACAGTAACTATCGATTGCGCCGCCGCGGAGACCGCGCACACTTAGCTCATCGATACTGCGTGCTTTAGGGGGATAACGACAGACCACTTCACTACAGCCGTCATTGTTAAATAACCAATAGGATACGGTCGATACTGAAACCAGTAGCACTGACATTCTGTTCACCGAAACTGTGGTTTTTCCGTTTTTGATCCGCGTCAATTTAATGTTGCAAACACGCTAAGCAAACAATGTTAGAACAAATGACTTGGCTAGCCGAGTTTAAAAAACAATGGACATAAATTAAAATTCTGACCTAGTCTTAGCAAGTTTAGATTAGCCATTTGCATTGACGAAACTATGAGGCTTATATGCGACAAGGAGCTAAAAACATCCACCCTAAATCACTCACGTCTACTTCGTAGATTTCGTCGCTACTGATGAATCGTTATGTTTTGCTTACAAATATAACATATAGTTTGATTGAATGCCATGGTTTGAGAGCATGACAATGCCCTGTTCCAGAATAAAAATAATGTTTTTACAGGCTCCCACATTTGCCTCATGCATCAGACCGGTGATCAGCGTGATTCATGGGAATACCGAATCGGAGGGTCCTTGCGTAACATGCATAACTGATGTGGCTGTTAGGAGGTAGGTCAAAGGTTAACTGCTGTGTGACCTTGACAAAGGTCATCTGAAGGTCAGGTTAGCTCGCTCAGCACCAAACACACATCGTTCGTCTCCGTTAGCATCGTTCGTCAGCACACCGTCTAACTATGGGACTACGATAACTGCCAAGTCGCCAAGTCGTTCCAGAGTTTGAGTCGTGCATGTTGTTAAAGAAAATAGTTCACCTTGGAACATCTTTTCCAGACACGATTTGATTATATTTTGAAATACAATGTATTTGTATATTGTCAAAAAAAATGTCATACATCGCGCAGATTCAGGACAGATGGTAGTATTTTTTTTTAAATAAAAACAAACTGTATACATACTCTCTGAGTCAGAGTCCTGGCGGCACGCGAATGAAAAAGTGGCTCAGCCAATCAGATTCGAAAGTAGTCGCGTAAGGATAGACTCGCATTAGAGAAGTGCAAACCGGCGGGCAGCGGTTCGCTTGCTAGCACCAGCTGCAAACTGATTGGCTCATGGTATAGCCTCTGCCCAAAACATCGTCAGCACCGTATTCTTTCGTCAGCACCGCATTCCTTCACCAAAAAAAAATATATATTCGGCTGGAGTCTTTTCAGTCAAGAAAACTTGCAGATAGGGGTTTCCCAACACGGGCTACAAAACTGCTATCTCAGTTAAAAACGCCATGTCGAAGGTGAACTATTTCCTTTAATGGAGGTGTTCAGAAAAGTGGTGCAACTCTTGCCATATATGCATAGGAGAATGTTTAATGTTGCCAATATCATCGCTCCACTTAGCCACGAGTCCATTCGGCGTCCATCGGCCCAGGCATACAGTGCGGATGAAAATGGTTTCTTACCTGATAGGATTACAAATCATTATTACAAAATGTCCGTTTTATTGATCTCCTGTTTCTTTTACGAATGACCGCAAATTTGAATGGCCTGGCAATCGACAGAAAGTAGCATGGGATGATAAACGATGGTCAGACTTCATGTTGCCCTCACTTCAGACAAACTAACGATGTTGATGATTTGTGTGGTAGTTAACGACAATGATTAGCGTTCAATAATTGCAGAAGTGGCTTTCGCCAGGCTGTACGAGCTGCTGATCTCTCTTGGTGTATGACGAAATGTTTGCTCTTACGAACTTGCTTTGCACTTGCGTAATAACTATCACCGGTCTCTGATTAACACGCACGTGGCAGAGCATCGAGGATCGGGATTCATGAGGATCAAAGAAATCTGGAAATATGTTGTATCCTTTGTCCGTTACCCTCCCGTGTGGCTCAGTCGGGAGAGCGCTGGCCTACAGATCTGACCCACCCTGGCAAGGTGGGTTCGATTCGTATCGGCGCACGCTATTGTCTCCTGGCGGGGATGACCTGCGGCCGGCGGCAGCAGCCGCATTCAAAGTCAGATGAAGCCAGCGAGCTGGGCAGACCGACGTCAGTCGCTGGGTGACGTAAAACTTTCGCCACTAAATTATGTCGTATACCCGGAATTGTGTGATCGGATGGTAAGGTCAGGGGCCACGTAACAAGCTCTGCTTAGCGTGGTTCTTGATCTCGGAAATCCATCCAATCAAAACATTCGGATTAAATTTATGAAAAGCAAATCCTCTCGATATTTGATTATCTATCCTCTACACGGCCACTTCTGGGCCGGAACTGGTGGATACTGCTAACATGGTATATAGCTGGCCTTCTAGAATCCCGTTCCCTGGGGAAGGTCCGCCTATAAAGACTGAAGTTCCCCGCCACTTTGTCTGGTAGATCATGGACTCCAAAAGTCGCTTTTGCCGTAGACCAGTTGATGGAATTCCTGGCCTATCCACATTTATTCATGCCCTGGCAACGCAGCAATCCAAGCAGACCAAGGGGGCAATCTCAGCCTTGTTTCCAATATAATTTGTCAAACTTGTCGAGACTGGTTCTGCTTACACGTCTGGCACATACTGCACCGCAACGCTCATATCAATTTGCCTGCCGCATACTGCACCGCAACGCTCATATCCTACCAAACAAGCCGGTATGGTTTGTTTGGTAATCCTTCGCTAACAATTTACCTGCCGCATACTGTACCACAATGCTCAGATCTTCCCAAACCAGCTCATAGATGACTCTTTCAACATTACGCTTAGTTTATATACTGTACTGCAATGCTCATAACTTCCCAAACGAGCTCATAGATGGCTCTGTCAACATTACGCCTAGTTTATATACTATACCGCAATGCTTATAACTCCCAAACCACACATGGCACTACACCATTGCGTCTAATATATACTGTACCGCAATGCTCATAACTTCCAAAACCAGCCCATAGATGGCACTACCAACATTGCGTCTGATACATACTGTACCGCAATGCCAAATACTCCCGAACCACAAACCAGTCCATAAATACATATATCATAGCTCTGCCATAGAATTGTCGCTTAAGCCGGATTCACACCGAATGCGTTTTGGACGCAAGTGCGTCTGCGGTGGAAAATGCATACGCTTGCATAAAATGACGCATCGCCATGTGTTTTTCGGTGTGAAAGGGCTGCCAGCGCTGCTATTACTCAAGTTGGCCGACCCATGCGTCTGCGTCCGTTGTGACCGCACGCGTACGGGTTTTTCGCAGTAGACGCATGCGTCCGCGTCAAAATGCATTCGGTGTGAATCAGGCTTTACTGTACCACATTGCTTATACATTCATATATTGCTTCTGCAAAACCCGCAGCACACACTAATATTTATTTAATACCTACAAACATTCACCTAACATTTTGTACTCAAGAAAAGCCCACATGAGCTGACAGGTCTTTAAGTACGTAGTATATGAGGCGTGAGCATTGAGCATCCCAATAAGGTAATTATATTATTTTGAAGCCTAAACTTGGCTTCAAAAGGATTGAGTATCGAGACAATGAGTGCATGTCAAATATACGAATTTGAGCGTGCGCATGTTCATGTTGTGCATTTTTGTTCAATTTTAAAGCACATACAACAAAGAATCCGAAAATACCCCTCAAATCCCCATCAAGATCTGAGGTCTTAACCCTCGCCCTACGGGAGCTTTTTCACCTTCGCCCTACGGGGGGGCTGACAGGCCCCTCCCCTTTAACTTCCAAACCAAGCAACTTAGAGGAATGCAGTAAGAACCAGCATGTTGCCTGTCATGAGAGGAATATAACAGTATGCGATTTTTAGGTTTCAAGTCAACGGGTGACCTTCCAGGTCAAGTGAATGACCTCGGATTTACCTTGTCCAGAACAGCGATTTTGCTCTTCAGAAAACCTCAAAATTAGAAATTGATGAATGTAAATCAAAAGGCATGTTACTAGACCAGTCTTGGCTCAGAAATACAAAAACGGTAATTATTTATTCGTATCTTGTCAAAAAAAAGTCAAAAAAAGTTATTAAAAAAATGACGTCATCAGTTTCTTACACTTAGAGAGACATCACTCAGTCAAAAATGAAGATATTACTTTGACATTTGGTATGGGTGTTCTTCATACTCAGTTCTCTCACATATGTTCCTGTTTTTCTAATATCTTTGAACATTTTTTTTTCATTTTTTATTTTATTTTAGGGGTCAAAAACCCAAAATTTTGCAAATCCGAGATTTCCATTTTAAAGAGAATGCCATTTTGTATCTTTGGTGAATTGCTTTTGCAATTTTCTTTAAAACTCTGTTTTCTACAATTTTCCCAATATTTCTCATTTTTTTACCAACATGACGTCATCAAAACATGATTTTCTCCCAAACTGTTCAACCAATTTGTTTTAAAATAATTACAGCCTACGTATGATTGTTGTAAACTCAGCTACCAAAAATTTCAGCAAGATGCACCGCAAATGTAAAAAGTTATTCAAGAAAAACCTCATGGTGGGGCCTGTCAGGCCCCCCCCCCCCCCCCGTAGGGCGAGAGTTAACCCTCGCCATATGGGGGGGCTGACAGCCCCCCTGATGTTTTTCTTGAATAACTTTTTACATATGCAGCGCATCTTGATGAAATTTACAGTAGCTGAGTTTACAACAATTATACGTATCCTATCAAAATTTGAACTGTATACGACTATTATATCGTGACCTATGACCTTTCCGTCCAAGTCATGTCAGACCCCAAAGGGTCATTGACCTGACCACAAAGGTCACCAGTTGACTTAGATACTCAAAATGGGATGCCTTTGTAGTCTCCTTATGACAGGCAACACGTTACTTTTTACGGCGTCTCTCCATCTTCGCCGTTCGGAAGTTCCTGTAACTAAGTTCCTGTAACTACAGTCTCTCTTGAAAGTATCTGTGCACTGCGATGGGGGCGCCATCCGGCCTGACTACGGTTGAGTGGAAAAGTTTGAGAGTCACTGAGTGTCTGACCCAACCAGGGTTCGTGGAAAGCGAGGAGAGCCGAGCGACCTGTCTAGGAGGTTCCCAGAATCGCATGCCCCGGGCCCCCGGTACTGTGCTGATCACGATTATCTACTGACATATCGCTTGGGACCCCAAAATTTGGCTATTTATTTGAAGGCGTCAACTGGCATACACGAATTTCACGCATATTAATTAATTCACGCAATTTTACGCATTAATTATTGTATTGTTTGCTCGCGATTTTTTTTTTATAACTCTCCTCTCTCGCTCTCTCGCTCTCTCGCTCTCTCTCTCTCTCTCGCTCTCTCGCTCTCTCGCTCTCTCGCTCTCTCGCTCTCTCGCGCTCTCTCGCGCTCTCTCGCTCTCTCGCTCTCTCGCTCTCTCGCTCTCCCCCATCTTTCTCCCTGGCTGCCTGGACATTTCCGCTCCGCACATGTTTGACAATTTATAATTTAAAATGCAACATATAATGCAATACCTAATAAATACGTATTACAAATAGGTAGCCTGACAAGTATTACAAATAGGTAATTTGAAACACTCAAGGGAAAACTTTGAGAGTGCGTTTTTCAATGTTTCAAAATGAAACAAAACGTGATAACTGGTCAGGTAGGGTTATGGAATAAATTTAAGCCAGATGCATAATCAAAATAATATAAGATAATACCAGTAAGGCGCCGTAGTCGGCGATGAACGAGCGAGCGCGAAGGAAATGTATGATGAATTTCAACTCGAAAGGGCAAGTAGTTTCTGAGATACAAAAAAGGGTGCGCACGTGCGCAGGTGTAGAGGCACCCCATCCATGACTTGTGGGAAGGCGGAGGCGGAGGGGTCCCTAACCACACACCAAATATGAACACAATCGGCTCGCCGTTCCTGAGATATAGAATAGGGATGTGCACGTGCGCACGTGCAGAGGCACCCCACCCCCGACTTGTGGGAAAGTGGCGGCTGAGAGGTCCCTAACCACACACCAAGTTCGAACACAATCGGCCATCCGTTCCTGAGAAATAGAATAGGGGTGTGCACGTGCGCACGTGCAGAGGCACCCCATCCATGACTTGTGGAAGGCGGCGGCGGAGGGGTCCCTAACCACACACCAAATGTGAACACAATCGGCTCAGCCGTTCCTGAGATATAGAATAGGGGTGTGCACGTGCGCACGTGCAGAGGCACCCCACCCCTGACTTGTGGGAAAGTGGCGGCTGAGAGGTCCCTAACCACACACCAAATTTGAACACAATCGGCCCAGCCGTTGCGGAGTTGTTGCGAGAAAACACTTTTCAACACCCCTCACGCGGCACGCGGCACGCGCCACGTGCAGTGGTAGTGACCGACATGAGTCGGCACCGTTCTCAAACAGGTTTGGTTGGATGGGGCTACTCAGCAAAGAAACCGGCTTGTCAATCGTACTTGCGGTTGCAGAGATATTAGCTTCTCAAAAGCGTCGCCACGGGCCGGGCCGGGCCGGGTCGGTCCGGGCCGCTCATATTCAGATTTGTCCCATATACCACGGAAGGACGAGCGAGCGCTTCGCGCTCGCTCATAATAATGTAAAATAATATAATATAATATAATGTAAAATAATAAAATATAATATAATGCCATGTAATGTAACATAATATAACATATAATATGAAAATCGGTTGCCAGTAACATAAGCCCAATAACTACAGCGTAGCGTCCAATGAGCTATTTGTAATTTGAATATCGTGCTCTCTGATGCCATTGAATTAACTCCAGTGAACCAAAAGCTCAGAACTTACTCAAAATTTTAAATACAAGAAAAGTTCAAACTGTATATCCCTGGTAAGCATAATTAGGTCATAACACGAGGCTACACAAACTTATGACAATTTTTCATGGGGATTGGATCGCACGATACAATTAAATTAACACGCAGAAAATTACCTTACTGCATTTCATTTCTGCATTTCTGCAAAATGGATTTCTGTTCTGTGTGCTATTACGCTGATTATATATAGTTATTTCTTTATCCGATAAAGTTATAGTTTAGCTGGAAGCTATGTTTACCTTTGGGCAAGCGATTCCATCAACCTTTCAAAGCCCACCTGCCACTATAAACCTTTAATCCCCGTAGAACAGTAATATTAAAGTATACGCTGCTTCACAATCATTATACTAATGGCAACACCATACAAGTTCATACAAATATATAAATATTAAATGTGTATAATAGCCAACAGGCGCAGATCCATAAATATTCCCAGGAGGGGACGTGTTAATAAGCGCGGTATTTATGGCCGGTAAAAATGTGTGAACGCAGCATATTTTGTTAGTAGATCAAATGGAGAGGTGTTATTGATGAATGAAGTTACTACGAAGACATGAATGAG
Organism: Chirona hameri; assembly: GCA_036785665.1. NCBI lineage: Eukaryota > Metazoa > Arthropoda > Thecostraca > Balanomorpha > Balanidae > Chirona > Chirona hameri. Next base: position 87,199 of record JAXIVJ010000531.1, read on the forward strand.
TTTTTCTGATCTACATGAATGTTTTGTCGTAATTTTGTAATTGTGTAGCTTAAATTTGTCGGTCTCCAGGGGAGGGTCCGTATCCACGGTCATAGTTTTCTATGATCTAGTGATTGTTCAAATGATTATTACAAGTTTAAAAAGAACAACTACATCTCTCATTTTACTGTCTGGAAACAGAGCTGAAGGATTATAAATATTACCTTGTGGGCTAGGAGTTTAAAAGTTGCGGCTCTAATTCACCATCTCGCGCTGTGGCCCGAAACACGACAGAGCTTTACTAACGGCGAGTGCCCGGGCGCCGGGTGGGTCGGGAAGAGAGGGGAGGGTACCATGACCTTTGACCGGTCGGTGAGCTGCCCGGCCGCGAATACACAGGGGCTTTCAAACCGGTTTGGGTAGTTCGCCGGATCGCCGCAACCCATGCACAGATACTTTTAAGAGACTGTACAGTCGGTCTCATAATGATATTTCCTTGCCACCACGTGGCGCTACGGTCGCGATAGGCACAGAAAAGGTGGTTTCCCCACCGTAGGTTGGTACCCATTGTGGCTGTCTGCCAGGTGCGTGACCTGGGGAGGGGGAGGGAGTGCGGGGCGTTGTCGGAAGGGAATGCGCCGCGACCCGGGTGGTGGTCAGGGCCGTCTGTCTCGAGGGTCAAGAGGTCACCTGTCCTGAAACTGGCAGAGATCCAACATTGGAGACTGAATAACAGTGTTCATCAAATCAGCCCAAATAGCTCAGTCGGTATAGCTGTCTACTAAACAAAACAGCGTATTCGTAGCTTGGTCTTAGGTTCGAACCGCGCTGGCACCAGGCGCTTTTACGTGTATTTCTTTCTTAATCATGCCACGTGTCATGTGCAATGCAGAACCCCGAAATTACGAATGCAAACGTCCACCTGATGATTCTACACGAAAAAGCAGACAAATACAGTGGGCCTCACATTGATATGTTCGCATCACGCCGCTCCGTCTTTCACGCTCCACAAACAAACCCGGGCGGGTTTATATCCATTAAGTTAGCGACAATATCTGCGACGACGGTATTTAAACCCAGTTCTATGAAGCATCGCCAGGTGTGTAGCTGATAGAGCATCTGACTACGTGTTTAAATTTGACCTTGACCTTGAGATCAGGTCAAAATATCGGCACTTTATTTTTGGCGCAATGCAAGTTTCTCAATCGTCGCAAGCGACACGACGGATAGCCATTTCCGAGACGACATCTGTGACGACGGTATCGGTCAACTTGAGATACAAATATTCGTCTTAACCTTCGCCCGTGCAGCGTCTGATCAGTGCGTGACCGTGAAGGGGGGTACAACCCCCCCCCCCCCCCCCACCAAAAATTCAACCAAATTGTAAATGCGTATACATTGAATTAAATCAAGCTAGAATCGCGAATGAGCATATAATTATGCTAAATGGGTGCCAAATTTGAAATCGTCATCACAAAATGTCCTAGAAACTGCCAACTTCCAAAAAAGGTCATGTCAGGTCAGGTCATTTCATTTGAGGTCAGTGACCTCGGTTGACCTGTGGAGGCCCATGACTCCAGTGGAACATATAATTATGTAAAATGGATCTCATATTTGAAATCAGCGTCACAAAATGTCCTAGAAACTGCCAGAAGCCAAAAAAGTAATATCAGGTCATCGGAGGTCAGTGACCTCGGTTGACCTCTGAAAAGGTCATTCGAGGTCACAATCTCAAGGTAAACCACAACTGTCACCTGGAAATACCTGTGCATATGCTCCTGAACAACAAACACTATGAAACGGCACAAGTTACAAAGATAAATACTACGGACGCCAGTTGCACCTGACATGACCATGAGAAACAGGTCAAAGGTCACGGATCATGCGAGCTACAACTGAGAAAAAAATCAGAATATGTGCCAAATTGTTCACAAGTACGTTACTTAAAGTTTCATCGCAATCGGTTGATATTTAAGCGAGTTATTACCGAAAAAAACGTGGGGTGGCATCCACCCCCCTCCATGCACTGGCGAGGGTTGAAGTATAGCCCGTGCAGTGTTCTATCAATTGCACACTTAGCGATGCTTCACAGGACTATGGTTTTCTTAAAACTGGTCATCACAGACATCGTCGCTAACTTGACATTCTAGGTCTGCGTATATTTCCAACCACGGTCCGACACACAGCCTCGCCACACATGAGCATTGTTATTCATACACACACACACACACACACACACACACACACACACACACACACACACACACACACACACACACACACACACACACACACACACACACACACACACACACACACACACACGCACGCACGCGCGCGCGCGCGCGCGCACCGCACCGCACCGCACCGCACCGCACCGCACCGCACCGCACCGCACCGCACCGCACCGCACCGCACCGCACCGCACCGCACCGCACCGCACCGCACCGCACCGCACCGCACCGCACCGCACCGCACCGCACCGCACCGCACCGCACCGCACCGCACCGCACCGCACCGCACCGCACCGCACCGCACCGCACCGCACCGCACCGCACCGCACCGCACCGCACCGCACCGCACCGCACCGCACCGCACCGCACCGCACCGCATCGCACCGCACCGCACCGCACCGCACCGCACCGCACACACACACACACACACACACACACACACACACACACACACACACACACACACACACACACACACACACACACACACACACACACACACACACACACACACACACACACACACACACACACACACACACACGCACACACGCGCGCGCGCGCGCACACGCCGCGCACACGCACACACGCGCACACGCGCACACGCGTACACGCGCACAAGCACGCACACACGCACACACGCACATACGCACACACGCACACACGCACACACGCACACACGCACACACGCACACACGCACACACGCACGCATGCACGCACGCACGCACGCATGCACGCACGCACGCACGCACGCACACACACATACACACACACACGGAGAGGCAGACAGACAGATGCTCTTCAAATAATAATTAGGTTATAACATAGACGGAGGCTTTCCAATTAGTAATTCGATGTTAACGGATGTGCAGTCAATATAGGATTGAACACAACTAGGATCAGCTTTGTATTCCACACAGGTGTCTGATCGGCCCAATAACTATCACGTGGTGCCAGTACTATCAGCGATCATGCATGCCAATTTTTGCAAACTTATTTGTATGAAGCAAGCTGAGATACTTTGTGTTAATGAGGCTTACGAGCGCCACAACTACCAAGGTTACTTGGCGCCCATAGCTGAGCCACTTGTAAGCACGATTGCAAGAATATCCATCAATATCAACAAACAGCAAGTCCGCAGACAAAACATTGTACTCACGGATAATACATCTGAACGGAAAGTCTTCATTATATCTCTTGCTAACATCTTTAGGATAGCAAGATTGACTATTTGTAATACTTTCAGGGATTAACCATCAAGAGACTGCAAATTGTAAGTCTCAAAGCCCGACATAAACCAACAAGGGTGAAGATTGGGAATCGGAATAGATTGATCAAGACTGTTGTTCCGGATGCCGTGTTTCTCAGAGTGTATTACCATGCTTATTTTATTCCGCTATTCCAGCGCTTTACTCTAGCCTGTTAATTTACTGTCCACCATCACACGGGGATCCCTTCCTCTCTCTCATCTAACCCTGGACCGCCAACAATCCAGCCCCACTGCGCCACCACGCACTACGTTTGCCAACGACCGCTTAGCCCAGCCATCAGCGTGACACGGACGTTCTGGCCGCGCGACAACGCCGGCCCAGCCCGACACGGCCAGCACAATAGATTACGGCCATCGCACGGCCGACGCCGCCGCGCTTATTGAGCCCCGGTGACGTCAGACGAGTGGTATTTTCATCGGCTGTTCGGCGCCCAGCTGGCAGGCGGCGATCGGCCGTCTATAGATGGCCATTGACAAACCTGGCCCGGCAGCGCGGGATGGCAGGCATGATAGGCCACTGACGAGCTGAGTAAGGCGGGTACATAGAACGAGCTGCTGAGTTGACCTCTGACGCCATAAAGGAAATATCCGAATCGTGGGAATGCCAGGCTATTAGCGGCCCCAACCAAGCGAAGTTGTTAAAGCTGCCCGAAACAGTCAAGATCAATACAGGCTTGTAAAGTTCAGTTCACCTTTGGTGCAAATATAAATCGCACTGTTCTGCATTGAAATATAATTTGACCTCTTCGCTTAAACGGTTAAACAACTGGGACAAAAGCAAGCTTCATCCATTGTTATGAAAACTTGCTTCTGAAGGAAGAAAAAATATAAGCAAATTTGGCTTCTAAGCATGAATAGCACTCTCGAGAGACCACTTACAACTAACAGAGCAATGCCTTTCATCAATTAAGTTTAACCCTTGTTTGAGAATTGGCATAATTAAGAAATAACAATACGCATGGCTTGAGTCTCAACAATTCGGAAAATAGTCGAAAAAGGTGTCACTATATTTCGGCACAAACCTTCATCAGGTGACTGAGGGCAATTCCCCTGCGAAAGACACAACACACAAAACATCGCGAACTTGTTACCTATGTTACAAGTACTTTGAAGTAGCTAACAAAAGTATTAGAAGAAATGTAAAAACTTGAGCGCAGCGTTTCAGCACAAAATCGTTAAAGGGAATGTTTCACCTTTGTATTGGTTTTAAACTGAGATAGCCATTATCATTGGCCGCTATTGAAATGTCGAAAATACTAAGGTCATTTCCCCCAAAATATAGCGGTTTTTAAGCAATTCAATTTATAGTTTGCAAAATGGGGTATAAGCTAGTGCCGCCGCTGATTGGCTAACAGCGACTTTTTCAGCCAATCCCACTTTATCAGCCAATCAGCGGCAGTCTATAACTCAATAATGACGTCATTCGCCCAAATCTAAAAACTTAATTTGTATAAAGTTAAGTGACTTTTCGAGTGAAAAAATATCACCATCGTTTTCAGCAGCACTTACTTCATGTTTTCTACTACAACCAGCGTATATTTGACAACTTTCAGAAAGGTGAAACATTCCCTTTAAACAATTGTTGTACTGTATTATAACGCTAACGCTTGTTATACGCTCAGCAAGCGATCACGGGAAACTCAAGCTTCAAATAACAATATAAACTATTAGGCTTTGTTTGAATCTGTAGTTATCTGTAGTTATCTGTAAATCTGTAGTTATTTCCATCAATTCATGCAAAGTCCGTACGCGTTCCATGTTCATTAATTCGGTCCTGATTGGACAGCAGACCTCTGATGCATGTGTGTTTATTCAGCGCTGTGTCTTCCCTCGCTTCCCTCCCACAGAGCCGCTGACGGACTTCTTTCTGCAATTATCTGAATGGACGGCCATTTCCGGCGGAGAACTATGGCCGACTGTTGCCGCGACGAGGGAGGGAGGGAGGGAGGGAGGGAGGGAGGGAGGGAGGGAGGGAGGGAGGGAGGGAGGGAGGGAGGGAGGGAGGGAGGGATGGATGGATGGAGGGAGGGAGGGAAGGAGAGAGAGGGGGAGAGGATGGGGAGAGAAGGAGAGAGAGAGAGAGGGAGAGAGGGAGAGAGGGATAGAGGGAGAGAGGGAGAGAGGGAGAGAGGGAGAGAGGGAGAGAGGGAGAGAGGGAGAGAGGGAGAGAGGGAGAGAGGGAGAGAGGGAGAGAGGGAGAGAAAGCGCGCATGCTGTATGAGATGTGTTTTCTTGGAAGACGGCGTTAACATGGCGAGTGTGTGTCTCTAGGGCCCAATCATACCCAGACCCGTTATAGCAAGCAATCTTAACAATACGGCATATTATTGCGGAAGGCCGCAAAACTGTTGAAACCCGGGATTGCACCGGGACCTTGATATCTTGAGTCTAACGCTCCCCCAACTGAGCTTTTCGACACTGCGTTAGGCCGTATTGCACGCCTGTTCCGTAGGTACGGTATTCTGAGTACGGCATTTACGGCATGTCGTACTTCACATTTCCGGCATTTAGTAATGCCGAGCCCAAGTGCGGAATGTCGTCTGATGCACCACACATCGTACACACCGTGCGACAGCAGTCCAGCGTGTCCGTACACACCGTGCGACAGCAGACCAGCGCGTCCGTACACACCGTGCGACAGCAGTCCAGCGCGTCCGTACACAGCAGTCCAGCGCGTCCGTACACACCGTCCGACACCAGTCCAGCGCGTCCGTACACACCGTGCGACAGCAGTCCAGCGCGTCCGTACACACCGTGCGACAGCAGTCCAGCGCGTCCGTACACACCGTGCGACAGCAGTCCAGCGCGTCCGTACACACCGTGCGACAGCAGTCCAGCGCGTCCGTACACACCAGTCTAGCGCGTCCGTACACACCGTGCGACAGCAGTCCAGCGCGTCCGTACACACCGTGCGACAGCAGTCCAGCGCGTCCTTACACAGCAGTCCAGCGCGTCCGTACACACCGTGCGACAGCAGTCCAGCGCGTCCGTACACACCGTGCGACAGCAGTCCAGCGCGTCCGTACACAGCAGTCCAGCGCGTCTGTACACACCGTCCGACACCAGTCCAGCGCGTCCGTACACACCGTGCGACAGCAGTCCAGCGCGTCCGTACACACCGTGCGACAGCAGTCCAGCGCGTCCGTCCACACCGTGCGACAACAGTCCAGCGCGTTCGTACACACCAGCCCAGCGCGTCCGTACACACCGTGCGACAGCAGTCCAGCGCGTCCGTACACAGCAGTCCAGCGCGTCCGTACACACCGTGCGACAGCAGTCCAGCGCGTCCGTACACACCGTGCGACAGCAGTCCAGCGCATCCGTACACAGCAGTCCAGCGCGTCCGTACACACCGTCCGACACCAGTTCAGCGCGTCCGTACACAGCAGTCCAGCGCGTCCGTACACACCGTCCGACAGCAGTCCAGCGCGTCCGTACACAGCAGTCCAGCGCGTCCGTACACACCGTCCGACAGCAGTCCAGCGCGTCCGTACACAGCAGTCCAGCGCGTCCGTACACACCGTCCGAGAGCAGTCCAGCGCGTCCGTACACAGCAGTCCAGCGCGTCCGTACACACCGTCCGACAGCAGTCCAGCGCGTCCGTACACAGCAGTCCAGCGCGTCCGTACACACCGTCCGACAGCAGTCCAGCACGTCCGTACACACCGTCCGACACCAGTCCAGCGCGTCCGTACACAGCAGTCCAGCGCGTCCGTACACACCGTCCGACACCAGTCCAGCGCGTCCGTACACACCGTCCGACACCAGTCCAGCGCGTCCGTACACACCGTCCGACACCAGTCCAGCGCGTCCGTACACACCGTGCGACAGCAGTCCAGCGCGTCCGTACACACCGTGCGACAGCAGTCCAGCACGTCCGTACACACCGTCCGACAGCAGTCCAGCGCGTCCGTACACAGCAGTCCAGCGCGTCCGTACACACCGTCCAACAGCAGTCCAGCGCGTCCGTACACACCGTCCGACAGCAGTCCAGCGCGTCCGTACACAGCAGTCCAGCGCGTCCGTACACACCGTGTGACAGCAGTCCAGCGCGTCGGTACACACCGTGCGACAGCAGTCCAGCGCGTCCGTACACACCGTCCAACAGCAGTCCAGCGCGTCCGTACACACCGTCCGACAGCAGTCCAGCGCGTCCGTATACAGCAGTCCAGCGCGTCCGTACACAGCAGTCCAGCGCGTCCGTACACACCGTGTGACAGCAGTCCAGCGCGTCGGTACACACCGTGCGACAGCAGTCCAGCGCGTCCGTACACACCGTGCGACAGCAGACCAGCGCGTCCGTACACACCGTGCGACAGCAGTCCAGCGCGTCCGTACACAGCAGTCCAGCGCGTCCGTACACACCGTCCGACACCAGTCCAGCGCGTCCGTACACACCGTGCGACAGCAGTCCAGCGCGTCCGTACACACCGTGTGACAGCAGACCAGCGCGTCCGTACACACCGTGCGACAGCAGTCCAGCGCGTCCGTACACACCAGTCCAGCGCGTCCGTACACACCGTGCGACAGCAGTCCAGCGCGTCCGTACACACCGTGCGACAGCAGTCCAGCGCGTCCTTACACAGCAGTCCAGCGCGTCCGTACACACCGTGCGACAGCAGTCCAGCGCGTCCGTACACACCGTGCGACAGCAATCCAGCGCGTCCGTACACAGCAGCCCAGCGCGTCTGTACACACCGTCCGACACCAGTCCAGCGCGTCCGTACACAGCAGTCCAGCGCGTCCGTACACACCGTCCGACACCAGTCCAGCGCGTCCGTACACACCGTCCGACACCAGTCCAGCGCGTCCGTACACACCGTCCGACACCAGTCCAGCGCGTCCGTACACACCGTGCGACAGCAGTCCAGCGCGTCCGTACACACCGTGCGACAGCAGTCCAGCATGTCCGTACACACCGTCCGACAGCAGTCCAGCGCGTCCGTACACAGCAGTCCAGCGCGTCCGTACACACCGTCCGACAGCAGTCCAGCGCGTCCGTACACACCGTCCGACAGCAGTCCAGCGCGTCCGTACACAGCAGTCCAGCGCGTCCGTACACACCGTGTGACAGCAGTCCAGCGCGTCGGTACACACCGTGCGACAGCAGTCCAGCGCGTCCGTACACACTGTGCGACAGCAGACCAGCGCGTCCGTACACACCGTGCGACAGCAGTCCAGCGCGTCCGTACACAGCAGTCCAGCGCGTCCGTACACACCGTCCGACACCAGTCCAGCGCGTCCGTACACACCGTGCGACAGCAGTCCAGCGCGTCCGTACACACCGTGCGACAGCAGTCCAGCGCGTCCGTACACACCGTGCGACAGCAGTCCAGCGCGTCCGTACACACCGTGCGACAGCAGTCCAGCGCGTCCGTACACACCGTGCGACAGCAGTCCAGCGCGTCCGTACACACCGTGCGACAGCAGTCCAGCGCGTCCGTACACACCGTGCGACAGCAGTCCAGCGCGTCCTTACACAGCAGTCCAGCGCGTCCGTACACACCGTGCGACAGCAGTCCAGCGCGTCCGAACACACCGTGCGACAGCAGTCCAGCGCGTCCGTACACAGCAGCCCAGCGCGTCTGTACACACCGTCCGACACCAGTCCAGCGCGTCCGTACACACCGTGCGACAGCAGTCCAGCGCGTCCGTACACACCGTGCGACAGCAGTCCAGCGCGTCCGTACACACCGTGCGACAGCAGCCCAGCGCGTCCGTACACAGCAGTCCAGCGCGTCCGTACACAGCAGTCCAGCGCGTCCGTACACACCGTCCGACAGCAGTCCAGCGCGTCCGTACACACCGTGCGACAGCAGTCCAGCGCGTCCGTACACACCAGTCCAGCGCGTCCGTACACACCGTGCGACAGTAGTCCAGCGCGTCCGTCCACACCGTGCGACAGCAGTCCAGCGCGTCCGTACACACCAGTCCAGCGCGTCCGTACACACCGTGCGACAGCAGTCCAGCGCGTCCGTACACAGCAGTCCAGCGCGTCCGTACACACCGTGCGACAGCAGTCCAGCGCGTCCGTACACACCGTGCGACAGCAGTCCAGCGCATCCGTACACAGCAGTCCAGCGCGTCCGTACACACCGTCCGACACCAGTTCAGCGCGTCCGTACACAGCAGTCCAGCGCGTCCGTACACACCGTCCGACAGCAATCCAGTGCGTCCGTACACAGCAGTCCAGCGCGTCCGTACACACCGTCCGACAGCAGTCCAGCGCGTCCGTACACAGCAGTCCAGCGCGTCCGTACACACCGTCCGACAGCAGTCCAGCGCGTCCGTACACAGCAGTTCAGCGCGTCCGTACACACCGTGCGACAGCAGTCCAGCACGTCCGTACACACCGTCCGACAGCAGTCCAGCGCGTCCGTACACACCGTGCGACAGCAGTCCAGCGCGTCCTTACACACCAGTCCAGCGCGTCCGTACACACCGTCCGACACCAGTCCAGCGCGTCCGTACACACTGTGTGACAGCAGTCCAGCGCGTCCGTACACACCGTCCGACACCAGTCCAGCGCGTCCGTACACACCGTCCGACACCAGTCCAGCGCGTCCGTACACACCGTGTGACAGCAGTCCAGCGCGTCCGTACACACCGTGCGACAGCAGTCCAGCGCGTCCGTACACACCGTGCGACAGCAGTCCAGCGCGTCCGTACACACCGTCCGACAGCAGTCCAGCGCGTCCGTACACACCGTGCGACAGCAGTCCAGCGCGTCCGTACACACCAGTCCAGCGCGTCCGTACACACCGTGTGACAGCAGTCCAGCACGTCCGTACGCACCGTGCGACAGCAGTCCAGCGCGTCCGTACACACCAGTCCAGCGCGTCCGTACACACCGTCCGACACCAGTCCAGCGCGTCCGTACACACCGTCCAACACCAGTCCAGCGCGTCCGTACATACCGTGCGACAGCAGTCCAGCGCGTCCGTACACAGCAGTCCAGCGCGTCCGTACACACCGTCCGACACCAGTCCAGCGCGTCCGTACACACCGTGTGACAGCAGTCCAGCGCGTCCGTACACACCAGTCCAGCGCGTCAGTACACACCGTGCGACAGCAGTCCAGGGCGTCCGTACACACCGTGCGACAGCAGTCCAGCGCGTCCGTACACACCAGTCCAGCGCGTCCGTACACACCGTGCGACAGCAGTCCAGCGCGTCCGTACACACCGTGCGACAGCAGTCCAGCGCGTCCGTACACAGCAGTCCAGCGCGTCTGTACACACCGTCCGACACCAGTCCAGCGCGTCCGTACACACCGTGCGACAGCAGTCCAGCGCGTCCGTACACACCGTGCGACAGCAGTCCAGCGCGTCCGTACACACCGTGCGACAGCAGTCCAGCGCGTCCGTACACAGCAGTCCAGCGCGTCCGTACACAACAGTCCAGCGCGTCCGTACACACCGTCCGACAGCAGTCCAGCACGTCCGTACACACCGTGCGACAGCAGTCCAGCGCGTCCGTACACACCAGTCCAGCGCGTCCGTACACACCGTGCGACAGCAGTCCAGCGCGTCCGTCCACACCGTGCGACAGCAGTCCAGCGCGTCCGTACACACCAGTCCAGCGCGTCCGTACACACCGTGCGACAGCAGTCCAGCGCGTCCGTACACAGCAGTCCAGCGCGTCCGTACACACCGTGCGACAGCAGTCCAGCGCGTTCGTACACACCGTGCGACAGCAGTCCAGCGCGTCCGTACACAGCAGTCCAGCGCGTCCGTACATACCGTCCGACATTAGTTCAGCGCGTCCGTACACAGCAGTCCAGCGCGTCCGTACACACCGTCCGACAGCAGTCCAGCGCGTCCGTACACAGCAGTCCAGCGGGTCCGTACACACCGTCCGACAGCAGTCCAGCGCGTCCGTACACAGCAGTCCAGCGCGTCCGTACACACCGTCCGACAGCAGTCCAGCGCGTCCGTACACAGCAGTCCAGCGCGTCCGTACACACCGTCCGACAGCAGTCCAGCGCGTCCGTACACAGCAGTCCAGCGCGTCCGTACACACCGTCCGACAGCAGTCCAGCGCGTCCGTACACACCGTCCGACACCAGTCCAGCGCGTCCGTACACAGCAGTCCAGCGCGTCCGTACACACCGTCCGACACCAGTCCAGCGCGTCCGTACACACCGTCCGACACCAGTCCAGCGCGTCCGTACACACCGTGCGACAGCAGTCCAGCGCGTCCGTACACACCGTGCGACAGCAGTCCAGCGCGTCCGTACACATCAGTCCAGCGCGTCCGTATACACCGTGCGACAGCAGTCCAGCGCGTCCGTACACACCGTGCGACATCAGCCCAGCGCGTCCGTACACAGCAGTCCAGCGCGTCCGTACACACCGTCCGACAGCAGTCCAGCACGTCCGTACACACTGTGCGACAGCAGTCCAGCGCGTCCGTACACACCAGTCCAGCGCGTCCGTACACACCGTCCGACACCAGTCCAGCGCGTCCGTACACACCGTGCGACAGCAGTCCAGCGCGTCCGTACACAGCAGTCCAGCGCGTCCGTACACACCGTGCGACAGCAGTCCAGCACGTCCGTACACACCGTCCGACAGCAGTCCAGCGCGTCCGTACACACCGTGCGACAGCAATCCAGCGTGTCCGTACACACCAGTCCAGCGCGTCCGTACACACCGTCCGACACCAGTCCAGCGCGTCCGTACACACCGTGTGACAGCAGTCCAGCGCGTCCGTACACACCGTCCGACACCAGTCCAGCGCGTCCGTACACACCGTCCGACACCAGTCCAGCGCGTCCGTACACACCGTGTGACAGCAGTCCAGGGCGTCCGTACACACCGTGCGACAGCAGTCCAGCGCGTCCGTACACACCGTGCGACAGCAATCCAGTGCGTCCGTACACACCGTCCGACAGCAGTCCAGCGCGTCCGTACACACCGTGCGACAGCAGTCCAGCGCGTCCGTACACACCAGTCCAGCGCGTCCGTACACACCGTGTGACAGCAGTCCAGCGCGTCCGTACACACCGTGCGACAGCAGTCCAGCGCGTCCGTACACACCGTGCGACAGCAGTCCAGCGCGTCCGTACACAGCAGTCCAGCGCGTCCGTACACACCGTCCGACAGCAGTCCAGCGCGTCCGTACACACCGTCCGACACCAGTCCAGCGCGTCTGTACACACCGTGCGACAGCAGTCCAGCGCGTCCGTACACAGCAGTCCAGCGCGTCCGTACACACCGTGCGACAGCAGTCCAGCGCGTCCGTACACAGCAGTTCAGCGCGTCCGCACACACCAGTCCAGCGCGTCCGTACACACCGTGTGACAGCAGTCCAGCGCGTCCGTACACACCGTGCGACAGCAGTCCAGCGCGTCCGTACACACCGTGCGACAGCAGTCCAGCGCGTCCGTACACAGCAGTCCAGCGCGTCCGTACACACCGTCCGAAAGCAGTCCAGCGCGTCCGTACACACCGTCCGACACCAGTCCAGCGCGTCCGTACACACCGTGCGACAGCAGTCCAGCGCGTCCGTACACACCGTGCGACAGCAGTCCAGCGCGTCCGTACACAATGCTTGAGGTCAGTGACGCAGCATCCCCCCTCTCCCCACATGATGTCCAATCTCGCCGCGGACGTGTACAATTTATCACGGTAATGTCCTGCTCTCGCCGGTAATTGACTATAATGTGACGCTCTATTTGGCTGCCTCGGTGCAGCGCTGATGCTGTTTCCGCCAAACTAGGCTGAAACTTAACAAAACTCAGTAGGTATTTCGAAAGATGGCCGGAACTTATGCAAGCCCTTACGAAATATGTGACAGAAAACAAATATACTCATGTTAACCAGCACCGTGCCGGTGCTCGGCGCCACCTTCGCCGTGCCGGGGGAGGGGGGCGTTTCGACGCCCCCTCTAACTCGGCTTCTATGGGACGTGGACAAAAACCAGAGACACCGTTCGAAAGCTCATCAGAATGCATTTTGAAACTATTTCAGGCAATGTTTTTCTCAGGTCAATATTGAGGTCCCCAGAGGTCATCAAGGGTCAGATTTTCAAGTTTAAGGACTTCCCTCCAGACATTCCCAGATAGCACAGGAACTATGATAGCTTGGAACAAACGAGAAAAAAACAATGGAAAGCTCTTGGAAATTGAAATCGACAGAGTATCCTCAGATTTGAGCTCAGGTGAATAGTTTAGGCTCCAGAGCTCATCAAACGTCAAAAAGGCTATTTTTTATCAAAACAGTTTTCACAAATATCTTTTTACCTAACAAAAATAGGGAAATAATATTGACCCCATCGTGTTTTCTCGTCAATGCGCTTCGTATCATATGCATGATGACCAGGTTAGGTCAACTTAAAAGTTTGACCTCAGGTCAAGGTCAGGTGGTGACCCAATTAGGCCATGTTGCACATTGAGAGACGTGCCTCGACGAGATAAATACATAAGTGCCAGTTTCACTTCTCTATCTTTATTTTGTCGAGAGTCATTGGCAAAGAAGTGTTGGTGACCTCGGGTGATCTCATCTGACCCTGTAGGGGTCACTGAACAAAAATTGAACCTGGAACTTCAAGAATGGCCTATGATAACATGAACCAGAAGGAATTGGGCTGATATAATTCGTATCCTCAGAATAGGAAGCATTTGATTATTTCCCCATTGACTTATAATGGGGATGTCCCGAAATTGACCAGACCTTAGGTCACCGATATAAAAAAAAATCCGAGATAAACGTATTGTAGGTACTATTGCTTTTATGAAATCCTGTAAGAACGAAATTGATCGGCCAAAAACTGTCGCTGTGGTGCGACCGGAAACATTTTTGGAGGTGGGGTCACGTGACCTGGTCTGGTGACCTGACCTGAGATGACCCGATTTTTTTTTTGAAATAATGTGCGCAATTGATGCCCGAACAGCTGTGCCAAAAATAGCGGCGCTGCGCGCTGTCGTTTTTTCGCTATCCTCGAAAAACCTTAGGGGGGCGCCTAAACGCCCCCGCCCCCGCCCCGGTACGGCGCGGGTTAAAATCTGTGGCTCGAAGAAGTTGTCAGTTCTTGATGTCAGTACCACTAAATTATACAAGTTTAAAAACCGATGATGTGTGAGAAAATGTTTTGATTCTCTTTAATGTGCACAATGTCGTTGCCTCTGCATTGGTGTGGTGCCTTTAACCTCATAACCCACTTAACTATTTATTAAATCCAAAACAACGCACCGAATGGCGGGCGTGCCGGGGGGGGGGGCGTTTAGACGCCCCCTAAAGTTTTGGGAGGATAGCGGGAAAACGGCGGCGCGTGACCCCACCTCCAACAAAGTTTGCCGTCGTACCACAGCCACAGTTTTTGGCCGATTGGTTTCAAACTTACAGGATTTCATAAGGTCCTGGGTACCTACAATTTGTTTATCTCGGATTTTGTTTATATCAGTGACCTAAGGTCGGGTCAATTTCGTGACCTCCCCATTATGTCAATGGAGAAATATTCAAATGCTTCCTATTCAGATGATACGCATGATATCAGTCCAATTCCTTCCGGATCATGTTATCATATGCCATTCTTGATGATCTAGGTGTAATTTTTGTTCATTGATCCCTACAGAGTCAGCCGAGGTCATCCGAGGTCACCAACACTTGTTGTGTCAAAAACTTTCGACATAATTAAGATAGATAAGTGAAACCGGCATCAATGTGTTTGTCTCGTCGAGGCACGTCTTCCAATATGTAATATGACCTACTTGGGCCACCACTTGACCTTGACCTGAGGTCATTTTTTTAAGTTGACCTGACCTGGTCAACAGGAATATGATTCGAAGCGCATTGACGAGTAAAACACGATGGCGTCACAAAATTATTGTCTTATCTTTATTAGGTAAAAAGCTATTTGCGAAAAACTGTTTTGCCAAACAATAGCCTTTTTGACATTTCATAACCTCTGGAGCCTAAACTATTTACCTGAGCTTAAATCTGAGGACATTAAATGCGATTGCAGTTTTCAAGAGTTTTGGATTGCTTTTGTCCGTTTGTTTCTAGCTATCATAGTTCCCGAGATATTGGGGGGTGTTTGAAGCGAAGTCCTAAAACTGGCAAATCTGACCTTTGATGACCCTCAATATTGACCCGAGCCAAAAAATGACCGAAATAGTTTCAGAATGATTTTTAACGAGCTTTGAACGTTGTTTGGGTTTTGTCTTCGTCCTATAGATGCCGAGTTCGAGGGGGCGTCCCCCCCCCCCCCTCCCCGCCGGCACGGCGAAGGTGGCGCGGAGCACCGGCCCGGCGCGGGTTAAAAGGACTATTTTGCATCAGCTGAGACAACCAAGTCCATTAAAATGTACAATTTATAACATGTTGCCTTTGTCTTGCATTTTATGTGATTTGTACAGCCCGTCAAAGCCTAACGAAGCACGAGTAGCGGCAATCGAAGACCAAACACGTTTTGTATGCTTCGAAATCCCACATACTTTGTGAGCCTGTGGGTTCAAAAGTGGCAGTATTATTTAATAAATCATGCTGACAACATAACTGAAGTTAATTTAAATCCTTCCGAACAAAGTGGACTGATCACTAAATTGAACAATTATCAAGAACGTGGAATTAGACTGCCACGATTGAATGATTTATTTCGCAGAGACTTTTAAGGCGGAGGTGTAAGACATCCAATGAATGGAATGCAGTGACGACGTGCGTCGTCATATATGAGGAAATGAGAAGTAATTCCACCATATTTTATATTTTGTTAAAAAAATAATCATTATTTTAATAATTTTAAGTATTTTATCAATTTAGTCCGAACATTTTGAATGGATGGATTTCCGAGGTCAGGCCCCGCGCTAAGCATAGTTTGTTGCGCAGGCCCTGACCCCTACCATCACCATATATTATCAATGTTTGCGTAACACTAAAACATCACGCATTATTCAGAGCGAAATCTGCACCATACGTCTCCAGAGGTAGCACAAAGCGTCCCGGTTGTTTGTTTAGCTTCCGGTGAAAAGGCAAAGTTGTCTGCTTATTGTTCTTCGTTCTTCGTGCTATGCAAAAATGTGGGGAAACTGCGTGTTCATGAATATTGCTTCTCTGAGTTAGTAACTCACACAAAATGTTATTTCAAGATGTTCACAATAAATAAAGATGGCATTCTCAGCCTTTTCAGTCCCACATTGTATCTAGCGGATCACGTTGGTCCTGTATCAGCAAACGACCCAAGGACAGCCTTCGCTTTGCAAAGAATCGATGTACTTCATTAGGCCAACTCTGCTAAATCAATACCGAGCCCCACTGTCTGCTCACCGCCAGCTAGCCGGCCGGCCGGCCTGGCGGACCATCCTTTCCCCCGACAAAGTTACGCCCAGTAAGGCGCCGTCGGCGGCCGACATGTGAGCAGCACGTGACCGGTTAGCTGGATGTCCCAGCGAAGGACGCGCGCTCCAGGGCCCGGCGCGGCGGCGGCGGCGGAGGTAGTGGTGACGTAGGCCGGTAGTGCAATTATCCAGTACGTGCTAGCTATCTCTAAACTAACTGGCAATTCCTATAAACAACAGCAAAAGATGGGAAAACATAGGCATGGCCTCCTGGTTTGCATCGAATGTCTGGGGAAATATTCTGATTCTGATGAAATGTGATTATCCTGTCAATGCATACAATAAATCGGCATAATTAGAGAACAATTAATGGTATACCTACCTATGACCATTTGTGTAAAGTTAAAGGGCTCAGTCAATAAAGAAAAGAAAATACTTTGAGAGACAAAGGTTTTGGAGACTCTTGTCATAATTACTCCATGGCCTATTGCATACTTTTGCATATAATTGTTTACAAGTTCGGCGAGATTGTTTGATGAAACACTAACCAGTCCGACCCTAGCTGGCGGGGTTCAGCCTCGCTATTTTTAGGGAAAAGGTCCAGCTGGACAACGGGCTGATAACTGAGCAGTTGATCCTGAAGTGTCTCATAAACCGTGATTGGTCGGTTTATTGGGCTGCCAGCAGACACTGCACAATCCGACCAATCGCTGTCCGGCTGTCATCTTTGTGCCCGGAGGCTAGCCGAGAAATGGATCAATACCGCTCGGGCCGGCCGCGCGGGCGGCGTGCTCCGCGCGACCGGCCGCGTCGCCGCGCCGCCAGCAGGCCTCCCTGCTCTGGCACGTGACGCCGCGTTGCTCGGTCCGTCCGCAGCCGCCCGCCCTGGACGACACGACACGACGCTGACGTAACGATGACGTCACGCACTCGTTATAACGGTTACGAGCGCGACGTCGGCTACATCGGGGCGAGCCGGGCCGCCGGCTAACGGCCTGGTGTCGGGACGAGACGGCAGTCGGCGCCGACGCGACGGCGGCGCCGGCTCACCGCGGCAGAACAAAATGACCAAAACTGCTACGTGAGTGTGGAAAGTTTAGAATTCATGGCATGAAGCAACAAGGCACATAATGCATTAATTAATCTACAGCTGTTGAGCGTCACAGGTCCGAGCGCTTTCATGGGAAAAATGTCCTCATTGTGTTTCTTTTCGTGGCATGAGTTCAAAAGTTTTCACAATCATAAAGCAAGTTTTCGCTAATATTTTTGTTTCAGCTCTGGTGCCGGCCGGGCCCGGGACAGGAAGCAGCGTTAGTCAGAGTTCAGAGCAAAAGTTCAAAGGTAGCCAAAGTTCAGAGTAATGGACAGTGGGATATGAGCATGCTCATACACCCAAACTATGAAAAATAGCACATTAATTCTCACATTCCGTCATATTTTGGAATCAATAATAAGAAGCATAAATTCGTCAATATTTCGTTATCTGACGGCCTGAACGTTTCGGTACCACTGCCAATGGGACTAAACATGATACAGAATGGTCATCTCGCAGAAAACGTCTCCAAAAACGCATAGACAACTGTGTGCCCCTTAATTCGCGCCGAGTATCACGGAGAGTTTAGAGACCATCGCTGTATCGCACAGTGCTGGAAGTTTATCTCTCTTTCACACAGTGGTAATGGTTATCTATAGCACGGTTTTGGGAAGCGACCTGTATTTCAAACAGTGTTGGAATATTGGCATATATGAGATGGTTGTGTTTGTCATAATGATGAAATTAATATAGATTGGGATGATCAATAACGTGGCGATATTGTTTTTTGTATATAAACAATGGCCGAAATTACAGAATCGAGCCGTTGTTCGGCCATTGTTTATATATAAAAAATATTGCCATGTTATTGGCAATATTGATATTAGATTGTGCATATTAGATTGCAATATTGATATTAGATTGCTCCGTTGGAGCAATCTAGAACTAGCCTGTGCTGTAGTTCTAGATTGCTCCAACATGTACACACTCCAGTCTTCCAGGTAGGGGGAAACAGATTGAAAGCACTGAGAAAGTGAAATATTTAGGACATTTTATATCCAGTGATCTCAGTGATGATGCTGACATTTGGAGACAGAATAGGAGTTTATTTGGCCAAGGCAACATGATAATACGGAAATTTCACATGTGCAGTGTATATACCAAGTTGACTCTGTTTCGTGCCCACTGTTCAGCACTGTATTGCGCCCACTTGTGGTGGAAATTCAAGACAGGAACAATGCATAAGTTTGTGACTAGTTACCATAACCTGTTGAAGAGGACCATCGGTTTGTCAAAATTTAATAGCACTAGCTTCACATGTGCTATTTGCAATGTTCCTTCTTGTCAGGCCATCATTCGTAAATTTATATATATAGCTTTATGTTGCGAGTCGATGGATGTGCCAATGGCATCATATCAGCGATCTGCAGGAGTAGCCTCAGATACAGGTCGAGAATAAGGTGCTCCTGGATTGGTCGGCTGTACACGCAGCATGACCAAGGAGGACCTGAGCTGCAGCGTGTACACTGTATGTAACTGTATGTAACTATGCAACCCAGATATGGACCCCTGAGCTCTGGAATAAAGTCTTTCGTTCGTTATTGATCATCCCAATGTGTATTAGTGTTGGAATATTGAACCTCTTTTGTCGCACCGTGCTGAGCGGCATGGAATGGTTGGAAATTATTGAGCTATGTTTATGAGGCCAATTCACATCATATCACTTCGAATTTCAATAAAAGAGTCGTTAGCCAGCTTTAATAAGTGACTTTCTATCCAGGTGACTGTCTGTCCAGATGACTGTCTGTCCAGGTGACTGTCTGTCCAGGTGACTGTCTGTCCAGGTGACTGTCTGTCCAGATGACTGTCTGTCCAGGTGACTGTCTGTCCAGGTGACTCTGTCCAGGTGACTGTCTGTCCAGGTGACTGTCTGTCCAGGTGACTGTCTATCCAGGTGACTGTCTGTCCAGGTGACTTCCTGTCCAGGTGACTGTATGTACAGGTGACTGTCTGTCCAGGTGACTGTCTGCCAAGGTGACTGTCTGTCCAGGTGACTGTCTGTCCAGGTGACTGTCTGTCCAGGTGACTGTCTGTCCAGGTGACTTTCTGTACAGGTGACTGTCTGTCCAGGTGACTTTCTGTCCAGGTGACTGTCTGTCCAGGTGACTTTCTGTCCAGGTGATCGTCTGTCCAGGTGACTGTCTGTCCAGGTGACTGTCTGTCCAAGTGACAAATACTTCTAGCTGCCTCTAACTCGATATGTAGGTTTAAGGAAACTGTTGACTCAGAAAAGTGTTATATCTAGTCGTTATATTGTGCTCGATTTTGAAGAAGAATCCGAAACAAAATAACGACTTGCAATCAATGGAAATAACTTCCATGTTGTAATAAATTTACATCCCGTTTTCTTTCTCTTTTTCTATTGTTTTGGAAACTGATTTTTACACTATGCACAGTGACCTGAGTCTGCATCGGAGGCTCATTTTTAATTATAGTTTTATTACCGAAGTCAAAAATTCCCCAGTTCTGCACCTCTTCTCAGCAATAAGAATGGATTGCTGAATAAACAGAGAATTTGATTAGCTATCTTAAACGGATGAGATAGCGTTTGCCAAATATAAGAAGTAATACATTTTTGTTATCAGTAAAATTATCACCCTCTTATTCATGTCGAGCGGTGTACTTGAATAATTCCATCTCGGCGCACTAGCATCGTCCGAAATTTAATTAATGGCATGGTGACAGTTCCGCACTGCCAGAATTTAATTTCCAAGCACGCATATGTCGTATTAGCCATCGATTAATGTAACAATAGAAACTCCGGAGATTAACCTCGCCCTACGGGAGCTTTTTTCACCTTCGCCCTACGGGGGGGCCTGACAGGCCCCCTGTTAACTTCCAAACCAAGCAACTTAGAGCAATGCGGTAAGAACCAGCATGTTGCCTGTCATGAGAGGAATCTAACAGTATGCTATTTTTAGGTTTCAGGACAACGGGTGACCTTCCAGGTCAAGTGAATGACCTCGGATTTACCACGTCCAGAACAGCGATTTTGTCCTTCAAAAAAATCTCAAAATTAGAAATTGATAAATGTATATAAAAAGGCATGTTCCTAGACCAGTTTTGGCTCATAAATACAGAAAAAGTAATTATTTGTTCGCATCTTGTAAAAAAAAAAGTCAAAAAGTTATTTGAAAAAAATGACGTCATCAGTTTCTTACACTTAGGGAGCCATCACTCAGTCAAAAATAAAAATATTGCTTTTAAATTTGGTATGGGCATTTTCCATACTCAGTTGTCTCAGATATATTCCGGTTTTTCTAACATCTTTGAAAATTTTGATTTTGTGGGGATTTTTCCCAAAAAAAAAGTTTTTTTTTTTAATTTTAGGGGTCAAAAACCCAAAATTTTGACAATCCGAGATTGCCATCTTAAATAGAATGCCATTTTGTATCTTTGGTGAATTGTGTTTGCAATTTGCTGTAAAATTCTGTTTTCTACGATTTGTCCAATATTTCTCGTTTTTTTACCAGCATGACGTCATCAAAACATGATTATCTCCCAAACTACTTAACCAATTTCAATTAAATACACCATACACCACACAAATACAAATACACCATAAAAATATACCATACGTATAATTGTTGTAAACTCAGCGACCGAAAATTTCAGCAAGATGCTCCGCATGTGTAAAAAGTTATTCAAGAAAAACCTCAGGGGGCCTGTCAGCCCCCCCCCCCGTAGGGCGAGGGTTAAAGGTGAAAAATATGTATTTCAAAGGCAACGAGCACAGTATTTCCTATCAATAATATTCGAAAAAATATGGGATTCATGAACAGTTGATAGTATCTGAATCGTCATGTGTTGTCATGCGTGACGTGTTGTGAAAGTGCGTGGTCTTAGCAGTTCGTGAATGTAGCAACTTAACGCCATCTCAGCGCAACTGACAGGATAGGGGTGAGAGCCAGTGAATGTTGTACGCGGATTTAACACGCCATATTCCTGCCCGGCAAGTTTGCCTGATGTGACGGCGTTGTGTTATGAGAAGCAGTTAATTTCACACTGAAGTTATAGACCCAGTCATAAATCAGAGATAAATCAGAGAATGGAGCGAACCGATCCGAGCCCGCGCGGCGCACTTGGTTGAGTGGCGTAGTTCGCCAACTAGCCGGCAACTTGGGCGAGCCGGCAGAAAATGCAGCTTTACGAGCCAGGGTGTGAATTAACACTAGTCTGGGAAAATGGAAGGCATGGATGTCACTTCACATCCATTTAGATTATAGACAATGATCGGGATTTAAATGTGGTCATTCTTCATTGAATATGAAAATTAATGTTCAATGGTTGCGCACAGCTGAGGAATCACATTCAATCAAACGTGGTGAAGTAGGTGGACTGGTCTTGTAATAGTTGTAATTACTCTTTATTGTAAGTGTCAACGATGACAATATGCCACGCTGTGAGGTCTTAGAATAGCAATGTCCGGTATTAATGCCGGTAAAACTACTGTGGGTGAGTTTGGTTCCGCCAGTCTACTCCCACTCAGTTTGCGCAGAAGAGTGGTTCACCGGAGGTTTAATCTGCATATTATTTCATCAGATGGTTAGTAAGCCGGATATGCGCCGTACAAAATGTCGCCGACTTCATCAGAACCGACTTGTTTCAGCCTCCGTCTGACCTTATCGCTGGCATTTGCAGATCAGCCTCCGCGAGCTGAACAGGATGGAACCGGAGCTCCCGGAACCGATGGAACTGCAGTTTCCGGAACCGATGCGTACAGACTGTACTAGAGGGTTGTGGACCCGGTGACCTGGTAACCATTAACTCGGTAACCCGTTCACCGTTTTTTTTAACCTAGGGTCAACCTGGAATCTCTGGCGGATCTAGGGTTCGAGAATGGGGGTGGGTGGGGTGGGGTGGGGGGGGGGGGGGCTAAAATTTCGCTCCACTTCATCAGCAAAAAGTTGTTGACCGGGGCGGGGGGGTGGAGTCGGGTCGTCAGCGCGAAAAGTCGTTGAGCGGGGGGAGAGGGAGGGGTGTCGGATCCTCAAAGCGAAAATTATTGACCGGGGGGATTTTTTCCTAATTACCAGTAAAACGCCTTTTTGGGCGTTGACCGAGCGGGCGCGATCTGGTAAAGCTAAATTAAGTTGTATTAAATTGTTCATGATCTCCTTTCTCGAATCCGCCAAAATGGAGTACGTCCTGAGCGCTGCATGCTTCATCGTATAAACCAGCAAAACGCCTTTTTGGGCCATGACCCAGCGGGCACGCTCTGGTAAAGCTAAAACAGGTTTTAGCCCTCGCCAGTGCAAGGGGGGTGATGCCACCCCTTCGGTTTTTCAGGAATAACTCGCGTAAATATCACCCGATTGCGATGAAACTTTCAGTAACCTATTTGTGAACAATTTGACACATATTCTTACATTTTTAAGTTTTAGGTCACATGATCCGTGACCTTTGACCTGTTTTCAAGGTCATGTCAGGCGCAACTGGCGTCCCGTAGTATCGATCCTTGTAACTTGTGCAGTTTCATAGTGTTTGTTGTTTAGGAAGCATATGCGCAGGTGTTTGCAGGTGACAGTTGTGGTTTCCATTGAGATTGTGACCTCGATTGACCTTTTCAGAGGTCAACCGAGGTTACTGACCTCCAATAACCTCATATTACTTTTTTGGCTTCTGGCAGTTTCTAGGACATTTTGTGACGCTGATTTCAAATATGGGATCCATTTTACATAATTATATGTTCCAGTGGGATCATGCGGCCCAACAGGTCAACAGAGGTTACTGACCTCAAATGACCTGACATGACCTGACATGACCTTTTTGGAATTTGTCAGTTTCTAGGACATTTTGTGACGCTGATTTAAAATGTGGCACCCATTTAGCATAATTATGTGCTCATTCGTGATTCTAGCTCGATTAAATTAATTTTATACGCATTTACAATTTGGTTGAATTTTGGGTCATTGTCATGACCTCAGAGGTCACCTAATGATCTAGGACCTTAAACTCGGGTATCATTGGCTTCCTCTCGTGACAAGCAACACGCTCGTTTTTTTAATCTAAGCTCTAGCCTAATTAGGGGCGAAACGCTAGGGGGTGTACCCCCTGCACGGTCACGCACTGATCGGACGCGGCGCCGGAAAGCCATCAATTGACCGGCAACATGCAAGTGATGCAACAAAGCGCTCTGAGAGGACGGGGCTGCCGCCGTGTACGCTGGGTCTGTAGCACACCTCGCTGCAGGGGCTAACTTGCCTCCAACATGACTAATAGTTGAAAAAGCAGAAGTGAAGACAGTGAACAAGAAGACGCGATGCAGTGATGGATAAGAAAGAACAGTGGCGGTTTCCTTCTGTAGAATATGTGCAGGAGGAATTTTAAAGATATAAATATTGAACTGGGACGAAATGTTAATATCTTCTTCGTTTTGCTTTTGCGATCTACAGTAATATCTGTTTTTCTAACCAGCCTGTGTGTTGCTGTGTTAGCAGCATTAGATTGGTCCGAGGTTGTATATGTCCCACTATGTCGCGTTGTTTCAAGCGATTGCGTTCGCTTCACTTTCAGCAAAGTGAATTGTGTGATATCCTGTATAAGTCCACTAGCCCATAAACGTTAAGTCGGAGAACTTCCTAAATGCAAAACAACACAAACCACTCAATCAGAGAAAGATGATACAAACAAATGGAACATCTTTATTCGAACTGGAGGAATCAGATACGCTATGTAAATTGATGTCACTGCTTTAAGTTCATTACCGAGCGGGTGCGAGGCGCCCGCCAGGTTTCTCGTCAACTTACTAGACACATTTACATTTGACCCGGCCCAAACCGGCCCGAACCGGCCCGAACCGGCCGTACATACGCTTTTAGGAAGCTAATAACTTTGCAACCACTTCTCCGATGGAGATCGGGTTTTCACCATTGGATAGGACCATCAAAACAATGTTGTTGTCGGTATGGTGCGTTCTAATAGGGGTGGTACACAGTGCGTGTCACGCGCAAACGTCGAAATGAACAAAAATAATAATTGATCAAAAATGGCTTTATTGTTCTAAGCATTAATTACCGTGCGGGCGCGAAGTGCCCGTGAGGTTTCTCGTTAACTTACTAGACAAATTTACATTTGACCTGGCCCGAATCGGCCCGAATCGGCCCGAACCGGCCCGAACCGGCCCGAACCGGCCCGAACCGGCCCGAACCGGCCCGAACCGGCCCGACACGGCGGTACAGACGCTTTTCGGAAGCTAATAACTTTGCAACCACTGCTCCGATTGAGATCGGGTTTTCACCATTGGATAGGTCCATCAAATCAATTTTGTTTTTGATATCGGGCGTTCTGATAGGGGTGGTACCACAGCGTGTGGCACACGCAAACGTCGAAATGAGCAAGAATCGTTATTGATCAAAATGGCTGTATTGATCTAAGCACCAGTAAAACGCCTTTTTGGGGCGATGACCGAGCGGGCGCGCTCTGGTAAAGCTAAAACAGGTTTGAAATATGAAACGGTACGGGAGCAAACGTGGTAGTAACACATAGTCCTTTTAGTCCTTTTAGTCCTCCATAAAAGTTGCCAGGCCTCCATGCATGCCAACATAAAAATTAAGTTTAATTAAATTGTTCATGATCTCCTTTCTCGAATCCACCAAAAGGGAATACGTCCTGAGCGCTGCATGCTTCAGCGTATAAACAACGAATGCTTAGATTAATAATGCCATTTTTAATCAATAATTATTTGTGTTCATTTCGACGTTTGCGTGTGCCACGCGCTGTGGTACCACCCCTATCAGAACGCACCATACCAAAAACAAAATGTATTTGATGGTCCTATTCAATGGTGAAAACCCAATCTCAGTCGGAGCAGTGGTTACAAAGTTATTAGCTTCCGAAAAGAACGATGTCTGTCACAAGCCTGGCGGAAGGAGTCGAGAAAAAACAAACAAAAACTGATAGAGGTCTTAAACACCCTTGGATTAGAGCAAGTTGTGAAAACCCCTACCAGATGTACTGAAAACACCAAAGACATATTAGATATTCTTATAACTAATGTGCGATGGTATCAGTAACCATCGAGCAGTTATTCTTACGGTTTGTTGTAAGCTAAAACGTCCAAAAGTTAAGCGAATGATAAAACTGTATTGAAAAGCCAACTTCGATGTTATCAAACATGTTCTATATGAGGAGTATTTACAGTTTAGGACGGCATTTACTTATAGTTCTGTAAACGACAATTGGCTAAGTTTTAAGAAAAGCGTTTTAGCAGCTCAAGAATCTGTGCCTGTAAAGTCTATTAAAGTTAATGGTGATCCACCATGGTATAATGTACACATTAAGAGATTGGAAAATAAACAGCGAGAGCTGCACATAAAAGCAAAGAAGGAGAATACTCCCCGCTCATGGACAATGTATAGAGAAGCTCGTTCAGTTGTAAAGCGGTCCTGCAGAGAAGCAGAACAGGAATATAAAAATAGACTCGGGGGCTTAATAAAAACAACAATAAAGAATTTTGGAAGTATGTGAAGAGTAAAAGGAAAGCTATAAATGGCATTCGATCATTAGTTGAGGAGCATAACACAATTATTCATGATCCTGTGAAAATAGCGTATGTTTTGAACAGATGTCATAACATATTTAGTGTGGAAGACAATACTGTCATTCCGACATTCACTGATCGCAACTTAAGAGATCACACAGGTGACGGAATCAACACTACCACAGTATGTTATAAATGGAAGACTGAGAGCATGCAACTACAGACCAATGTCATTTAGTTATAACGGTATTGTTAAACATATTGAAAAGTTAAAGCTCAGAAGGCATCTGGACCAGATGTGATATCCAGATGTGATATGCTATTTTGAAAAACTGTGCACCTGCTGTCGCATTGTTTCTCAAACAAATTTTTGAACAATCCTTAGAAAAGGTAGAATTGCCAGATGATTGGAAGAAAGCGCTAGTGTGTCCTGTCTTTAAGGGTGGAGACTCCAAGAGAGCGTGCAACTACTCACTGATATCACTTACGTGCATATGTTGTAAGCTTATGGAAAGGATTATAGCTACCTCGATGAGCTCATACTTAGAAAAGGAGAAACTTATAGCTGAACAACAGCACGGCTTCAGACAAAATTTATCATGTGACACACAGTTAATAATCCCACGCCGTGCCGGTGCTCGGCGCCAACTTCGCCGTGCCGGGGGGTGTTTAGACACCCCCCCCCCCCTTCAACTCGAAAACTAAAAGGGCTAGAAAGACGCAGAAAATCGTGTTCGAAATCTCTCGAAAAGCACATTCGAAAGTACTTAAAATATTTTTTTCCTAAAGCCAATATTGAGGTCACTAGAGGTCATCAAAGGTCAAATTTTCCTGTTTTAGGACATTGCTCCAGAAATTCCCATATATCTCAGAAACGATGATAGTTAGAAAGAAACGGGAAAAAGCAAACGCCAGCCAGTGAAATTTGAAATCGCTAAGGTGTCCTCAGATTTGATCTCAGGTCAATATTTGAGGCTCCAGAGGTCAAAAAGAAAAAAATCAGTTTTTTTGCTAAATCGTTTTTTGCTATTAATTTTTTACTTAATAAAGATAACGAAAAACTCTTTACGCCATTGTGTTTATCTTGTCAAGGCGCTTTGAATGATATATATGGTGACCTTGTTAAGTTAACTTAACAATTTGACCTAAGGTCAAGGTCATGTGGTGACCCAAGTAGGTCATGTTGCATATGGGAAGATGTACCTCGACGAGACAAACACATTGGTGTCGGTTTCACTTCTCTATCGTCATTATGTCGAGAGTTATTGACATACAACTGTTGGTGACCTCGGATGACCTCGGCTGACCCTGTAGGGGTCAGTGAACAAAAATGGCACCTAGGTCATCAAGAATGGCCTATAATAACATGATCCAGAAGGAATTAGACTGATATCTTGCGTATCTTTGGAATAGGAAGCATTTGAATATTTCCCCATTGACTTATAATGGGGAGGTCACGAAATTGACCCGACCTTAGGTCGCTGATATAAAAAATTCAAGATAAACAAATTGTAGATACATATGACCTTATAAAATCCTGTAAGTATAAAACCGATCATCTAAAAACTGTGTCTGTGGTACGACCACAAGTTTTTTTTTGGAGGTGGGGTCACGTGACCTGGTCTGGTGACCTGACCTGAGATGACCCGATGTATTTTTTTTAACATAATGTGCGCAATTGATGCCCGAACAGCTGTGTGAAAAAACGGCGGCGCTGCGCGCCGCCGTTTTTTCGCTATCCTCGAAAAACCTGACGGGGGTGTCTAAACACCCCCCAGCACGGCGCGGGTTATGCTAATGAATGGCGTAGCTTTAGATGCAAGGAAAAGTATTGATTTAGCATTTCTCGACTTCAGTAAAGCATGTGACAGGGTCCCACATAAACGTCTCATTCAGAAATTGGAGTCGTATGGCATAGACCGCAGGTATGCTAAAATGGATAGTCATTTATTTCAGATCGCACACAAAAGGTTGTCTTGGATAGCGTACGGTCTGAGAGTGTCTCAGTAGGCTCCGGGGTTCCACAGGGCAGTGTTTAGGGCCTTTGCTTTTCCTTCTATACATGAATGATATAGTAGATGAACTGCATTGTAATGTGCGCTTATTTGCTGATGATGTGGTTCTATATTCATGTGTAAATGGCGCCAACCAAACAGATGAATCATTTCAGGCAAATTTAGATAGCGTTCAAGAATGGTGTGAGAAATGGTTGATGACATTGAATGTTTCTAAGTGTGCAATCATGCGAATGTCATAAAATAAGGCAGCAACACTACCACAGTATGTTATAAATGGAAGTCTAATTCAACTCGTAAATCAATACAAGCACCTTGGTGTATCAATATCAGACAATATGAAGTGGAATGAGCATATATCAAAAATGATAGGAAAAGGCAATCAGGTCCTAAGGTTTGCAAAGAGAGTCTTTAGTAAATGTCCCCAAAGGTCAAGGAAACTGTTTATATATCCCTAGTTCGACCAATCCTGGAATATGCATGTTGTGTTTGGAATCCCAATGCCACGCATTTGAAACATGCTATTGAAATGGTCCAAAGAAGAGCAGCCAGGTTTGTTTTAGATAGGCACGATATTGATTCCATTGATATATGATAGGCACGATAGTGTTACAGATATGATATCTGAGCTAGACTGGAAGCATTTGGACGATAGGCGGAGGCACGCCAGACTTTGCCAACTATTCAAGTTTCAAACTGAGTCCAGTAAAGTAAATGTTGACAACAATACGTAAATGTTGACGACAGCCAGACCAAATTATTTAGGACGTAGAGATCACCAAAGGAAGATCAGATTAGTACAGTCCCGACTTCTTTCATACCATACCTCATTTTTTCCTAAAACAATACGAGATGGAATAGATTAGACCAAAGCATTGTAGATTGTAATACTATGGAACAGTTAAAATATATGTTGGACTCACTATGAATCTTTAATCGTGAAAGACGGTACATGTGCAGTTCACACCTAATGAACCTACTTCGTTTTTGTGTTGACATATGGAGTATGTGCTGTTAATAGTGTTGTATATTGTGTCACTTGTCTATATGTTACACCACCACCAGGACCTTCATTGGTATTTGCGATGTAATACATGAATCTGAATCTGAAAAGCGTCTGTACGGCCGTGTGGGGCCGGTTCGGGCCGTGTCGGGCCGGTTCGGGTCGGGTCAAATGTAAATTTGTCTAGTAAGTTGACGAGAAACCTCACGGGCGCTTCGCGCCCGCACGGTAATGAATGCTTAGATCAATAAAGCCATTTTTGATCAAGAATGATTTTGTTCATTTCGACGTTTGCGTGTGCCACATGCTATGGTACCACCCCTATCAGAACGCACCATACCAAAAACAGAATTGATTTGATGGTCCTATCCAATGGTGAAAACCCGATCTCAATCGGAGCAGTGGTTGCAAAGTTATTAGCTTCCGAAAAGCGTATGTATGGCCGTGTGGGGCCGGTTCGGGCCGGTTCGGGCCGGGTCAAATGTAAATGTGTCTAATAAGTTGACGAGAAACCTAACGGGCGCTTCGCGCCCGCTCGGTAATCACTTATTACAGCCAATGCAGGAACACGCGGGGCGGGGGACATCCTTGTATTGAATGCCCGCCATGTTATTGTGGGGGCATTTGACCCTAATCCGCCAGTGGTAAAACCAGACAAACCCAATTTTACCTCTTCTGTCGCTTTCAAACATTTGTGTAGCTGAGTTCATGCTGAGTCTGATTTTGACTAGTTGGAAATGCAAACAATTGTGAGACCTCTACTCATGGCACCCATAAAATGCATCGGGATAGGTACCTAAGCATGGTGCAAAATGGGTGTCAGATTTAAAATTGATACCTGAAATTACTTGTGTCTGGATCATAGGCGTACACAAGGGGGGGGGGGGTGCTAAACGGGGCAATACCCCCCCCCCCCTGAAGTACGCGCCCCCTTTAGTCGAAAAAATGAGTGTTTTTGTTTGTTTTTAGAGATTAAAAAATGGTGAAAATATGCCCTTTTAAAAATATAGTGGGCCAAATCCGGTGAGTTTTTTTGTTGTACTTTATGCCCCCTGAGCAAAAAATTGCCTCCTCCTGGAGTGAATCCTGGGTACGCCACTGGTCTGGATATGATCTGGGGCCAAAGTAGCCATCCCAAGCTATAGTAATTTAAAATAACCCATCCCATCATACTTAGGGAGCCATAAGTCAGTCAACACTCAAGATATTGCTTTCACAATTGGTTTGGGCATCGTCCATACTTGGTTCTCCAATAAATATTCCGTTTTTTCATATGATTTGATATTTGATATGATTTGATGAAAACAAATATTTTTTGGAGAAAAAACAAAATCCGCAAAATCAAAATTTCCAAACATATCCAAAAACCGGAATATTAGAGAAGGAAGTATAGACAAAACCTATACCGAGCAATATTTAAAGCAAAGTTTTGGCTGACTTGTGGCTACTTAAGTATGAAGTATGATTTTGTATTCGACATTTCCAAATATGCACACGCCACTTTCCCTCCTGCTACCAAAATGCTACAACATAGAGGAAACACGAACGAGGAAAAAATAACGTTTTTTTGTTCCCAAGAAGTTATTTTTCGCAGTCAGTACCCATTTGTCATCGCCAGTTTCAGCGGATTTGGGGGGGGGGCTAATTTCCATTGCCGCCCTCGTTGAGCGTGGGAGGGGGGGGGGTCCCTGCCCCCCCCCCCCCCTGAATCCGCCAGTGCCTGGAATCAACAGTTAACCTGTGTTTACAATCTGTCGCTGAGTTGCAAATAATACATAATGAATGCACAAATTATTAACGCAAGAATGCACGTTATTAACGCACGGCAGTTGGTTACGTGTTGGCAGTCAGGGCCCAAGAGAATATGCGACTACAGAGACTAAGATATTAGAGGGCTAATTCTCATTATTTTTGTATTGCATTGTTTAGATGTCACCTGCATTCACTGTACAATGCCCTGCATGGTTTCGCGGCGGCGTGTGACTACTCGAGTCACGCAGACCGACACTACATTACGTCACTGTGACGTCAGCACCAGCTCCATAGCCTGAGGCTCTGTACACAGCTCACACTATACAGTCACACTGCCAGGGAACACCGTCCAGGTTGACCCTCTCTTGGCCTGACCTGTTGCCAATCTACCTCGTGTTGGTCGGGGCACAGCAGAGCTCTTCGGGGCTCGAACCCATTGTCAGTTGGTTACGACCCATCATCGTGTCCCTCGGTCACGGCTACGGCAAATGATTGTGATGGCTGTAATGGAACTCATTGTCAGTTGGTTACGTCCCATCACCGTGTCCCTCGGTTACGGATACGGCGAATGATTGTGATGGATGTAATGGAACCCATTGTCAGTTGGTTACGAACCATCACCGTGTCCCTCGGTTACGGCTACGGCGAATGATTGTGATGGATGTAACGGAACCCATTGTCAGTTGGTTACGACCCATCACCGTGTCCCTCGGTTACGGCTACGGCGAAATGATTGTGATGGATGTAACGGAACGGACAAAGTACTGTTCTTAACAAAACCATCCGTGACCAATGACCATTCATTATTTCACAGTAAAACTTACCGTGTTAACTCCTTTTTGTAAGAAAAGTTAATTATCTTCCTTTAACCCGCGCTTGACCGGGGATATTGACCCCCCCCCCCCTTGTCGAAAATTCGCGATTACTTAAAAAATCGTTAAAGATATCAACCTCAGATTTTCAGTACATTCTTCCACATCAATTATACGTCGGCTCAGAAAAAAATAAGCCACTTCGTCGATTTAAAAAAGAAGAAGATATACACCATTTTGAGAAGTCACTTTACGCGAAATTAGCAATAAAATCATCCAAACTTGAAGCAGCTGTAAAATGGTGAAATTTTCAGATAAACTAAAACCAAAAGGACAAAAAGATATGAAATTGAACGTTCTATCAAACTGCTATCTCGTAATTTTTCAATCTTTGGTTTTTGTCCCCATTTTTTTTGTATTTTTTTATCTTTTTTTTACAAATATATAAAACCCGAAATATATGTGAAAGAATGGTATTCAAGCAATATACAAAACTAATTTCAAATGAAATCACCTTTTTTACTTGTCTTATGGCTCCCTAAGTATGAGGAACTCATGACGGCGTATTGTGAAATTGCGTTGTGTTGGCTTGTATTGACCAAATAAAGCAAATAAATGCCAGCAATGTATTTCTGAGACAAAACTAGTCTATAAATATGCCTTTTGTATTTATATTGATAAATTTCAAATATTGGCCATATGTGACCTGAACTTGACCTAAGCTTGACACTAACTTCACCTAAATGAGGTAAGATGGTAGAATGACCATCACTATCGAATGCTACGCGCAAAATAACCAATACAACATGTATTGCATGATTTTCGGAAATTTTATGTGTATAGTGACCTTTTGTGACCTGGCCTTGACCATGATCTTTGTCAACAATCTCATTTTAGGTCATGCGAGGTGTGTATTATACCTTTGGGAGGATGTTGGATGATCATGGTCGCAATAAAAGGCTTTGGATGGAAGGTATGGCCCATAAACTATAATGCCTCCATGTTTACCTTTGACCCAACCTTAACCTGATGTGACCTCAATTAAAAAATATCGAGTATGCTTTAGATGCGTCTCATTGAGTTTTCTCATGCCGCGTTGCGCGTCTCGCTGCGATAATTGGTTCCGGAGATAACGAGGGAGGTGGGCAATATTTGCCCCCCCCCCCCCCCCGGGTCAATGGTGTTCTGCTGAGACCCCGGTCAAGCGCGGGTTAATCGGGACATGTATGAGGGAAGGAATGCCTGCGATTTGTCTACAATTGCTGACATTCGATGCGACCCCCTGCCAGAGAAAAGGTCCCATAAGGTGTTAAATAATTGTCAAAACTGGATTACAAGACTTTATTAAAATACCTAACAAGATTCAATAATTGCAGTTACTAGCATTAAACATTCAGATACTGAATGTTTTGTCCCGAAATCCAGGACCGTTCATCCAGTTCATACCCGATAAAAACATATTTGTCACCGGATTTGGCCCGAATCGGTGCCTGACTATCGGTATTCTCTGCATGCCTAACCCGGCGTGCCGCGCATCGCAACCTCCAGTCAAACGCAATTGCCGCAGATTGGAGGCAACAAGAAAAGACGCCGAGCAATTTCCCCATTTCCAACGGCAAGCGACGGCATTGTGAGCGTCCTATATCACTCCTCGACCTCAGCAGAGTTTCGATGCGCGTCGTTCGAGCTCGCCGACGTGCCAACGTGTCGATGTGTGTCGATGTGTGTCGACGTGTCGATGTTTTCGACGGGTGGAAGCTAGCGCGGCTATCGAGCCCCGCTGCACAGTTGGCGCTGTCGCTCTGGATTGTAATGATAGCCATTACGGAATCGGGCCAGATATTGACTGCCGTCATCGACAACTTCACCGGATTTGTCACAAGGCGTCACAAATGCGATGCGAATTCATGTTGTCAGAGCACGGTTGCGATAAAGCCTTACAATAACTTGATTCGCTAGAGAAATGTTTTCAACCATAACGCATAGTCATATTAAAATGAAAATGCATTTAATACCTTTTCGTACACAATGTTCATCTAATGTTTCAACAGGGAATTTAGTACAGGAATTCAAAGGTTTGTGGATAAACGTTTTTTTCTGTTAGAAAATATGAAGTTAAGCATTGTGTATTCACTTGTATCAGTGTATCCTATGTAGGTCAGTTAGGTATGTACCATAAAATTAAATACTTCTTGATGCAATCAGAATACTGACTCCCATGTCTCGAGTAGCGACATAGTTTGCCGGCGGCTAACCGTCTAACTTTGGACGGTCCACCACAGTCCACCCACGGCGATCAATGTGATCGTGTTCAGGTGCGAGGCTGACTAGTGGGCTAGAGGGCTTCAGGTGCGAGGCTGACTAGTGGGCTAGAGGGCTTCAGGTGCGAGGCTGACTAGTGGGCTAGAGGGCTTCAGGTGCGAGGCTGACTAGTGGGCTAGAGGGCTTCAGGTGCGAGGCTGACTAGTGGGCTAGAGGGCTTCAGGTGCGAGGCTGACTAGTGGGCTAGAGGGCTTCAGGTGCGAGGCTGACTAGTGGGCGAGGGCTTCAGGTGCTAGGCTGACTAGTGGGCTAGAGGGCTTCAAGTGCGAGGCTGACTAGTGGGCGAGGGCTTCAAGTGCGAGGCTGACGGAGGCGAGGGCTTCAGGTGCGAGGCTGACGGAGGCGAGGGCTTCAGGTGCGAGGCTGACGGAGGCGAGGGTTTCAGGTTTGAGGCTGACGGAGGCGAGGGCTTCAGGTGTGAGACTGACGGAGGCGAGGGCTTCAGGTGCGAGGCTGACGGAGGCGAGGGCTTCAGGTGCGAGGCTGACGGAGGCGAGGGCTTCAGGTGCGAGGCTGACGGAGGCGAGGGCTTCAGGTGCGAGGCTGACGGAGGCGAGGGCTTCAGGTGCGAGGCTGACGGAGGCGAGGGCTTCAGGTGCGAGGGCGAGGAGCTGTCGGAGAAACTCCGGAGAGGAAGTTCCACAGATGAACAAGCGAACTGTTACATCCCCATAGGATTACGCTGTAATGCAGAGCCACCCCTGACGTTTAACAAACTGAATTTGGCCACACTGACCTATACTCAGCGCTTCATGCGATATAGAGTAGCAGACTTAGTCTGACAGAGGACTTACAGAGGCCTCCCCCGCTCAACCGCCCCCCCCCAATACTTCAGAGTAACAGGAGTAACACGAGTAACAGGACTTACAGAGGCCTCCCCCGCTCAGCCGCCCCCACCCCCAATACTTCAGAGTAACAGGAGTATCAGGAGTAACAGGACTTACAGAGGCCTCCCCCGCTCAGCCGCCCCCGCCAATACTTCAGAGTAACAGGAGTAACACGAGTAACAGGACTTACAGAGGCCTCCCCCGCTCAGCCGCCCCCGCAAATACTTCAGAGTAACAGGAGTAACACGAGTAACAGGACTTACAGAGGCCTTCCCCGCTCAGCCGCCCCCCCCCAAATACTTCAGAGCAACAGGAGTAACACGAGTAACAGGAGTAACAGAGGCCTCCCCCGCTCAGCCGCCCCCTCCCCCAATACTTCAGAGCAACAGGAGTAACACGAGTAACAGGAGTAACAGAGGCCTCCCCCGCTCAGCCACCCCCACAATACTTCAGAGTAACAGGAGTAACAGGAGGAACAGGACTTACAGAGGCCTCCCCCGCTCAGCCGCCCCGCCAATACTTCAGAGTAACAGGAGTAACAGGAGTAACAGGACTTACAGAGGCCTCCCACGCTCAGCCGCCCCCGACAATACATCAGAGTAACAGGAGTATCAGGAGTAACAGAGACATCCCCCGCTCAGCCGCCCCGCCAATACTTCAGAGTAACAAACTTTGCGAGGCCGACCTTCATTAACAAATCACCAGGATGTGGCCGCATTTTAGTCGGTGCAGACTGCTGCTGAAATTCCCGGTTACACACCCACAGAAGCGATGACAGAGTGTGGCGAAATGCACTGCAGCCGCGATCGACTAGCGCACGCTCCTGTACAGCGACAAACCAGCAGCGGACCAGCAGCAACAAACCAGCAGCGTACCAGCAGCGGACCAGCAGCAACAAACCAGCAGCAGACCAGCAGCGGACCAGCAGCAACAAACCAGCAGCGGACCAGCAGCGAACCAGCAGCAACAAACCAGCAGCGGACCAGTAGCGGACCAGCAGCGGACCAGTAGCGGACCAGCAGCGGACCAGCAGCGGACCAGCAGCAACAAACCAGCAGCGGACCAGCAGCGGACCAGCAGCGGACCAGCAGCAACAAACCAGCAGCGGACGAGTAGCGGACCAGCAGCGGACCAGTAGAGGACCAGCAGCGGACCAGCAGCGGACCAGCAGCGGACCAGCAGCGACCAGCACAGTGGCGGACCAGCACAGTGATAGACCAACACAGTGGTGGACCAGCACAGTGATAGACCAACACAGTGGTGGACCAGCACAGTGATAGACCAACACAGTGGTGGACCAGCACAGTGATGGACCAACACAGTGGTGGACCAGCACGGTGATGGACCAGCACAGCGGTGTACCAGCACAGTGATAGACCAACACAGCGGTGGACCAGCACAGTGATGGACCAACACAGTGGTGGACCAGCACAGGGATAGACCAACACAGTGGCGAACCAGCACGGTGATAGACCAACACCGTGGTGGACCAGCACGGTGATAGACCAACACAGTGGTGGACCAGCACAGTGATAGACCAGCACAGCAGTCACGTGTGACGGATATGCATACAAATTGCTAGACACCAGGCACGTAGCCAGGAATTCGTCCAGGGGGGGGGGGCGGCGCTTCGAAAGGGCCCCTTCCTGACTATTGAAAAGGCCCCCTTCCCAAGCGTTGAAAGACCCCTCCCCACAAAAAAACGGATGAAAAGGCACGTTACAAGGATGAAAAGGGCAGTATGACAGGTATGGCATGGGCCCAGGCACGTAGCCAGGATTTCGTCCAGGGGGGGGGGGGGGCGGCGCCTCGAAAGGGCCCCTTCCTAAGCGTTGAAAGGCTCCCCCCACAAAAAAAAAAAACGATGAAAAGGCACGTTACAAGGATGGAAAATGCAGTATGCAGGTATAGCATGGGCCATACCAACTTTTAGGAGTTGGAGTTAGCAAACTTCCATATCAACTTTGGAACCAGCGACACCAATTTGGAATCAGCTATACCAACTTGGAATATTTTTGTAAGCTCAAGACCTGGAACTCTTAAAAAAATGCGCCGCGGAGCGGCACAAAAATGTTGAGTCTTATGCCCTGGATATGCTTGCTCATCAATGCGTCGCATTGTGTATGGTGCGGACCTCTAAAATTGCTATATTGTGCGCTTAAAAGTGCGGTAAAAAAAGTGTTTAAGTTAACTATTTTGCCCTATTATATAGGAAAGTAGCAACATAACACATAAATGCGTCGAGAAACAGGCCGATTTTTTCCTAACCCGCATATAATTGAATTTGTAGTTAAATTGCGCCACGGAGCTGCGCGAAATTGTTTAGTTTTATTCCCCGGACAGTATTCTTACTGTTGAAAGGCCCAAGGTCCCATCAGATCGTCTAGGGGCCCTCTGACCTTTTCAACGCCCTTCCGACCTGTTCAGGGACTCATCTGGGATCCGTGAAGCGAAAAGACATGATGTGGAGCGGGTGATATATATAATACAAAGAGCTCTACAGGAATAATTAAAATCGGAGCTTTCGGGTATATTGTAGCACCCTGA
The DNA here is from genome assembly GCA_036785665.1 of Chirona hameri. Taxonomy (NCBI): domain Eukaryota; kingdom Metazoa; phylum Arthropoda; class Thecostraca; order Balanomorpha; family Balanidae; genus Chirona; species Chirona hameri. The sequence goes on from JAXIVJ010000531.1 coordinate 124,814, forward strand.
CGAAGGGTGTTACAATATACCCGAAAGCTCCGCTTTTAATATTTGTATTGTGGAGTAAGTTCTCTTTGTATTTAATCTTCATCTGGGATCTCTAAGTGCTTTGACCCTTCCGGTCTCACCAGGGATTCCTCTGACTTTCCAAAAAGCCCCTCTTGTGTGTCAAGGGGCCCATTCGGCCTGATCAGAGGTCCCTCCGACCTGACCAGGGACTGCACTGGCTGCTTTGTCGCCCTGCCGACATGCTCAGGGGCAGGGGCGGCGGATTGCGGGGCGCAGGGTACCCAAAATCCCCCCCCCCCCAGTTGAAAATCCTGGGGAAGGGTCATTTCGCCTCCTAGATTGAGCAGGCTAAAATCTGGGGGACAAAATGACCCTTATGCCCCCCCCCCAGGATTTTCGACTGGGGGGCGTTTTGGGTATCCTGCCCCCCGCAATACGCCGCCCCTGCTCAGGGGCCCATCCAGTCTGGCTAGGAACTCATCCGGCATGTTCAAGAAGCCTTCCGACCGGCCCAGGGACCCTTTCGGTCTAGCCAGGGGCCCCTCTGACTTGCCCAGGAGCCCCTCCGATTCGCCCAGAGACTCTTCTGGTCGGACTGCGCTGGCTGCTTTGTCGCCCCGTCGACATGCTCATGGGCCCCTCCGACCTGCCCTGGGGACCCTCCATGCTGGCTAGGGGCCAATTCGACGTGTTCAGGGGGCCCATTCAACGTGCTCAGGGGGCCCTCTGACCCGCTCAGGGGCCCTTTGGGTCTGGCCAGGGGCCCCTCTGACATGCACAGGGCTCTTTTGAACGTCCATGAGGCCCTCTGGTCTTTCAGAGAGGGCCCTGGTGGCCCTAAAGGGTCTCTGAAGTGCTCTAAACTCTCTAAAGACCACGCTTCGCGTGGTAAAGAGCCCATGATACCGCGCTTCGCGTGGTCTCGTCGGCCCTTTTCGGCGCGCGCAGCGCGCCGAAAAGGGGCGCTATCATGGGCTCCTGGCCTCCAGGGGGGGGCGCCGCCCCCGCCGCCCCCGCCGCCCCCGCTGCCCCCCCCCCCCCCATCCTTGGCTACGTGCCCGCTAGACACTCGCCATAATTACTAATATGCCAATGTTTGGGAGCTTTAAGACGTTATATAATGGTTAAGAGAGCAGCAGCAGATGGCATTAGTTGCCAGGCGACAGCTTGGCAGCTGAATATTCATGACACGACATTTTTTAATAGCTGCAGGCTGCTGCAGCGTCATTTTCATTGTCATTACAGTTACAGTATAGTATCTATCTGATAGCAAGTAGCCTTGCCCTGTGTGCTATTGCTGTTGCTGTTTGTAATATTGGTATCAACTCAAACCAACTGTTTTGTGTTCTTGAGTTTCTCACATATAACACAGAAAACGGGCCAAGTTTCGTGAGCTTCGTAACCTTAACCCTCGCCAGTGCAGATTCCACCCCCTCGGTTTTTCGGGAATAACTCGCGTAAATATCAACCGATTGCGATTCAACTTTCAGTACCCTACTTATGAACAATTTGACACATATTCTGAAATATTTTAAGTTGTAGGTCACATGACCCGTAACCTTTGACCTGTTTTCAAGGTCAAGTCAGACGCAACTGGCGTCCCATAGTATTGATCCTTGTAACTTGTGCAGTTTCATAGTGTTTGTTGTTCAGGAAGCATATGCATAGGTGTTTCCAGGTGTGACGGTTTTGGTTTCCATTAAGATTGTGACCTCGATTGACATTTTCAGAGGTCAACCGAGGTCACTGACCTCCAATGACCTCATATTACTTTGTTTGACTTCTAGCAGTTTCTAGGACATTTCGTGACGCTAATTTCAAATATGGGATCCATTTTACATAATTATATGTTCCAGTGGGGTCATGCAGCCAAACAGGTCAACCGAGGTCACTGACCTCAAATGACCTGCATGACCTGACATGACCTTTTTGGAATTTGGCAGTTTCTAGGACATTTTGTGACGCTGATTGCGAATTTGGCACCCATTAAGCATTATGATATGCATATTCACGATTCTAGCTCGATAAAATTCAATTTATACGCATTTTCAATTTGTATGACATTTGGGTCGTTGACATGATCTCAGAGGTGACCGAATCATCTAGGACCTTAGAATCGGGTATCAATGGCTTCCTCTCGTGACAAGCAACACGTTCGGTTTTGAATCGAAACTCTAGCCCAATTAGGGGCGAAACGCTAGGGGTTCGTACCAACCAACCAACCAACCCCCCCTGCACGGTCACACACTGATCGGACGCCGCATGGGCGAGGGTTAAAGGGACATTCCCACCTTAACACTAGTTTTGAGTTGAGATAGCTAAGTTAGTGGCCTTAGAGCGAAACTTAGGGGGGTAACATTGAAAACAAGCATAGTTATCTGGTCTAAGAGAAATGCAATTGTGATTTTAAAGTTTGGACCTTAGTAAGGCCCACCCTTATATGGAGTTTTGTACCGAAGACGTCAGCTCTCTTTATGGCCGGGTGTACTTGTTTGGAATGAATCCCTGATTTTCTATGATCGCGAATCGCGATGTTTGATTGTTGATTGATGTGTTACGCCGTGCCATCAACATTTGACCAGTTTTAATCTTTGTAACCCTATTTGTAACAGGGGGGCGGATTCCGCCCCCCCCCTCATGTTTTTCGCAGATATCTCCAGAACGGCTGGGAGCAGGCCCATGAAATTTTGGGACTTTTCATAGAATTGAATACCGCATTTGGAGTCAAAATTGTGAGTTCTTAACCTGAACAAAGGCGGTTCCAGGGCACAGTTTTGGGTGGGTTCGGAGGCGACATTTGGCGATAATTCGGAAATGCGATCTTCACGGTTTCTTCCTAACTGCCTCAAGTATGAAGGTGTTACATGGGTTTACGGTGATTGCAACAAGTGCAAATTAGTTGATGTTAATTAAATATCATACAAATTGCATGGCAGAGGCGGTTTCAGGGGCTTGAAAAAGGGGGGTTTCCAGGAAGTATTCAATGTTTGGCGGGAAGCCAATATAGCAATGTAAGGGGCATTTATAGCTATCAAGATGTAAAAGACAGCTTCTGCTTCCATTATTTGCATAATTTATTACATATAGAGTTTCAGGGGCGTGTTCAGGCACATGAAAAGGGGGTGACTGGCATGGTGATGACGATATGCCAGCGATAACGGCGCAATAGATGATTACCTTATAATGATATATGCACATATGAGGCCAGAAAAGGGAATAAAGTTATTTTTTGCAGAGGCGCGCTCAGGAATGGAAGAAAGGGGGTCATATTATTGCAACGAAACTAAGAGGCATGGGCGTACAATGACATAACATACTGCTGTTTTCGGATAAAAAACGCACCGCAAGGTACTCTACGAACGATTATAAGATAATAGGCGAGTCCAGGTAGGGTGAAAAGGGGGGTAAGCAATGTTAATTGAAGTTGTAAGTGAAATAGTCACTGTTGACTAGTTAGTATCATAATAGCGGATAATATACTTATCAAAAGGTCTTTCGCCGCCCCAGTTTGTATCCTGGATACGCCTATGATGAAGTACAACATGCAAAAAGGAACTATCTACGATCAGTAACACATTTATAGTGCTGGGTAGCAACTTGTCTGCGGTTAATATTGTTTTCCAATTTGACCTCCATTTTTCACTAACCTGGTACCGCCTATGGCAAAAAATATTATTTATAACTGTTTTGTCTAATGTCACAATCACATACCATTTCATGTATCAAAAAAACAACATCAAAAAATTATTTTATTACGAATTTACTTCACCCCCATATTGAGTGACCTGCACACGCCTATGATTTTTGAATTTTCAAACGTCACCGTCATATATCAATTTACAATTCAATCTCTATCGATTCCTATTAGTTGTGTTAAAATCGGTTCATAAACATGACAGCTATAGTGGATCAAAAATACCACTAAAATTTGTAGTTTTTGCCCCCCTGTTGCCCCCTATCGAAAATTTAGATTTATTATTTAGAAATGTAGATCGTGTTGAGGGTAACCAAACACCGTCTCATTTTTGAAAATCGGACGGGTAGATCTCGAGATCTCCGGGGGGGCGGAATCCGCCCCCCCCCCCCCCCCCCCCGCCCCCTGTTACAAATAGGGGTAGCCAGGAGCCTGTTATAAATAGGGTTAAGTCAATAATTTCAATTTAAGAGCAATCAGGTATGCCTCGAATAGCCTGTGTTGTGTGTGGCGAATCAAAGATTTATACTACGGTGTACAGGTGAATCGTCATGCTATTTCATTTACCAACAGCCAACGGCCCAACAGGCTCCTATTTTCCTATCAACGTATTCACTAATTATGCTGTGATTATCGTTTCAAATATCACAAGAGCATAAGCCAGACAAAAGGCAATTTGTTTAGCATTAGGAGAAATTATTTGGGTAATCAGACGCTATGACGGATACTTTTGCAAAAAAAATAAGTGGGAAAATGTGCCACGTGCCATTATTTTAAGATTGAAAAGAAGGGTTTGACACATTACAAAATTGACAGGAGGAAATTGTAATTTTCCGTTACCCTGAGGAGGATTTCAAAACACATTTCACCAAATAATTTTTTATATTGTATATAAAATGCTGAAACATGCCAATTTTATGCATTGTGTCCACATTTGGCAGGGGCTATGCCCACTGGTATTCCACTGCAACTGTATCCGCCAGTGGTGTTCTATCAATATGTTTGCTATTGATGATGTTCATTGTTCAGTGAGCAAAATTATAAATTATGGAAATGTAAGATTCTTTGACCAAAAATGATACAGGTAGGTAATATTCGACTCAGGTAGGTACCTGTCAGTGCGCCGTGTAATTCCATTCACAGTATGGCAGGCGGCAGCATATGGTAACATCAGAAAAGCAGCTGCAATGTGCACCACAGCAAAATTTCCATATTTCTTCTGACGAAGGCATTAAACCTAACCAGGGTGTGTCAGGAAACAATTATAATAACATAATCAAACCTAACCTAACCTTTACAGCAATTACGGTTGCAGGGACCAACGTTTAGACAATCCGCTCCCTGCGCTGCAGCCCTACTGGGAGCTGTTGCCCCCAGACCCCCAGACCATCTTGTAGACAAAACCCAATCCTACAGCGTAAATAAGTTTTCCGATGTATTAATGCAACCTAACCTAACCTAACCTATTTATAATAATAACGACTTCGTCAGAAGAAATATTGAAATGCTGCCCTGGTGCACAATGCCTCTGTTTTCTGATGTTACCATATGATGCTGTGACGTCATACTGTACATTACATGGTGCACTGACAGAAAGTGTTTTACCCCGTGTCTGACCCCGTGTGACATGCCGCTGTGTCTGACCCTGTGTGACCTGCCACTGTGTCTGACCCCGTGTAACCTGCCGATGCATCTTACCCCGTGTGACATGCCGCTGTGTCTGACCCTGTGTGACCTGTCACTGGGTCTGACCCCGTGTAACCTGCCGATGCATCTTACCCCGTGTGACATGCCGCTGTGTCAACTGACCCTGTGTGACCTGCCACTGTGTCTGACCCTGTGTAACCTGCCGATGCATCTTACCCCGTGTGACATGCCGCTGCGTCAGCTGATCCTGTGTGATCTGCCACTGTGTCTGACCCTGTGTGACCTGCTGCTGTGTCTGACCCCGTGTGACCTGCCACTGTGTCTGACCCTGTGTGACCTGCTGCTGTGTCTGACCCCGTGTGACCTGCCACTGTGTCTGACCCTGTGTGACCTGCTGCTGTGTCTGACCCCGTGTGACCTGCCACTGTGTCTGACCCTGTGTGACCTGCTGCTGTGTCTGACTCCGTGTGACCTGCCACTGTGTCTGACCTGTGTGACCTGCCGCTGTGTCTGACCTGTGTGACCTGCTGTTGTGTCTGACCCATGTGATCTGCTGCTGTGTCTGACCTGTGTGACCTGCTGCTGTGTCTGACCCGTTTGACCTGTTGCTGTGTCTGACCCGTGTGACCTGCCGCTGTGTCTGACCCCTTGTGACCTGCTGATGTGTCTGACCCTGGTTGTTGTACGCTGGTTGTTGTACTGTATGTTGGTGTGGTCGTGCCATGACCTGAGCCCCCCCCCCCCCCCTTGAGTTGACCGCCCCTCTCTACCCACAGGCGGTGAAGAAGCGTCTGCCCCATTCCGAGTCGGAGCCGAGCTCAGCGGCCAAGCGTCCCTCGAAGGAGGCAGGCAGGGCTGGCCAGCTGACCGAGCGCAGCAAGGTGGCCGCCCGCTTCCGGCCGGCCTACTTCCTTTCCCTTTACCTGCGTTTTTGCCTGAAGCAGATCGTTCTCATTTAAAGAATCTGGATGGCTGTGTTGTACGGTCCTTTTTTATTTTGCTCGGTAAAGGCTGAATAGGGACACTGTCGTGTGGTGTTGGTAACCAAAGGATGCATTTTGTCGCATTATTCGTCAAGGAAGCACATTTCGGTTTGATAATAGTTCATCAGTTTGTTGCATCTGGCTAGTCAAGGGTGGGCACAATGTGGTGTATGATACTGTTAACCGTTTCCTGCACTGCGATACGAAAATAAATGTAGAAAACATTACACTGCGAAATAAAATCATGCTGGAATATCAAACGGAAGATTGCGTGATTAGTGTCTTAAGTATGGTCTGTATACTCTGTACACAAATTTTCAGCGAAATCGAGATACCCGGCGGACCTTCGTATGTATGACCGTCCGTATTTCGTAAGATACGAAAATCCAAGACCAAAAACATTGGATTCGTGATCAGCGCATCGGATATGGTTTGTGTACCAATTTGCAGCGAAATCGACATCTCGGCGGACCTTCGTATGTATGTATGACCGTCCGTATTTCGTAAGATACGAAACAATCCCAGATCAAAAACATTGGATTCGTGATCAGCGTATCGGATATGGTTAGTGTATCAATTTTCAGCGAAATCGAGATGCCTCAAATATCAATCTGCAGTTTGATCTGCTCCTAGTTTGACGGTGGTGTACGAAGACTCATACGTTTCAATGGTTGGTTTGTTTTGTATTCAAAGCGCCAGAATTGTCTCGAAAAAATTGTGCTATACTTTGGCAGCGTAAAGGATTTCTGTATAGCTCTCTAGAGCTCAATATGACGTCATCCCAAATTTAAACTACTTAATTTGTATCAAGTTTAGTGTCGTTTTCGAGAGACAAAAATATCACCATCGTTTCCAGCAGCACTTACTTCATATTTTCGGGTACAACCGGCGTATATTTGACAACTTTCAGAAAGGTGACAATGTCCCTTTAACCCTATTCCTGTCCGGCTTCTTCACGCTAAATCAGTCCGGGAGGGGCCGATTCGGCCCCCTCCTGAGATCTCGGCTCCTATGAGAGATACAATAACGAAATTTGGTGGGTAGGAAGGACCCACAGGGAACTTTCTTTTGTGTAATTTGCATGACCTTGGGTCAATATATTCAAGGTCAAACGAGGTCAAATGTACCGAAATATCCATGATATGTTTTGGTGAATATCTGTTTATCTATGAAAGATATAACAATAATTGTGCCACTATCATGTTTCCCTCATCACAACACATCGATTTATATCAAGTTTGACATGGTAAGGTCAATTAAACAATTTCACCTTTGTTCAAGGTCAAGGCCAAGGTGGCCAAAGTAGGTCACGTGTCATATTAGAAGACGCGTATTGACGAACAAAACACAATGGTACCAGTTTCAGCTCTCTATCTATATCATGTCAAGAGATATTGCCAACAAATTGTAACCACGGATGACCTTGAAGTGACTGATGAAATGGTGACTGGGCACTGTTTCCGGGACAGCGCTACTTTACCATTCATTCCATCAAAAACAATTAGAAGCGTCAAGCATTCTGCTTGTCGCTGCGTTTCGCAGTTAATTGATATATTAGCGGAAGCGGAAATCAACCCTTCATGGTTAGCACGAACTTCCGGCAGTTTTCGGGTTATAACTTTATCAGTTATCAAGATATCCACTGGAATTTTTGATGTGTACATATACTAGTATAATATCTCGGGAACGTGTCAGGGATTTGTCGATTTAAAATAACGGACCTTTTATATACATGTAAAGAAGAAGAAAAAAGTACTTTTTTCTTCAAAATTTCGAAATTTTCGAATACAAATTTAGAAAATTCGAGATAGCCATCTAAAAGCCCTTGCAATTGTCTACTAGTACCTCTTTTGGCTTGCATTTTTCAGAAGAAGAAGAAAAAAACTCCACGAGTGTTTAACCATGCAAACCTTTGGTATCAAAAACGCTAGAACATGCCTCCCAAAAAGTGCTCCTGGAGCCGCCTATGAGGCATATTTTTTATAAAAAACAAGCACACCATCAGATGAGCAATGAAAAACTAGGAAAAGTCAGAAAGATTGAAGGCCTTAGCTTTAATAATGAATGTACAGCACACAGAAGAAAAAAAATCCGGAGGGGGCCTATTCGCCCGCCCCCCCCCCCCCCCCCCCCCCCCCCCCCCCCCGCCCCGGACAGGATAGGGTTAAACTCAGTAAATGTGAGCCGTGTAAGGGCTTACATTTACCGATGTTTTAGGCTGCATATACCAGCTAACAACTTCCACCGGCCATCCCAAGCAGAGACTATGACAAGGTTGTACTCGAACTCGCACCTATGATATCTTATTATGTAGTGAACGGACTTACACATCCCACCGCCGAAGAGCGGGACGACGTCCGATTATGTCTCTGTCTATAAATTCACCATACACTTTCCCCATTCATATGGAAATCCTATCATCCACGTGATCTATCTGTCCTCTTCCTTGCTCGTCCGGTGGTGGACTTTAATCATAACCCGACAGTGTTCCCGATAGAAGCGGGGGAATAGTTGACAATATCACCTCTACTCCCTGATTTAGTAGGCGAAGCTGCGAACCGTTCACCGACGGTGTCAGGCTGCCATATGAGGGATCTGGTAGCACTCCCGTGTGGCTGACGTAAAAAGATATAGGTATAGATTAGAGAAAAGATAAAATTATATGGTAACTGCGTCAGAAGTTTGGGGCATGTAATAGGCATCAAATAATACATTGCAAAAAAAGACATTCCTTAGTTTAACAATGTTGCTACATGCTTGCCGAGTCACAAGAAGTATCTTACTGAAGATGTAAGTATTATGCACTTTCTCCAGGAAACCTGCGTGATTATTTGAAGTCATTGTACTAAATATCATACAATCAAAGAAACATTGATAAGATGTTTACAAAGTCAGGCTGGCTTCCTTGCAGACAAATATTAATCATTGTCCAACCGTGGATGAGAGATATATAGGCGCTACGTCTTTGGAATGACTGCAAGTTGGGCGAACTCGACTCTATCCGAGTAGGTCACATGCCCGTTGCCGTTGTGAATATCCAGCAACATCAAACTGGCCTGCAGCTGAATGTGTATATCGCGGCTGCCGCAGCGACATATCCATCAGCGACCTGTCTCTAAAACGCAGACTTGCAGACGCGTCAGGAGGCAAAAAGAACAGCCATATATTAGAGAATACCACAGGCCGAGGCTGGAGACATCTCCCACTAATGGAAAACCCTTTTTGCACACATTGGGCAGTACACACAGAAGAAAAAAGAGAAAATGATGTCAAACTAATGAATCTTTTGTCTTCCTTCCGGGATTTGTTTTTGCCTGTATGTGGCCAGCCATCCCTGAGTGTTGGTTAAAGGGATTATACGGGTTTCCGTCCTGAAAGTAAATGCACTCTTTTGCAGTTGTATGCGCTTTAAACACGTTTAAGACATATAACATGGACCTCAATGCTCATGTAGTCCATTATTTCAGAAATTATCAGCGTTAAAACTTGGGCGTTTTTCGAGACTAGTATCAGATAACGAGTACTTGATCGGCACTACTGTCCACCACATGTATCTTAAGATCAATTTTAGAGTTTTGAATTATCTGCAAGTCCTACACTGGATCACAAAACTATTATGCAATTCAAAACTGACGGGACTTTGTATTACTACACACTGAACGTTGAGGTTTTGTGTTGTTGTGGTTTTCTTTTCCCTGGCCTTTGGCGTTGAGAATTTGGTGGTGGCGTACTAATTTTTTGGCATGAAAATTCATGAAAAATATAGAATTTTATGGGAAAACTAGGTAACTGCTGCTGTCGTTGGAAAAAAATGAATTTCTTTCAAATATTGCTTATTTTACCGGAAATATGCCATACGTGAGGTGTTTTTATTAGCATAAAAGAGATGACTGGCTCTGCCTCAGCAGGTCCTGCAGAAAATACGCGGTGGCATCACCGCGCACTTTGGAATGTCCTTACGTGCAGAAGAGGTAATTTCCAGAAAAATGTGGCTACCGTGGGACTTCTACCACCTTCATAAGTACGTTTTACTATGTAACTCAATTATTCTGGGAAAAACCCGTATAATCCCTTTAAAGGAAATAGTTCACCTTGGAAAAATTTTACCCAACACGATTTGATTATATTTTTTAATACAATTTCTTTTTATATTGTCAAAAATGGCCTTATATCGCGCCGATTCAGGACAGAAGGCCGTAAATTTGTATTGTTTATCAAAACTATATGCATACTCTCTGAGTCAGAGTCCTGACGTCACGCGAATGTAAAAGAAATGGCTCAGCCAATCAGATTCGAAAGTAGTCGCGTAAAGATAGACTCGTATTGGAGATGGGCCAACCGGCGGCCGGCGTTCGCTTGCTAGCACCAGCTGCAAGCTGATTGGCTGATGGTATAGCCTCTGCTCGGGCTAAAACCAGTACAACATTCTTTCGCCAGCACTGCATTTCTTCGCCAAAAACTGAAATATATTCGGCTGGAGAGTCTTTTCAGTCAAGAAAACTTGCAGATAGGGGTTTCCCAACACGGGCTACAAAACTGCTATCTCAGTTTAAAACTAATGATGAAGGTGAACTATTTCCTTTAATCCAGCCGGCAAAGTGAGTATTAGGAAAGCTTGGACGAACCCATAACAATGTATACGTATCATATATTAACGTATCACGGAGCGGTAAGAACTCCAATGCACCTGTGGGAGCCGTACTTATTTTTTATATATTGTTTATCTATTTGTCTCACCCCAACGTCAGGGGTACAAAATAACGCCAACTCGACAACGTCGTTGGTAGCAAATCAGCGTTACACCAAACGATGATTTGTAGCAAAACTGGCCAATGACAAGACACACAAATTACACCATCATTGCTGCGGTATATGCTTGAATGAGTCTTTTTCTGGTTTTTGTAGATCCTTTACACTTATGGGGCTGTTTTGTATCTTCACTGCTAGTTGATTTCCGTTTTCTGGAGATATTTTTTTAATGTAATAGGTTGCTAGCGAGAAATGGGAAAATATCAACATAAGTGGGTAAACATCACAAGGTTCTTGCAAAATCTAGAGACTTTAAACGTACCATTTAAGGCAAGCTCACCTTCCCGAGATAGATAATATTGTAGCAAAAAACGCCAACATGAATCGACAGAGAGTTATACAGGTTGTATATTTTTGTATCACGCATAATACGAATAAAGGACATCACATTTTACTTCAAAATATTCCAATATCTTTTAATAAAATGTTTTTTAAAGTTCTTATCAGGCCATATTAAACAAAATGTTTGTAACGAAATGAAGCGTAGAGATTTCAAGAGTGCTTTTTATGGTACACCATCACTACAAGTTAGGGTGGTCGGGCGATGGCCATGTCAGGTGGCTTGCGCTAGGGTACGACCCCGGCCGCTCCCTAGTGTTATTCGTATTTGTCCGGAAGTAGGCAGCGTAACTGTGAAAAACGGTGCTGACGTGGAGAAGGGAACGTGTGGGACACATTTGGCACCTTTCTCGGAAACTGTGAGTGCGGAATTAGCCTAAAATCGCTCAAGAAGCTTTGATTTTCTGACAAACCTCGTCGCGCCAGTGACTGTCCTTGTCGTGCTTGTGATGTCATTTCTGAAGAAAGGCCACCCTCAAGTTATTGATAAACTCCTAATTGAACGAAGTTTACGTGACCGTCGTCTGATTCCCGACTTTCTGGACCGTTTTCAAGAAATCGGCAAAAGACTCAAAACTATATTCTTCAGGCGGACGATGGGCGCATGAACACCGACATCAATCTGCCGACACCCGCCTCCCCCGTCAACCCCTCCCCAATGTCGCCCACCGCGGCCCGACACCGGGCCCAAATCACCCTCAGCCGAACCGGGTCGGTCGGCCGCCACCGTTAACGACTACCTTGGGACGGCGGCGACGCAGGCCAGCCGGCCGGCGGTGACTGAGGCGGAAGGGATGCAGCCATACGGGTGGAAGCATGGGGGCGGATCCAGGGGGAGGGACATGACCCCCTAATCCTCCTGAAATCGGCGCAAATTTGATACATTTCCTGAGATAATATAAATTCTAAGCAACTTTTACTGAGGAAAGTTTATTTTAAATCAGTTATCGATGCACAAGCAAGCGAAATCCGATGAGTTTGCAGAATTGTGTGATACTTTTCGGGATCCCCCCTCCCCCCAACTGACCCAAATCACCCATTCTGGATCTGCCTGTGGATGGAAGGAAGGGGAAATGGAGGTAGATAATGGAAGGCAATCAATATAGGCAATTACATGGATATATTGGGTACGTAGTCTGGATGGATGTTGGAAGGCAGAATATAGTCGTCTGTTCTATTGTAAATGTTGAACATGTTTTGACTTGAAATCAACAAGTGGGTGACAATACCATGAGGGTACGATTAGCTTGGTGTCTAGGTGGGTAGATCGGCACTTGGGTATAACAATAGGCCTGGCGTAGCTGCAAAAGAACCGGTTAAATAACGTTGGAATACCTGCTGAACTGCTTGCCAGTTTTTTTCTCGAATTTTCGCACTAGCAGATATAAACATTTGCAATCAACAAAATGGAAATGTAGCAATTGAAATGTGTAAAAATGTAGCTTTGATGAGAATGTAATGAAACTCGATAAAAAGTAGCTTCGATGAAAAAGTGCAGCAAAATTGGGCTCCGTCAGATTCGGTTGGTAGCAAATTTTACCTTTTTTGCCCCCTGCCCAACGTGCCATTCGCCCAATGACAGGAGGCGCCCCTTCTCCTCCTACAGCAATCGTACCATCATACAATCGTACAATCGTACAATCGTACAATCGTACAATCGTTCACATCGTTCGCATGATACCACCACACTCAGGTTCGTAACGTCTTGCCGCAAGGTTGCAAAATATTGCCAGACGCTTGAAACAGCCATCATTTGACCGCACGACTCTTTTAGTTACTGACGGTTTCGTTGGTGATATTCCATGTTTGCAATGTAGCAAACTATAGCCTGTGGAGCGCCAGCACCGCTCCACGGATCTCCGACTGTGACGAGCGGCGGCGCTGCGCTCACCTTGATGTAGTAGCGGATGGTGCTGGCCTTGCTCTCGAACGAGCACGGTAGCGAACTCTCTGGCAGCTGGAAGCGGAACGGAAACGTGTGGAACCCGCGCGGCAGGATCGGCACGTTCCCCTCCGGTTTGTCTGAAACAGACGCAACAGGGGTGGGTTAGGTCATATGGAAAGCAGGTCAGGTCAGATGAGGAACAGGTCGGCTGGAGAACAGGTCAGGTCAGCTGGGGAACAGGTCAGGTCAGCTGGAGAACAGGGCAGGTCAGCTGGAGAACAGGTCAGGTCAGCTGGAGAACAGGTCAGGTCAGCAGCTGGAGAACAGGTCAGGTCAGCTGGAGAACAGGTCAGGTCAGCAGAAAACAGGTCAGCTGGAGAACAGGTCAGGTCAGCTGGAGAACAGGTCAGGTCAGCTGGAGAACAGGTTAGGTCAGCTCAGTGATGGGATCCGTAGAATGTGCTGAAACACGTAGAGAGCAGCAGGGGACGTGCCAGCCGGACTTGTGCAAATATTGTCCGGTCGGTAAGGTTACGGACGGTTTTTAGTTGATTGTTCATTCGATAAGTTGACCGCAAATTTGATTTGGAACTTCGCTGCCATACACAAATGTAGACTTATCGAAATAAACATGTATGTATGTATGTATTGACATTTAAAACACTCTCCAACATAAAATGGCTATTCCGAGTGTCGAGTCGATAGCGTTAAAAGGTGAGACATGTTAAAAAGGCACTCGTAAGCAGCATTCATACGGCAAAATATAAAAAACATACATCCATGCACACCACGCACACACACACACACACACACACACACACACACACACACACACACACACACACACACACACACACACACACACACACACACACACACACACACACACACACACACACACACACACACACACACACACACACACACACACACACACACACACACACACACACACACACACACACACACACACACACACACACACACACACACACACACACACACACACACACACACACACACACACACACACACACACACACACACACACACACACACACACACACACACACACACACACACACACACACACACACACACACACACACACACACACACACACACACACACACACACACACACACACACACACACACACACACACACACACACACACACACACACACACACACACACACACACACACACACACACACACACACACACACACACACACACACACACACACACACACACACACACACACACACACACACACACACACACACACACACACACACACACACACACACACACACACACACACACACACACACACACACACACACACACACACACACACACACACACACACACACACACACACACACACACACACACACACACACACACACACACACACACACACACACACACACACACACACACACACACACACACACACACACACACACACACACACACACACACACACACACACACACACACACACACACACACACACACACACACACACACACACACACACACACACACACACACACACACACACACACACACACACACACACACACACACACACACACACACACACACACACACACACACACACACACACACACACACACACACACACACACACACACACACACACACACACACACACACACACACACACACACACACACACACACACACACACACACACACACACACACACACACACACACACACACACACACACACACACACACACACACACACACACACACACACACACACACACACACACACACACACACACACACACACACACACACACACACACACACACACACACACACACACACACACACACACACACACACACACACACACACACACACACACACACACACACACACACACACACACACACACACACACACACACACACACACACACACACACACACACACACACACACACACACACACACACACACACACACACACACACACACACACACACACACACACACACACACACACACACACACACACACACACACACACACACACACACACACACACACACACACACACACACACACACACACACACACACACACACACACACACACACACACACACACACACACACACACACACACACACACACACACACACACACACACACACACACACACACACACACACACACACACACACACACACACACACACACACACACACACACACACACACACACACACACACACACACACACACACACACACACACACACACACACACACACACACACACACACACACACACACACACACACACACACACACACACACACACACACACACACACACACACACACACACACACACACACACACACACACACACACACACACACACACACACACACACACACACACACACACACACACACACACACACACACACACACACACACACACACACACACACACACACACACACACACACACACACACACACACACACACACACACACACACACACACACACACACACACACACACACACACACGCACACGCACACGCACACGCACACGCACACGCACACGCACACGCACGCACGCACGCACGCACATATTCATCCAGTCCCAGCTAAATGATTGCACAGTGCATGCCTAAAAGACGCGAGAGACTAGTTCCGGAGTTCCAGAAGTAAATAGTTGTAAAGTTGCGCGATACTGTATAGGAGGCGCCGCCTACTCGCCTCCGTCCTCACGCGCGGGAGATCAGTGTCTTGACGAGTAGAACGGGAGCGAAGAGAAGAGTTGGCCTGAATATGAGAGGCAAAAGCTTGCAGTTCGCCGGTAACTCGTATTTTGTGAAGCAAACTAATAGAGTGCTGTTGGTAGAGCTGACGGGCAGTAGGCCAGCCCAGTTCCTCACGCACGTCCGATATATGATCAAATGTGCGACGGCCGGAGACAACGCGCATCGCAAAGTTCAGGATTTTTGGAGGCGTTGTGTGCTTTTCTCCGACACGTTGCCACAGACGGCAAGGCAGTATCGGACGTGCGAGAGCACCAAGGCATTGACCAAGGTGGGCAGAAGGTCAGGTGGGATCTGATGACGCACGTGGGACAGGCTGATGAAGATACCGTTGCATTTTTTGACGAGGGCAGAAACGTGAGAGTCCCAGGTGAGGTACTTGTCGAACACTACGCCAAGGTTCCTCACGGTGGGATCCTCACGCACTGCATCCTCGCGGTACCGAACAGTAATGGGAGCCATGCCACGACAATTTTGACGGGAACCACAGACTATAAGTTCCGTTTTACTTGTGTTTACTTTCAGACCGTGGGAGTGGAACCAGACGTCCAAGGAGTCTAATGTCTGTTCCATTGTAGCAATGAGCTGCGGGAAGGAGTCTTTTTTTGCCAGATATCAAAATTTGGGTATCATCAGCGTACTGCACCACATGCGCGTCAGGGGCAAAGGGGGACAGGTCGTTAGCAAGGATCTGGAAGAGGAGTGGGCCAAGAGAGGATCCTTGGAATACGCCGATGGGATTGGACTGGGGTCTGGAAACGTGCCGGTTGCCACGCCCATCAGTAGTACAAACAGATTGGGTATGACCACGGAGGTAAGAAGAAAACCAGATAGGATCGATAGAATAGGCTGGAAGTTTGGAAAGGAGAGATACAGTAAGGAGCGCGGTTTCTGTGGAGAGGCGGGAGCGGAAACCGTGCTGGGATGAGGACAAGAGGTTGTTGTCAGCCATGTACGAGTGCAGCTGTCGCCCTCGCTGGACCACCTTCTCGACAAGCTTAGGAAAGGCAGGAACGATGGAAATAGGTCTGAAGTTTGAGGCATCTGATGGGCTTCCGGATTTGTGGATAGGATGTACTATGGAATGTTTCCAGGTATCGGGAAATTCACAGGATATGAGACAGGTGTTGAGAATGTGTAGGATGACATGGCCAATAGTTTTGAAACAAAGCTTAATTACTTTAATGCAAATGCCGTCAGCCCCACAAGCTCCTGAATTTTGCATAGAAAAGAGGACAGGACAGAGAGAGTCAATAGTCATGGGTTTCAAAGAGAAAGCACAGGCACCAACCCTGGGTAGACAGCACGGAAATTCAAGGGGCACCCCCTGGCTCGAACCTCACCTGCGACTCGGAGGCCCACCCCACGAAGTACTCGTTTAACTCGTCGGGGGTAATATTAATGTAATATTAATGGTCATAAATGGGTTCCCATAAAGACTGGAAAATAAGCAAACTCCCGTCATAAAACAATGAGCAAAGCCAAATGATTGTGTTGGCAAAGCAACATCATCGGCATTTTTAATATAAGGCTGTGATAAGTCAGATTTTGAGCAAAACTTCCCACAGTCTTGCAAATGTGAGGGCAGGTTTTTAGGACAGGCTTTTGCTGTTGTGTCGCCTCACGGCAGCTGCCAGTGCTGAGTCATCACGGCAGCTGCCAGTGCTGAGTCGTCACGGCAGCTGCCAGTGCTGAGTCGTCACGGCAGCTGCCAGTGCTAAGTCGTCACGGCAGCTGCCAGTGCTGAGTCGTCACGACAGCTGCCAGTGCTGAGTCGTCACGGCAGCTGCCAGTGCTGAGTCGTCACGGCAGCTGCCAGTGCTGAGTCGTCACGGCAGCTGCCAATGCTGAGTCATCACGGGAGCTGCCAGTGCTGAGTCGTCACGGCAGCTGCCAGTGCTGAGTCGTCACGGCAGCTGCTAGTGCTGAGTCGTCACGGCAGCTGCCAGTGCTGAGTCGTCACGGCAGCTTCCAGTGCTGAGTCGTCACGGCAGCTGCCAGTGCTGAGTCGTCACGGCAGCTGCCAGTGCTGAGTCGTCACGGCAGCTGCCAGTGTGAGTCGTCACGGCAGCTGCCAGTGCTGAGTCGTCTCCAATCCTTCATCAAAGCTCGCTATCGAACTTCTCCGAGTGCCGAGCGACTGAATCGCGGTAGAAGTGGCTGCACAGCCTGCAGGGTCGTCTGCAGCTGGCTGTGCTGTCAGCCCGTCTGAGGTGTCAGTCGCAGTGGCGGTAATCGGCAGAGATGGGGGAATGGGGACTCGTTTCCGTAGCGGTACACTGTACAGTTAGTCACCGCCGTACGTCTCCACAGGTATTTTCCGATAAATGTTGCACGTTGGACGATTGGAGAGTGCAGGATGTATTGCGACTCGAGTTCGAGGCAGTTTTGATTATGAATACATTGAACAAGCCTTGGGACAGCGGCAGCGCTCAGCAGTCGAGTCCGCACCCTGGGCTGGCAGTCATCCACGCCCGTCCTCTTCTTAGCCTTGCCTCTAGTCCGCACCCTGGACTGGCTGTCATCCACGCCCGTCCTCTTCTTAGCCTTGCCTAATCCTCATCCCTGTTTGTCCTCTTGATTAACCAGGATCATCTTACAAGGCATCATGTTATGGGCTACGCAACCTGATTGGGCACTACATAACCCGATTCTCTGACCGCAGTCCTCTCTGCCTCCCGCCGTCCTTCTCCCTGAAGGAGTTATCAATCCTGGGCAGGATCGGCTGTCGCCCCCCACACAAACAAAGCACTTCACGGAGATGGCACCGTATAAGGGAAGTAGATCATATACGCGGCCAGCGCCGCACAGCGAGCAGTCTAGGCGCCGACCAGGAAACTGCAGTCGCTCCCGGAAACTAGGCATAGGTCATTGAGGCAGTGAAGTTGTCTTTGTTGTCGTTTATGAAAACAGGATATGGATTTGTTCAACACACTGAGTAAGCAAGATCAATAACGTCACAAGTGTGCATCGGATATTGTATATACAAAATGTATAAAATGATTCCTGGTTCATACTTTACCCTAAAATAACCTTTCGATTTACAGATGTCTTAATATGAAAGCAATAAATAAACGTAACTTCTCACATTCAAAGAGATGTGTAATAGTCTGTCTGTCCGTGTTCTGTCTGCCTGCGCCTGTTGTGCTCAGAGCAGGCACATTGGTGAAGGTAACCCACATGACCCTGCACGTGCCTCGTGGAGATGCCGTCTTGCCACATGCTCTATCACTTTACCACTGCACTCGGTGAGGCGCAGACGGGTCCAGACGGGTCCCTGGTGTCCTGTTGTGGGCTATGACCCGGGTCGTATGCTGTAGCCAGCTCCAGGGAGGTACCCATTGACAGAAGCCGACTGCCTGCTGAGCCGGCCAGCCGCCAGTCATGTAATGTGGATGGTCCATTCCCAGGCATGGTTTCCGGCAGGAGACTGTTACTAGACAATTTGATTGTGGAGAAACACCGCCAACTTGGTCATTCAGCAATGCCACTGCAAATAAGCACTGAATGTTTAGTGATGCTGTGGTTCTGACGCACTCATTCCTCGTAATGGTGAGAACCGGTCAGGAAAACTGTGCATAGAAAAATGACATTGAGAACGCATCAACATCAGCAACACCACGAATATCTGCTAGTATCTGAAAGCAGCATACTAAAAATAAAGCATAGCTACAGTATGAGATCGGAAAGATACAACATAGCCAGTGGAATTGCTAAACACGTCAGGGTCGCCTGACTCCCATCCAAGGGCGTCGCCACCAAATTTTGAGTGTGTGGGGAGAAACAGTCAAGTGTTTGGGGACAGTCAGATGTCTGGCCCCCCACTCCCATAGGGCTAATGTTAAAATCCTGCTAAGCTGGGGCGGGCCGGAGCCATCTTGCCCCCCCCCCCCCCCCGATGGCCGACCCCCTGCTCCCATTTAACCTTCGCTTAAAAAAAAGCTTATATTCTTCAGACCGCGAGCCTCTCAGTATATAGTAATCTTTGACCATAACTGCAATTGGTCATTCTGATAATTTCATTTCATTGTTATGTTAATTAAACTTCTATGTCCGTAAACTAACTAAAATATAGACAATCATACAAATAGTATAAACTATAGGACGGTTCACCCGTTCACAAGTTAATCTGGTACCACAGTGACATTTGTAGGGCTAGCTTGACCCTCTAGCCATTTAACACACTAAGTCATTATCCCACCAACCCGTTAACCCGATCAGCCATTCACCCGGTATCACACTAATATTTCTCGGGAGAAATCTCAAAAGCGGGTTAATGCCGATACCTTGAAAATGAGATGCCCTGCAAGATGTTCATGCACAGTATTCACGTTGTTTCCGGTCAGCTCCTTCAGTATTTCATACACCGAGAACTTTAAGAATCAATCACCAACTCACGGCCTATTAAATGTACGGACTATTTCTGGAGTCGACATTGACGCGGCGCGAGCTGTCAGTAGACATCATCATTCAGCAGCCCGGTGGCGGCCCAGTCGGACCGGCCACCTGACGCGGCACCCACGGGCATCGAATACTGGGTAACGCGGTCCCGAGCCTCCTTTAACATGTGGCCTATGGGGAGCACTTCGTCAGCTAGTGGTGTGTAAACAATCGTAAGGTTTGAGTATAATTTGTAATACTTTCAGAAAGCTCTGCTAACAGGCTCTTTACAAAATTATAATTTGGTATTTGTCAACAAAAATATTGTATCAGCCATATTCTTGCACTTTAAATTGCATAATTCGAGGAGGCAGCGGATATGGGAGCCTATGGAGGTAGCCGATATGCTAAGCCTACGGGAGATCGGATCGGATTCAATGGGACGTTGGTCAAGTTAGCAGCATCAGATATCACACTGACAGTGTGTTATTCCGGGGTGTATTGATTTACCCCAGACGTGGTATACGCAGCCTTCTTGGTGCGTTGATTCCGAAAATTTACCTCTATTGGGTACCTATATTTTTCGTTGTTTGCGAGTTACACGCCTTGTAACATTCCATCAGCATATTGTGAGGGTGTCTTGATTTGCCCCCGAAATGTGTATACTGGGCCTCCTGACTGCGTTGATTACGAAAATGTACCTCTCTAGGGTAGCATTTTCCTTTGTTTTCGAGTTACGTGCCTTATAACATTCCAGCAGCAAATTTATATTATAAGGTGTGTAAAAGCGTGTAACTCTAAAACAACGAGAAATACTATCCCAAAGAGGCACATTTTCGGAATCAGCACATTCGGGAGGCCCAGTATACCAATTTTGGGACAAGTAGACACCTCGGCAATATGCTACTGGAATGTTTCGTGTAACTCGAAAACAACGAAAAATATAATCCCATAGAGGTACATTTTCGGAATCGGCGTATCAAGGAAGCCATGTACACCTCGTTTGGGACAAATCAAAACACCCCTGAATACCACACTGCCAATGTGATATCCGATGCTGCTAACTAGACCAACGTCCAATCATCAGCTGACCTACCGTGTTCAAGATGGCGGCTAACCGCGCCCGCCTGCGCAGCACCGTGACCTACTGAGGTTTTCGGCCGGCTGCGCGCCGACCCCGGTCGCCGTCACTCACCAGCCGCAGGCGGTCACGTGACCGGGCGGGTCAGCCGGGGCCGGCGAGCGCGCAGCCGCCGGGTCACGGCCACAACCACCGCACATGTGTGACGCGGTGAGCCATCGGCCGGGTGGCTCTAACTTGGCTAAGCTAAGCCTGGCTCGGGCAGTGCTTTAGATCCCGTGGTCTGACCGACAGACAGACAGACAGACAGACAGACAGACAGACAGACAGACAGACAGACAGACAGACAGACAGACAGACAGACAGACAGACAGACAGACAGACAGACAGACAGACAGACAGACAGACAGACAGACAGACAGACAGACAGACAGACAGACAGACAGACAGACAGACAGACAGACAGACAGACAGACAGACAGACAGACAGACAGACAGACAGACAGACAGACAGACAGACAGACAGACAGACAGACAGACAGACAGACAGACAGACAGACAGACAGACAGACAGACAGACAGACAGACAGACAGACAGACAGACAGACAGACAGACAGACAGACAGACAGACAGACAGACAGACAGACAGACAGACAGACAGACAGACAGACAGACAGACAGACAGACAGACAGACAGACAGACAGACAGACAGACAGACAGACAGACAGACAGACAGACAGACAGACAGACAGACAGACAGACAGACAGACAGACAGACAGACAGACAGACAGACAGACAGACAGACAGACAGACAGACAGACAGACAGACAGACAGACAGACAGACAGACAGACAGACAGACAGACAGACAGACAGACAGACAGACAGACAGACAGACAGACAGACAGACAGACAGACAGACAGACAGACAGACAGACAGACAGACAGACAGACAGACAGACAGACAGACAGACAGACAGACAGACAGACAGACAGACAGACAGACAGACAGACAGACAGACAGACAGACAGACAGACAGACAGACAGACAGACAGACAGACAGACAGACAGACAGACAGACAGACAGACAGACAGACAGACAGACAGACAGACAGACAGACAGACAGACAGACAGACAGACAGACAGACAGACAGACAGACAGACAGACAGACAGACAGACAGACAGACAGACAGACAGACAGACAGACAGACAGACAGACAGACAGACAGACAGACAGACAGACAGACAGACAGACAGACAGACAGACAGACAGACAGACAGACAGACAGACAGACAGACAGACAGACAGACAGACAGACAGACAGACAGACAGACAGACAGACAGACAGACAGACAGACAGACAGACAGACAGACAGACAGACAGACAGACAGACAGACAGACAGACAGACAGACAGACAGACAGACAGACAGACAGACAGACAGACAGACAGACAGACAGACAGACAGACAGACAGACAGACAGACAGACAGACAGACAGACAGACAGACAGACAGACAGACAGACAGACAGACAGACAGACAGACAGACAGACAGACAGACAGACAAAGACTCCCCAAATAGTAAGTTTGACTAGCGCCTTGAGCTCGCTCCGCGTCGCAATCCCATAGATGGATGGATATTTGCATAAATAACTTTTTTGACTTGTTGGCCTTGTTGGACTTGCTTGACTTGCTTGACTTGCTTGACTTGCTTGACTTGCTTGACTTGCTTGACTTGCTTGACTTGCTTGACTTGTTGGACTTGTTGGACTTGTTGGACTTGTTGGACTTGTTGGACTTGTTGGACTTGCTTGACTTGCTAGAGTTGCTGGAGTTGCTGGAGTTGCTGGACTTGTTGGACTTGTTGGACTTGTTGGACTTGTGCTCGCTCCGCGTTGCAATCCCATAGATTCGCAATTCCAATAGATGGATGGAGATTTGTATATTTTTATTTGGCGGGCTTGCGGGGCTTGCGGGACTTGCGGGGCTTGCGGGACTTGCGGGACTTGCGGGACTTGCGGAGCTTGCAAGGCTTGGGGAACTTGCGGGGCTTGCGGGGCTTGCGGGGCTTGCGGGGCTTGCGGGGCTTGCGGGGCTTGCGGGGCTTGCTGGACTTGGCCTTGTTGGCTTCGACTCTTTCGACTTTTTCGACTTTTTCGACTTTTTGTCTTTTTATTAAATACAATAATACTTTTTGACTGACTTGTGGTTTTGTTAAACTTTTTCTTACTTTTTTAACTTGTTTTACTTATTTTAATTTTGTACGTTTTTTACGTTTTTTTACATTTTTTACTTTTTGACTTTTTGACTACTTTTTTTTCCTTCACCCAATCCATCTCGAACTCCAACCAACCCATCTCCCAAACATGGCTGACGCTGCTAAAATATTAATATTTCTCCGGGATTCTCCGGGGTGGAGGCTGGCTGCTCACAAAGGCACGTGAGACACAGATTGTTGGATGTGTTTTTCTAGCGTGGAATCTCACACACAGCTGACGCCGCTCAAATATTAATATTTCCCCGGGATCTCCTGGACGGAGGTTCCATGCTCACAAAGGCACGTGAAATCAACCGCGGACACACGGAAACCTTGCTGCGGTATGTGCAGCTACTGATACGCGCCGAGTTGCAGCGGCCCTGGACTGAGTTTGTGCCTTTTTGAGCGGGTTTGGAGGCGATTGTTGGTTCGTACCCCCTCCCCCTCTCCCATCACCCCCCGGCATGACCCCTTCCACCAACACCCCCTCCCTGCCCCTGTACCACACGGCCGGCCGGGACGCAAATTCCCGAAGTATAATATAACCATTCGCACTTGGAATTAAAGATGACGTCGTAGCGCTGGGCGAGTCCATTATACCACCGGGGGAGGTTGGCACCTCCCCGAATGGGATGCTGGGCCGCGACAATAATCGAAGCGATCGCTGTGTGTGATGCGCTTAGCCTCGGTGCGCACCATTTGAAACACATAGTTTATTCTAGTTACGGCGCGGTCGTCAGGCATAAGTGCATTTGATATCTGTTTGCATGCTGTCAGATCGGTAGGCACCTGTACTCGGCGTCTGTATTATATTTATATTGCTTTGTTTATACTTGAACACAGGCGAGCGACCAAAATAGCAAGTGTTAGACAATTATTCCCTGAATATTTCAATACGGATTTATTTCGATCGCATACGTATTATTAGAAGCTAAGGCCGTTGTATTTTAAATACAGAGTTGCAGGTTGTCTCAGTGGAGGTACGTGATCGGCAATGCACCATGGTATGGGGATTTTCCTGTTTGCATTCGGTACATACGTAAATTTCCACCCAGAGATTCCAAGAAATGAACACGGAGCAAGTCGTTCAGTTGACACGTGCGAAGTTTAGAAAGCAGAAAACGCGCCTATATTTCAACCTCGGGTTTCTATTACCTGTCGAGGCGCGCCAATAGAAGTTAATAGCAATTTTTAAAGACATGTATTTTTTCACGCACTACACTTGAACACCCCACCATGCACAGTACATACGATATCGTACATGACAGGGTATGTAGGGAGACTGTGACGTCACTGTGACGTCACATCCAAGTGAATTCGACCAATCAAATGAATTGGTGCGAATGGTCGCTATACTTCGGGAATTTGCGGCCGGGACCTCGGCTCGGATTAAATTCTCGGCAATCTCCTGGACGAAAGACTCCACCTCACTAACGCACGTGCTTAACACGCATTCCATTCGCGGACAGAGTGGTTTTCGTTGCTGTGTTTTGAGTGCAAAACGGACACTACTCAAATAGATATATAGGAGGGATAGGAGATTCATGTGGCTTAGGTGTTGTAAGTTTGATAGGATTCACTTTGAGTTGAGAGCATTGCTTTAGTGCTGAGCCGTATGAAGAGATGATCGGAAAAATAAGAATGGCGTGACTTACAAAAGGGGTGCATGCTTCGAAAATAAAGATATATTTCATCCCACTTTTGAACTTAAGTATCTGGGTATTATAAGTAGATGGGCATTTTCTATAAATGTACTTTTGAATTGCTCAAAATAACGCGTTTTTCTCTTTTCATCTACAAAAAGAGATTAATTGTCCCATGATGACATTTATTGTGGTTTATGTGTCACACGAAGGTTTCAGGTTGGAATATAATCCAATGAAGGCCAAGTTGGGTGAATTTCTTGATGATCCAGGTGCAATTGTTGCTCAGTGACCTCTGCAAGGTCAGCTGAAGTCATCTGAGGTCACCAGCACATTTTTGCCAATAACTCTTGATATAATAAAGATAGAGACGTGCCATGACACCACTGTGTTTTTCTCGTCGAGTCGCGTCGCCCCATATGCTACATGACCTACCAGCTACCTGGGTCACCAAATGACCTTGACCTAAGGTCAAATTTTGAAGCTGACCTAACCAGATCACCATTAATATATGTAAAAGTGCCGTGACGAGACAAACACGATGGTGTTAAAATGATTGATCTATGTATAATAGATACAAAGTTACTCACGAACAACTTGAAGTTGTTCGTACTTGGTGCTAGTAAAAAAGTTGTTCGTGAATAACTTTGTATCTATTAAACATAAAGCAATCATTTTAACAACATCGTGTTTGTCTCGTCAAGGCACTTCGAAATATATTAATGGTGACCTGGTTAGGTCAACTTCAAAATTTGACCTCAGGCCATATTTTTTGTGGTGACCCAGGTAGGTCATGTTGTATATAGGGCGACGCTACTCGACAAGACAAATACGGTGTTGTCATTCGCACGTATTTATCTTTATTATATCGAGAGTTATTGTCAAAAAAAAGTGCTGGTGACCTCAGATGACCTTAGCTGACCTTGAAGAAGTCACTGAGCAACAATTGCACCTGAGTCATCAAGAAATTCGCCCAAATTAACCTTCAAGTGGCTTATATTGCAACCTGAAACCTTCGTGTTACACATAAACCGCAATAAATGCCATCATGGGACAATTATTATTTTGTGTTGGTGAAAAGAGAAAAATGCGTTATTTTTAGCAATTAAAAAGTACATTTATAGAAAATGCACATCTCCAATTTTGTCCCTGTGCAAATACAACTTACCAAAGTATATTTTCAAAACATAAAGCAATTTTTTTTTTGCACTGCGCTCGTGTCAAGGTCAGGTCAGGTCGCCAGAGGTCACGGGTCATTTTGTCAGAATCCACACAAAACAAATACTGGGCCTGGGATGATGTTCCTCACTTTATTGCCATTCAGAAAATGTATGGATTTCTAGGAATTTAATAATTTGTTGTGGAGTTATTGGCTGATCGGCTAAGTCATGCGAGGTGACCTCACGAAAATGCTGGAGGCTATAACTCGGCAGCCGTAACTCCAATCGAGCTGAAACTTGCACAACGCGATTTGGCGCCCCAGATAACCCCTATCACGGACTTTCATTGAAATCGGAGATGTAGGGATTTACCCCTTGTCGATCTGTCTTGGAATGCCCCAAGCCGGCAGAATTTTCGAGGTGAAGGTTGTACGTGCCCGATGTCACCTGACCTTGAGCGCGACCTCTGCTACCGGCCGCAAGCCATCCCAGCCAGGGGAAAATGGCGAGCTCCGAAGTGAGTCGAACCCGGGCTGCCACACTGGGTAAGGTGTGATGATGTTGATGATTATGTGTTTGCCTGCTTTCTTTATTTTTGCACAGTGTAGTACGTAATATGATCAATAAAAAGTAAGGTCACAATAAGAATATGCCTGTATAATCGGTTGCGGTTGATATAAATCTGAACGAGACACAACAAATGTCCCAGTGAGCACACTATAACTTTGCTCGTTTTGCTGCCTCTAACCGCCCGCGTTTGCAATCAGCCGTCCATCGTCTCATCGTCTGGCGGGACGACGAGATCAGTCAGCACATCGAGACCAACTCGCCAAACAACGGTCTGTGTTAGTCTGGAAATCAGAGATTGATTGCCGACGCCGGACACATACCACGACCATGCTTACCACACGTCAACACGCTACGTCTAACGGAAATGATCGGGAGAAGTATAAAATCCCCAGACTAAAACGCGCCGAGTGCGTTGGCTGATTTTGTGTATTGTGATTGTCATTTTAACCCGCACACTGCAGGGGCTTTGCGCCGAACACGAACTGCAGGAGGTTGATTTCCGCCCCCCCCCCCCCTCCGAGATCTCGAAAACTACACTACCTAGCGAGAAGCGGAAAACGGAATTTGATAGCTTGACACATGTTCTATCGAAAGCATTGTTATAGGTCAGGTCAAAATTGAGGTCACCAGAGGTCATCAAAGGTCACATTTTCCTTTTTTCCTGTTTTAGGACATCGCTCAAGAAATTCCCATATATCTCAGAAACTATGCTAGCTAGAAACAAACCGAAAAAAGCAAACGCCAGCCAGTGAAATTTTCAATCGCTAATGTGTCCTCAAATTTGATCTCAGATCAACATTTGGGGCTCCAGAGGTAAAAAAAGAAAAAATGACGTTTTTTTGCTAAATCGTTTTTCGCTATTAACTTTTTTATGTAATAAAGATAACGGAAAACTGTTAACGCCATTGTGTTTATCTTGTCAAGGCGCTTTAAATGATCCACATGGTGACCTTGTTAAGTTAACTTAAAAATTTGACCTCAGGTCAAGGTCAAGTAGTGACCCAAGTAGGGCATGTTGCATATGGGAAGACGTGTCTCGACGAGACAAACACATTTAAGTCTGTTTTACTTCTCTATCTTTATTATGTCGGGAGTTATTGACAAGAAAAGTGATGGTGACCTCGCATGACCTCAAATGACCCAATAGGGGTCACTGAACAAAACTTACACTTGGATCATCAAGAATATCCTATAATAACATGATCCAGAAGTAATTGGACTAATATCATGCATATCCTTAGCATTTGTATATTTCCCCATTGACTTATTATGGGGAGGTTACGAAATTGACCTGACCTTATGTCACCGATATCAAAATTCCGAGATAAACGAATTGTAAGTACTTATGCCCTCATGACATCCTGTAAGTTTCAAACTGATCGGTGAAAAAATCTGGCTTTGGCACAACTGCAAACATTTTTGAAGGTGGGGTCACTTGACCTGGTCTGGTGACCTGACCTGAGATGACCAGAGGATATTTTTTTTTTCTCAAAGTGTGCGCAATTGATGTCCTGACAGGTGTGCGAAAATCCGGTGGCGCTGTGCGCCGCCGTTTTTCGGTATCTTTGAAAAACCTGAGGTGGAGGCGGAAATCAATCCCCCCCCCCCCTCCCCCTGCAGTGCGCGAGTTAATGTAGTTTAGTGTAACATTTGAATGTAACTGGTGGTTGACATCTAGGTGAATGTGGGTCTCTGGGACATTAGCCACGAAACTACCGCTCGCCGTCGTTTCCAACCCGCGTGCCGCACGCACATGACAAAGCCAAGCCGCACAGGCCGGCCGCCGGATTGGGCCGGATTGGGCGAGTCCATTGCGGCCAATAGCGTCACACGCCACAAAAGTTTTCTGAACCATTCTGAAGTTTTGACAAGTTTCAGTCGGTGGAGATCTAGCATCACAACTGACCTATCAATGCTTATCTTGCTAATTACCACCAAACCACAATTTTGAAACATATTGTATTCTTACCAACAAATTACAAAATTCTGAGGGACATTTCAAGCCAAAAATCGATGTAAAAGTGGTGTAGTTAATGAATGGATCGTCGAACTAAGGCTTCTATACCAAAACTTGTTAAAACTTTTCAGAATCTTTCAGCGCAATAATCTTTCGTGAAAACGGCTAATGGTAAATTCATAACTAAATTCACATTATGTGAAGCTCGCTTCATAATTTAATTCAGATTAAAATGCGGGATTATATACATTTAATACAGCCTTTTGTAAGCGACTGTGTCGAAAATGTACGAAACACTTGTCAGGTTTGATAGGTCAAAAGAAGAGGTGAAATAAATGAGGTATATTAGCATCTAACCTACAACTCATCAACTGAAAATACAAATATTTTCTGGAGAACAAGACAAAAACTGATAAAAAGACCTAAGATTATTTTTTTCATAAAAAACGGCTCATTTCTGGTTCCAGAGTTAATTAAGACGAAATTCATGACGGAGACAAATTGTATCGTCTGTAAAATATATTTATACTGTCCTTCGGACAAACACAGCGCCAGCCCTTGTAGGCCTTTACAAGCTGGTGCCGCAATGGAGCTCGAAAGCTATGTAGTTGAACTGCGCGTCGAACTTCCGCTGTGCTTTAAAGTCGATTCTGCTGCAAAACGTCCGGAAGTGCGTGCAAAGCCGGTCACGTTGTTCAGTAACCCCGCTGTTGATAAACAACGCCCACCTTCGAGACGCCGTAATAGAACCAACGAACATAAACGGAACTCGATCCAATCGAACACGAGAGCCTGCACCACGCAGCTGGCCGGTCTGTTTGGGTGTCGATGTTATCCGAGGCAGGACTCGACGGACCAGAGCAAACATTGTAAGCTTACTGAATGGTTCCTGTGACTGGAGTTGACTAGACTACATGAGGACATGGTGGCTTAGTTCGAGCGTTTAGTCGGATGGTTGAATGTAATCCAAAATTATCCAATCTCGTTTTTGTGCTGGTTAAAAACGCAATAATTTGATCTTCTCTGGACCACGTCACACTGAGAAATACATCGTGTAGAGTTGAGGAACAAGCATTTCTAGCACTATATCTGATATAATTTAACCCGGCAGTCACTGGGGTATATTCTGTAACACGACTCAATGTGGGGGGGGGGGCTTTTTTAGCCCCCATGGTATCTTCAGAACCAATGATCGCAGCGGGACGCACAAGGCGGCATTCGAAAGCACTCAATGAGATAAGCCTAACGCAAACTTAAAAATGTCAAATTAAGGTCACATGTCAGGTCACGGTCAAGTCAAACGTCAAAATCGAGGTATTTGAGTTTATGGACAATACTTGCCATCCATGGCCTTCGATTGCGCCTATAATCACCCAAAGTGCTGTCAAAAGTATGATACATATCTCACATGAGCTAAAGTGAGATTGTTGGAAAAGATTAAGGTCAAGGTCAGGTCACAAAAGGTCACTACACACAAAATATCTACGACAGTCATGCAGCACATGTTTTTGGATGCTTTTACGCGTAGAATTCGATAGTGGTAGTCATTTTACCACCTGACTTCATTCACGTGAAGATAGTGTCAAGTTCAGGTCAAGTTCAGGTCACTGAAGGTCAAAATTTGAAATTGATAAATCGAAATGAAAAAACATGTTTCTTTATCAGTTTTATCTAAAACAAACAGTGCTGGCATTTATTTGTCTGTATCCGGTGAATAAAAGCAAAAAACACGCAATTTCAAAATATGACGTCATGATTTACCCATACTTAGCCATGACAGTCAAAAAAGATTATATAATTTTGAAATTTTGTATGGTAGTTGCCCATATGTTGTTATCTGACATATATTCCGTTTTTTCAATATCTTTGAAAAATGTGATTTTGTGAGCATTTCAAAAACAAAAGTTTTTGTGAAATTTTTGGGGTCAAAAACCAAAATTTGTGAAATTTCGAGATAGCTGGTTTGTAGCCTTGCAAGTTTCTACCTTTTAGGGTTTTTGGATTGCATTTTGCTTCAAATGCAGCATTTGTACGGCTTGGCAAAGTTTAGCCGATTTTGGTGTCAAAATCGTGTTTAGTGACGTCACTAAATTCACTATATCTCGAGAAAAAAAAACGCAATTTTCCATTTTTTTTCTTAAAAGGTGTAAAAATGATGCCCGGAAAGGTACTGAAATTTTGCCGTCGATATCTGGATTAGTTATTGAGATATTCCTGATATTCCTAAGGGGGGCTAAAAAAAGCCCCCTTCAGTGACTCGCGGGTTAAATTAAATGCAAATAGAAAAGACATGGCAATTGTACAAAGATTGCCGATTAACAAAATACAATGCATTTTTCATGCATGTCAAACATAATGCGAAGTAGAATATTGGCATGTTACTAGTTCATTATTGCAAAACTCTGATCTCTGAATACTTATCATTTTTTTATGGACTGAGCGCCGACTCCTTTCTACCTCTAAAAATGTCACCTTCAGTGCCGAGTTTTCTCTCTGGCGTCTACCTCCGGCAGCAGCAGAGCACGATTAATTCGCAAACTTCCCGGACAGAACAGGTGTTCCGCTGACTTCGCCTGCCACTTCTACACATTGTAAGTTAGGTCCCCGGTATCCCGCCGCCACGGTTTGTCAGAATTCGCCGCTAGCTTACAGTGTAATTGTGATTCACAGCTGAGTCTCATCTTTAGTCGTAGAAAATGCGCAGTGAGGCAAGCATACTTCATCTGCGATCTTCACAACGGACAAAAATGACATCACATAATAGCTATATTACGTGACAAGTAATTTGTATGATGCATAAGGCCTAATGGACCGCCTCCATTAAGCATGCCATTAGCTCATGAAACATAACGAGACTATCACGGCTGTATGGGACATATTTTTAGTCACAGCTCAGGTCACAGGTCACATCTCTTAGCTTTCTCTAGATATGTCTTGTCACCAGGGCCTATTTTAAGAGAAAACCACTGGGGGATAGATAAGATCCAAACATAGCACACAAAGGCAAAAAAGACGTAAGCATGACTCTGATGGCAAACGCCGGTTAACCCGCCATTGGCTGGGTAGGGGGGCGTTTTTCGCTCCCCCCTAACGAACTTTCGCAATAGCTCAAAAACCAATAACGTTATCAACGTTATCAACTTCGGGTACCTTCTCCTATATCAATTGTACGGCTTCTGTGCAAAAATTAAGCAATTTTGTTTAGACAAAATCGAGATATAGCGAATTTAGTGATGTCACTACACACGAGTTTGACGAAAAAGTTAGCTAAACTTTAACAGACCGTACAAATGTCATATTATGAGCAAAATGCAATCAAAACACGTCAAAAGATAGCAAATGGCAAGAGATACAAAATGTCTATCTCGGAATGTTCTGTTTTTTTACCCTATTTTTTCTTAAATGCCCTCAAAATCAATATTTTTAAACATAAAAACGGAACATCTGTTGGAGAACCACCTGTGGACAATACCCAAACCAAATATATATGCAATATCTTTATTTTTGACTGACGTATGGCTCCCTAAGTATGAGTAACTCATGACGTCACATTTTTTATTGCGTTTTTTGTTTGTTTTAGGCACCAAATACAGACAAATAAATGCCATCACTGTATTTCTGAGACAAAACTGGTCTATAAACATGCCTTTTTTATTTAAATTTATCTATTTAAAATTTGGACCTTATGTGACCTGACCTTGACCTAAGCTTGACACTAACTTTACTTAAATGAGATCAGATGGTAACATGACTATCACTATCGAATTATACGGTAACATAACCCATAAAACATATGTTGCATGACTTCTGTATATATATATTTTGCGCATAGTGACCTTTTGTGACCTGACCTTGGCGTTGACCTTTGCCAACAATATCACTTTAGCTCATGCGGGATGTGTATTATACCTTTGAGAGCACTTTGGGTGATCATGGTCGCAATTGAAAGCTTTGGATGGAAAGTATGGTCCATACTCTCAAATACCTCGATGTTGACCTTTGAGCTGACCGTGACCTGACATGTGACCAAAATTTGCAACTTTAGAGTACGCTTTAGATCCGTCTCATTGAGAGTTTTCGAATGCTGTCTTGCGCGTCTCGCTGTGATCATTGGTTCGGAAGATAACCAAGGGGGGTGTCGACCCCTCCCCCCCCCCCCCCCCCCCCCCAGCCAATGGAAAGTAGCTGGAGACCCCAGCCAATACCGGGTTAACCGATTTTTGCTTACAACTCACGCCATATGTGTAAAATTGTATTTTGTATTGCTACAACGTTCCTACTTCTTTCTGTACTTGCGTCTTTTTCATAACTAACCTTTTTCCAATTCCAATGTGCAAGGTTTATGTCGGTCACGTAAAACTTTCGCTTCTAAATTCTGCCGGACGCCAGGAATTGCTTGATCGGGTGGTGGGTTCAGGGCCTGCGCAATAAGCTATGCTTAGCGTGGGGCCTGACCTCGGATATCCATCCATTCAAAAACATTCAGACTAAATTTATAAAAAAAGTCATGTTGTGTATACAGCAATACTGTTTCAAATGTCATGCGTTGATTGAATAGGAACTATACGGCTTCAATAATCAACGGTGAATCCAGTGAGCCAGTCGAGCCAGAGCTCCCAAAAAGACTAGAAGGGGCCGAAAATTGACTTTTCCTAATTTAAAAACAACTATTTTCACAAACCCACGCTCATACTTAGAAAATGACACGAAATAAAATGTTACGTATTGCTCTACTTACCCATTATTGTTGTAATTTGATCCAACTCGTGAGGCAGGTTGGGCAGCACGTTGGGCATGCAGAGCATGAAAAACCGAAGAAACTCGAGGTTGATTACTCTAATTTCTTAGTTGTACATCCATACATTGGCATCGCCAGGATTTTTAGGTTGGCGGGGGGGGGGGGGGGTGCAAATATGTGTGGCAGACGTTAACACGCGCAACAACAGGGGCGGATATCCTCCCCTTATATTTTTCGGAAATAGTGGAAAACGACGGCGTTTCGCCCCGCCATTTTTGGCACAACTGGTTGCCTATCAATTGCCCAAATCCTGTTATTTGTTTACTTCGGGTCTCCTCAGGTCAAGTCACTAGGTCAAGTCTAGTGATCACACCTAAAAAAAATGCGATCGTGCCGCAGCCAAATTGTTTAACCGATCAATTGGAAACTTAAATATTTAATCAGGACATAAATACCAACAATTCTGTTATTTCGGATGATTTTCATATTGGTGACCTGCGGCGAAGTCGATTTTGTGACCTCCCAATTTTAGGTCATTGGGAAAACATGAAAATGCATATAAATCCACAGGAAATGGCTACATTTGCCCAATGTTCACTCCGCGCTCAGCTGGGCCAGGAACTGCGCCCCATCCAACTGGGATATGGAACACCAGGAGGCTGCGAGGCTGCTGTTCATGCTTCACGTCAGTTTGCGGCACATCTGAATAAAGACAGCGTGGTAGTGAAGCTGGACATGCGCAATGCCTTCAACTCTGTGCGCCGTGACCATCTTCTCCGAGTCGCGCGGGAGCTCGCTGCCCCTCTATATCCCCTGCTGTGACAGGCGCACCCCCAGCCGACTCCGCTGTACTACGGAACCTCGCAGATATTGTCAGCGGCTGGCGTACAGCAAGGTGATCCATGCGGACCGGCCGTGTTCTCTCTAGCAATACACCCCATTGCCAAAGCAGCCTTCTGCGACTTTAACTGCTGGTACTTGGACGACGGAACTCTGGGAGGAGAGGCGACAAGTGTGTGTGTGTGTGTGTGTGCAAACCTCAAACATCTAGTACCGGCCATGGCTGATATTGGGCTATAGATCAACCCAAGAAAATGCGAAATAATCTTGCCTGGCAACGTGACAGAGGAGGTCAAGAACAGCACGGCAGAGATGATTCGGTAAGTGTTTCCAGAAGCAGCTGTTCTGACGGACCCTGAGCTGACCATACTCGGAGCTCCAATATCACAAGCAGCCGCTGAGGTCATAATGACCAAAAGAAGGAGGAACTAGAGCGATTGGCAGAACGTCTGCAAGACCTGGACACTCATTCAGCCTTCTTCCTTCTCCAGAACTGTCCCTGGCTTCCCAAGCTGCAGTATATATTGAGAGCGGCATCCATATGCAAACAACCAGAGTTTCTGCAGTCACTCGACCGGGTCTTAAAATCAGCCGTCTCAAGCCTGTCAAACGTAGATTTCGACGAAGATAGCTGGCACCAAGCAGTCCTGCCCACAAGGTATGGCGGCCTCGGTCTCCGCCGTACAGCGGATGTCGCCCTGCCAAGCTATGTGGCATCAGTCCATAGCTGCCTGCAGCTTGTCACCACCACGGTGCCAAAAAGGCTGAGTGTCAGTGTAGAGCAGGAGTGTGCCGCAGCTGCAGAGGAGCGCAGGAGTGTGCCGCAGCTGCCGAGGACTGGCAGACTCTGGCTGAGTGCCAGTGTAGAGCAGGAGTGTGCCGCAGCTGCAGATGACTGGCGGACTATGGCTGGTAACTCAGAAGGCTGAGTGCCAGTGTAGCGCAGGAGTGTGCCGCAGCTGCAGAGGACTGACAGACTCTGGCTGGTAACTCAGAAGGCTGAGTGTCAGTGTAGCGCAGGAGTGTGCCGCAGCTGCAGATGACTGGCGGACTCTGGCTGGTAACTCAGAAGGCTGAGTGCCAGTGTAGCGCAGGAGTGTGCCGCAGCTGCAGAGGACTGGCAGACCAGAAGACTGAGTGCCAGTGTAGCGCAGGAGTGTGCCGCAGCTGCAGGGGACTGGCGGACTCTGGCTGGTAACTCAGAAGGCTGAGTGTCAGTGTAGCGCAGGAGTGTGCCGCAGCTGCAGATGACTGGCGGACTCTGGCTGGAAACTCAGAAGGCTGAGTGCCAGTGTAGCGCAGGAGTGTGCCGCAGCTGCAGAGGACTGGCGGACTCTGGCTGGTGGCTGGACTGGCCGCAGCTGCAGAGGACTGGCGGACTCTGACTGAGTGCCAATGTAAAGCAGGAGTGTGCCGCAGCTGCAGATGACTGGCAGACTCTGGCTGGTAACTCAGAAGGTTGAGTGCCAGTGTAGCGCAGGAGTGTGCCGCAGCTGCAGATGACTGGCGGACTCTGGCTGGTAACTCAGAAGTTTGAGTGCCAGTGTAGCGCAGGAGTGTGCCGCAGCTGCAGAGGACTGGCGGACTCTGACTGAGTGCCAGTGTAGAGCAGGAGTGTGCCGCAGCTGCAGAGGACTGGCAGACTCTGGCTGAGTGCCAGTCTAGAGCAGGAGTGTGCCGCAGCTGCAGATGACTGGCGGACTTTGGCTGGTAACTCAGAAGGCTGAGTGTCAGTGTAGCGCAGGAGTGTGCCGCAGCTGCAGAGGACTGGCGGACTCTGGCTGGTAACTCAGAAGGCTGAGTGTCAGTGTAGCGCAGGAGTGTGCCGCAGCTGCAGATGACTGGCGGACTCTGGCTGGTAACTCAGAAGGCTGAGTGCCAGTGTAGAGCAGGAGTGTGCCGCAGCTGCAGAGGACTGGCGGACTCTGGCTGGTAAATCAGAAGGCTGAGTGTCAGTGTAGCGCAGGAGTGTGCCGCAGCTGCAGAGGACTGGCGGACTCTGGCTGGTAACTCAGAAGGCTGAGTGTCAGTGTAGCGCAGGAGTGTGCCGCAGCTGCAGAGGACTGGCGGACTCTGGCTGGAAACTCAGAAGGCTGAGTGTCAGTGTAGCGCAGGAGTGTGCCGCAGCTGCCGAGGACTGGCGGACTCTGGCTGAGTGCCAGTGTAGAGCAGGAGTGTGCCGCAGCTGCAGAGGACTGGCAGACTCTGGCTGAGTGCCAGTGTAGCGCAGGAGTGTGCCGCAGCTGCAGAGGACTGGCAGACTCTGGCTGGTAACTCAGAAGGCTGAGTGCCAGTGTAGCGCAGGAGTGTGCCGCAGCTGCAGAGGACTGGCGGACTCTGGCTGGTGGCTGGACTGGCCGCAGCTGCAGAGGACTGGCGAACTCTGACTGAGTGCCAATGTAAAGCAGGAGTGTGCCGCAGCTGCAGATGACTGGCAGACTCTGGCTGGTAACTCAGAAAGTTGAGTGCCAGTGTAGCGCAGGAGTGTGCCGCAGCTGCAGAGGACTGGCGGACTCTGACTGAGTGCCAGTGTAGAGCAGGAGTGCGCCGGAGCTGCAGAGGACTGGCAGACTCTGGCTGAGTGCCAGTGTAGGGCAGGAGTGTGCCGCAGCTGCAGATGACTGGCGGACTCTGGCTGGTAACTCAGAAGGCTGAGTGCCAGCGTAGCGCAGGAGTGTGCCGCAGCTGCAGATGACTGGCGGACTCTGGCTGGTAACTCAGAAGGCTGAGTGTCAGTGTAGCGCAGGAGTGTGCCGCAGCTGCAGATGACTGGCGGACTCTGGCTGGTAACTCAGAAGGCTGAGTGCCAGTGTAGCGCAGGAGTGTGCCGCAGCTGCAGAAGACTGGCAGACTCTGGCTGGTAACTCAGAAGGCTGAGTGTCAGTGTAGCGCAAGAGTGGCCGCAGCTGCAGAGGAGCGCAGGAGTGTGCCGCAGCTGCAGATGACTGGCGGAATCTGGCTGGAAACTCAGAAGGCTGAGTGTCAGTGTAGCGCAGGAGTGTGCCGCAGCTGCAGAGGACTGGCGGACTCTGGCTGGTAACTCAGAAGGCTGAGTGTCAGTGTAGCGCAGGAGTGTACCGCAGCTGCAGAGGACTGGCGGACTCTGGCTGGTAACTCAGAAGACTGAGTGCCAGTGTAACGCAGGAGTGTGCCGCAGCTGCAGAGGACTGGCGGACTCTGGCTGGTAACTCAGAAGGCTGAGTGTCAGTGTAGCGCAGGAGTGTGCCGCAGCTGCAGAGGACTGGCGGACTCTGGATGGTAACTCAGAAGGCTGAGTGCCAGTGTAGAGCAGGAGTGTGCCGCAGCTGCAGATGACTGGCAGACTCTGGCTGAGTGCCAGTGTAGAGCAAGAGTGTACCGCATCTGCAGAGGACTGGCAGACCAGAAGACTGAGTGCCAGTGTAGCGCAGGAGTGTGCCGCAGCTGCTGCAGATGACTGGCGGACTCTGGCTGGAAACTCAGAAGACTGAGTGCCAGTGTAGAGCAGGAGTGTGCCGCAGCTGCAGATGACTGGCGGACTCTGGCTGGTAACTCAGAAGGCTGAGTGTCAGTGTAGCGCAGGAGTGTGCCGCAGCTGCAGATGACTGGCGGACTCTGGCTGGAAACTCAGAAGACTGAGTGCCAGTGTAGAGCAGGAGTGTGCCGCAGCTGCAGATGACTGGCGGACTCTGGCTGGAAACTCAGAAGACTGAGTGCCAGTGTAGAGCAGGAGTGTGCCGCAGCTGCAGATGACTGGCGGACTCTGGCTGGTAACTCAGAAGGCTGAGTGTCAGTGTAGCGCAGGAGTGTGCCGCAGCTGCAGATGACTGGCGGACTCTGGCTGGTAACTCAGAAGGCTGAGTGCCAGTGTAGCGCAGGAGTGTGCCGCAGCTGCAGATGACTGGCGGACTCTGGCTGGAAACTCAGAAGGCTGAGTGTCAGTGTAGCGCAGGAGTGTGCCGCAGCTGCAGATGACTGGCGGACTCTGGCTGGAAACTCAGAAGACTGAGTGTCAGTGTAGCGCAGGAGTGTGCCGCAGCTGCAGAGGACTGGTGGACTCTGACTGAGTGCCAGTGTAGAGCAGGAGTGTGCCGCAGCTGCAGAGGACTGGCGGACTCTGGCTGGTGGCTGGACTGGCCGTAGCTGCAGAGGACTGGCGGACTCTGGCTGGTAACTCAGAAACACCAGGAGGCGACGCGAGGAACAAGCAGCGAGCTTGGGATGACGTCCTCACTGAACGCCGACGGAAATCTCTTCTATCGGAGGCCAACCAGTTCGCCAGAGCAAGGCTTTTGAGCGCGGCAACCTCAGAAAGTGGAGCGTGGTTGCATGCCACTCCATCAACCAGCCTTGGGACGATGTTGGACAAGGAGACTCTGCGGATATCTGTAGCACTGCGGGTCGGAGCCGACCTGTGTATCCCGCACCAGTGCCGGTGCGGCTCACCAGCAGACAGCAAGGGATGCCACGCTTTAACGTGCCGATTCAGCGCTGGAAGACATCCACGACACACAGCGTTGAATGACGTCACAAAGCGTGCTCTGCAGTCTGCTGGCATACCATTAATTCTGGAGCCGGCCGGCCTGAACCGTGGAGACGGAAAAAGGCCAGACGGCATGACTGCCTTCCCGTACTCCCACGGAAAGAGTCTGTTGTGGGACGCCACATGCGTAAACACCTACGCTGAAACCAACATAATTTTGTCAGCAATTGACTCAGGAGCTGCGGCAGGGGAGGCGGAAGCCAGAAAAGGCTGAAGTACGCAGGGCTTCAACAGCGCTTTCAGTTCGAGCCGGTTGCTTTTGAGATGGCTGGCGCATATGGCCCCCTCCACCAAAGCGTTCATAAAGGAGCTTGGGGCGCGACTTGTAACGAGCTCGGGTGACCACCGTGAAGCTGCTTGGCTCCGACAGCGGTTTTCAATTGCGGTCATCCGAGGAAATGCTGTGTCAGTTCTTTCCACAACTACATCCAAGCCAACGTCTACCAGCCAGCAGCTGCTGCAGCTGCAGCAGCAGCAGCAGCAGCCGCAGCAGCAGCAGCAGCTGTCACCGCAGCAGCCACCATCGCAGCAGCCGTCACCACAGCAGTCGCAGCCGCAGCCGCAGCCGCAGCAGCCGCCTCCGCCGCAACCGCCATCGCAGCAGCTGCCATCGCAGCAGCCGCCACCGCAGCAGCCGCCATCGCAGCAGCCGCCACCGCAGCAGCTGCCACCGCAGCAGCCGCCACCGCAGCAGCCGCCATCGCAGCAGCCGCCACCGCAGCAGCCGCCACCGCAGCAGCCGCCACCGCAGCAGCCGCCATCGCAGCAGCCGCCACCGCAGCAGCCGCCACCGCAGCAGCCGCCACCGCAGCAGCGATCACCGTTGTTACGGCCGTGTCGAGCCCGTGCCACCGGTCTGAAGAACCTCGGCAACACCTGCTATATGAACGCTGTGTTACAGGTTCTGGTGCACACAGAGGAACTTGTGAACTACTTCGTCAGCGGGCTTTTCCGTGATGATCTGAACAGAAGCTCGGAGAACCGCGGCAGCGTCGCTGAGGAGGTTGCACAACTGCTCGACGTCGTATGGTCACAGAAGTTCAGCTTCATCTCTCCACACCGGTTCCGGGCCGTGGTAAGTGCGCGTCATGGTGACTATGGTGGCATGCGCATGCAGGACGCGCACGAGTTCAGTATCCTGCTGCTGGACTGGCTTCACGATGACCTGAATGTGGCGGCGTTGACGGTGCCGGCTTATGTGCAGCCCGCTGACGACCTGCCTGATTTCGAGGCGGCTGATTGCGTCTGGAGACAGTTTCGGCGCGCCAACGACTCGATCGTTTCACGGCTGATCCACGGCCTGCAGAAATCTACACTGATCTGCGCAGCCTGTGGCTTCGAGTCGGCCACATTCGAGTCATTTTCGCTGCTGTCACTGCCGCTAGTGCCAGCGGAGGTGGGCCGCAGTAGCTTGCACAACTGCTTGGAGCAGTACGTCCGTGGCGACCTCATAAGCGACTGGACCTGCCCCCAGTGCTGCTGTCGCCATGACGTTTACAAGAAGCTTGACCTCTGGCGACTTCCATCAGTCGTCATCCTGCACCTGAAACGCTTCAGCTTCGCGGACGACACCGCGCGCAAGATGTATACGCACGTTTCCTTCCCCATGAGCGGCCTCGACCTGGGTCAGCTGGCGATCGGACCGCACCACGACACACACGGGCTTGTGTACGATCTGTATGGGGTGGTGAAGCACCACGGCAGTCAGCGCTCTGGCCACTACACTGCCTTCTGCTTTAACCAGCCGACGGCCAGTTGGCTCCTCTTCAACGACACGGCCGTGAAGGAGACCACGACGGCCCAAGTGAAGAATCCCTCGGCATATACTCTTTATGCTCATATGTTCATATGCTCAATATTGATTGGTTGGATTGCATAATGTACTAAGATGTCGTATCTATAAAATATG
The DNA here is from genome assembly GCA_036785665.1 of Chirona hameri. Taxonomy (NCBI): domain Eukaryota; kingdom Metazoa; phylum Arthropoda; class Thecostraca; order Balanomorpha; family Balanidae; genus Chirona; species Chirona hameri. The sequence continues at coordinate 166,074 of JAXIVJ010000531.1, forward strand.
GATGCAAATTGTAAATGGAACCAAAGAACGTCATTTTGTGCGGGTGGAGCTGTCAATTATGATCATCCATTCTAGCAACGAATATGTTATGCACGCGGCTACAGCCTGCAATGCAACCAAATAACTACATGCCCATTCTTCTTAGTTTTTCATTAATTTCGTAATCAGCATCGTGTTGTGGTAACGATGCACTGGTAATTGACTACCAATTACACAGGAAGACTCACCTTTTCCCCAGATGGTGGCTCGCTCGTCGATGAAGTACTGGTCGTCTTTGACGGTGCGTTTGTCACCGCTGACCACCACCTTCCACTCCGCGTGCGCCTTCCCCCGCAGTACGACCCGGATCGCTGCGCCAGTCAGAGGAACAGTCAGTGCTGATCGCTGGAACGCAGCAGTCACAGTCAGTGTTGATCGCTGGAACGCAGCAGTCACAGTCAGTGCTGATCGCTGGAACGCAGCAGTCATGGTCAGTGCTGATCGCTTGAACTCAGCAGTCACAGTCAGTGCTGATCGCTGGAACGCACAGTCACAGTCAGTGCTGATCGCTGGAACGCAGCAGTCATGGTCAGTGCTGATCGCTGGAACGCAGCAGTCACAGTCAGTGCTGATCACTGGAACGCACAGTCACAGTCAGTGCTGATCGCTGGAACTCAGCAGTCATGGTCAGTGTTGATCGCTGGAACGCAGCAGTCACAGTCAGTACTGATCGCTGGAACTCAGCAGTAGTGCTGATCGCTGGAACAGCAGTCATGGTCAGTGCTGATCGCTGGAACGCAGCAGTCACAGTCAGTGCTGATCGCTGGAACGCAGCAGTCACAGTCAGTACTGATCGCTGGAACTCAGCAGTAGTGCTGATCGCTGGAACAGCAGTCATGGTCAGTGCTGATCGCTGGAACGCAGCAGTCACAGTCAGTGCTGATCGCTGGAACGCAGCAGTCACAGTCAGTACTGATCGCTGGAACTCAGCAGTAGTGCTGATCGCTGGAACAGCAGTCATGGTCAGTGCTGATCGCTGGAACGCAGCAGTCACAGTCAGTGCTGATCGCTGGAACGCAGCAGTCACAGTCAGTGCTGATCGCTGGAACGCAGCAGTCACAGTCAGTGCTGATCGCTGGAACAGCAGTCATGGTCAGTGCTGATCGCTGGAACTCAGCAGTAGTGTTTATCGCTGGAACAGCAGTCATGGTCAGTGCTGATCGCTGGAACGCACAGTCAGTGCCACGCCACAGTTCCCCAAGGGTGCAGCACAATACAATATTATCAAAATAGCAGGGATAATATAATGGTAATGATAACAGGGATAATATAATGGTAATGCTAACAAGACATCCGACTATCGACACACAAGACGGTGTATTTGTAATGCGTTGCATTTGTTCTGCAATCGAAAATCGGCCATTGGAAAGCCATTTCAATAACAGCAGCAAAATCTGACGAGTGGCAGACGGTGGAAATACGTCTCGGACGTCTCGGTGTTCCGGGCCGGAGCGTGAGACGACGGCGGGCCGAGAGGCAGGGGACACCTGCGGCGGCAGCGTAAACAGAGGTCCGTGCCTTGTTATGGCGGCGCGCTGGGAGAAGGGAAGACCTGAGGCCTGTTCACGGGGTCTGCGGCCGCCGCGGCTCCCGCGGCCAGGAGGCGGAGCTTAATTTGAACAACTTTGAACACTTTTACGGCCGCTGATGGCTTCCGATAAATGGCGCGTGTAGCGTTCGCAACGAATAGGCAATTTCATGAAAACCCTCAATGTTTTTCAAAACCACCCAACTACATGAATATCTACGAGTCACTACGAGTTGTCATTTTTGGTGAAACAACCGCCAGTGAGGATTTTGATTGTAGTATGCCGATCGCGGCGTGACCAAAACGGACAGCGGGGACTCGTGGGCGAGATGGTGAGGAGGCATAGACAACACGTGTCCGCGCCCCTGTGCGCAATATGCCTGTCGACACGGTCTAACGGGTGGTGGGGTGGAAGGCTCAAGCTTTTGCACCATCACCTGGACAATGTCTGCACCATCATCGTTATGAAAATAAATATTGTTGTTGTTGTTGTTGTTGTTGTAAGGGGTGGAGGTGATGGACATTCAAATAAGAGTGGATCGTTTTGGCGTAGAGACAGACAAGTTCTCAGATGTGTGGACTGGGTTCAAAAAGCCGTGTATTATAGCGAGGCTCAGGCGCAGTAAGTCGCGGGTTTACCCTGGGTAAACAGGAGGCTCTGGGGGGGGGGACCCAGAACGCCCAGTGGGACTGGCTGGGACCAGGGATGCCCTATTGAGACTAGGATGCCGGTGGAACCGGGAGTTATATCCCTCGTGATGTCAGAGATAATAAGCCGGTGGTGCCGTACCTTATACGCTTGACATACGAGTTCGGACGGAATTTTAGGGTATGTCCCTCGTGAAACCCTGGGTGCTGAAATTCGTAAGTCGCTGGGCACTGAAGGCTTCGCAGGATCACGACCTTGGAAGATAGTAGGTCCTGTGGCAGCCCGAGTAGATCACTGGCAGGGCGACAGGAAACATTAGGTCCATCTCATCTGTCGAGTGACTGCAGTTAGACGGGATCTATTCCGCAGTGAGCCAGGTAGCTCCGGCAGTGAGACTTCGGTTTTTAGTAGGCTGCTGCAGCAGTATCGGGAGGCGCCTCGGGAATGCGCAATAAGACGCGAGCGCTCGACTATAATAAGGCTGCAACGCCGGACTTTGTAATCAAATGTTCACGAGGTAAGTACCCATAAGAAATCGTAAATTAGCATTTCCACCGGACCAATTTCCTATTAACCCGCGGAATTTCACCACCCTCCCCACCCTAACCGTGCAGCGACCTATGTGCTGGCCGATGATTGACTTGCCTCCAAATTAAAACAATGTTGTACGGGTCAGGTGCGAATCCAATATTGTAATCATAGAAACAGACGCATACGTCGAAATTGCTCCAATAATTTAGTCATATCTCGAAAACACGGGGATGTAACGTTCTGAAAATATCATAGTTCGATTCCTGAGCTCCAGAAAACCCCGAGACCAAATTATGAAAATATTGAAAATTGTTGCAACTGTTGCAAGCGGCTCTAATTGTTGCAAGTAAAGCCGAAGAACCCCGAAATTGATGCCCTTCCAATCAACGGCCCAAAATTAACCAGAACAAGAGTTTCCAAATGTTAGAAGAAATTGTTGCGAAATGATGCATGTTGCAAGACGCGATTGCACCGGAAAACCACGTTACATATTCTTTCTGACCATTTCCGTAACGTTCTAAATTTTCTTTTATAATTTTGTACGTTAACATACATCCTACGTGATCATGAGCACTTCCTAAAACAACCAAAACATTTCAAGACTGCTCGCGCCGCAGGGCGCCGCTTCCCATCCCAACTTCCCAAACTACTACCAACATATTTCACGCTAGCATTGCCATGCCGTTGGATATGGCCTCGCTGATGCGCCATACTCCACGAGAGGTCGCCATCACTGCCAAACTGCAGCGAGGCATAACAGTTTGAGAACAGCCGGACCATGTCATCAGCGCTGAGCGGCATAGTTTCTCTCTGGCGCCGCTCATGGAAGCTGACAAGCGCACTCCCAGTCGAGAGCCAACTGCCACAACTGCTGCCCGAACTGGCTACAGACGGCCGGGGCGAATGGTTCGTTCATCGCTCCCCAGAACCGGCACAGTCCCCGTAGAGCTTTGTGGTTCAAGGCCAAGCATCCAAAGACGTCCATTCGGATCATTCTTCACCATTCGGGGAAATGTGTTATGGTGTTAAGGAAATGGACTCTTTAACAGTATTTCCTTTGGGTCGAACTTCTATATTAATTTGCTGGCAGATAGTAATAATTAAGACTAAATGTATTGACAACTATAGAGTAAATGTGCATAATATGTGAAGGCTACATGTATGTAGGTTTGTGTATTTGTTTGATTATTTGTATTATCACCAACAGAGAAAACTCCACTTACAGGCGAAGTCATTGCTTAAAACACACATTGCATCACAGTGACATAAATGAACTAAATAAATAAAGGTAAAAGGTACAAAATCAAATACAAGATTAAACGAGCACACTGACAGTAAAAGTAAACTATACTGATAGATAGCAGTGCTACACTATAAAAAGTAAATAAGCTACCACAGTGGATAAACAGTTTCGCACCCCACGCTACCAGTTCATTGACATAACATAAGACTTCACATGACTTTTAAAAGCGTAAGTATCATCGGCGAACAGGTCTGCGGTAACGTCTTTGTCGCATAAGAATACATTCATTTATCGTGGGGCTTTGCAGTATAACTCAGATCTTACGGTGCTCACTCGTGCTCGGAGCACCGTGAGTAGAGTATATGCGTGCGGGTCGGTCGAGCAGGCACGTGCAAAGAGAAAGAGCGCAGCAAAATTGAAGAGTCATATTTGGCCCGGACGACGTTGCGGAGAAAAAGAAGGTCATGCTGTACTCTCCGAGATTTTAGAGATGGGATGTTAAAGTGGTGCAGCAGGTCACCATACGAGAGAGAGGAGGTCCGAATAGAAGTGTGATTTAGAAGCCATATGAGAAATGTGTGCTGTACTCGATCGATCCGCACTGTGTCGGCCGCCCCCGCCCAAATCACACTGCAGTACTCTAAAAAGGAGCAAACATTAGCAAGGTACGCAGCCTGCAAGGCTGCGCGATTAAATCTAGAGCCTTTTGATCCTGTTTGAAAGGACCGAATCATCAAACCCAATGAACGGTTTGCTCGGCTTACAATGTTCGAAATGTGAGAGGCAAAAGTTAGCTTGGTGTCGAGAACGACCCCCAGGTCTCTCATCTCAGACACATGCTCGACCTCCGTTTCATTGATAAAATAGTGTGTCCGGACGGGCGCGCGCCTGAGGGTCATCGTGAACGATTTGCATTTGATAGGATTTAGCGCGAGACCCACTTGACTGACCAGGCTACCAGACGACCGAGATCATCCTGCAGCACATAGTCCGTCAGCGGTCGACTCAATTTTTCGAAAGATTTTGACGTCATCGGCGTACAGAAGACAGCCGGAGCGAATGACAAGAGGCAAGTCGTTAATAAAGAGTCCAGAAAGGAGTGGGACCAGGAGAGAACCTTCTGGTGGAACACCAGAAGTTACTGGTTTCCAGTCGGAAGTTTTGCCGTTAAAGGGATTATACGGGTTTTTCCCAGAATAATTGAGTTACATAGTAAAACGTACTTATAAAGGTGGTAGAAGACCCACGATAGCCACATTTTTTCTGTAAATGACCTCTTCTGCACGTAAGGACATTCCAAAGTGCGCGGTGATGCCACCGCGTATTTTCTGCAGGACCGGCTGAAGCAGAGCCAGTCATCTCTTTTATGCTAGTAAAAACACCTCACTTATGGCATATTTCCGGTAAAATAAGCAATATTTGAAAGAAAATAGACTTGTTTTGTTCCAACGACAGCAGCAGTTACCTAGTTTTCCCATAAAATTCTATATTTTTCATGAATTTTTATGCCAAAAAATGAATACGCCACCACCAAATTCTCAACGCTAAAGGCCAGAGATAAGAAAACCGCAAAAACACAAAACCTCAACGAACAGTGTGTAGTATTACAAAGTCCCGTCAGTTTTGAATTGCATAATAATTTTGTAATCCAGTGTAGGACTTGCAGATAATTCAAAACTCTAAAATTGATCTTAAGATAAAAATGGTGGACCAGATAAATGTGCCGATCAAGTACTCGTTATCTGATACTAGTCTCGAAAAACGCCCAAGTTTTAACGCTGATAATTGCTGAAATAATGGACTAAATGAGCATTGAGGTCCCTGTTATATGTCTTAAACGTGTTTAAAGCTCATACAACTGCAAAAGAGTGCATTTACTTTCAGGACGGAAACCCGTATAATCCCTTTAACGATCGCCCTCTGACGCCTATCTGACAGGTACGAGACAAACCATTTGAGAGCAACGTCCTGCACATGATAGGACTGCTTTAACTTGTGAATGATGAGTTTGTGATTAACACTCTGAAAAGCGGCTGAATAGTCGGTATATATGGCATCCGTCTGGCACCCGTCTGATATGGCCTCCCACACAGTGTTAAGAAAGACAGAGGTTAGTAGAACAAGATTGCCCTCGGATAAAACCATGCTGCTCGTCACATAACACTGGGGACACATGACGAAACAACTCTTCGACAACGACGAAACAACTCTTCGACAACGATGCGTTCTAAGATCTTTCCGAAGAGAGGAAGCAGGGAAACTGACCTATAATTGGAAGGTTGACGTTTATCGCCTTTCTTGAAAATTGGGATAATATTCGCCTGCTTCCATCTCTCTGGAGATACACCAGTTCTCAAAGACGCATTACACAGTTTGGTCATCGGGACTACAAGCTCCTCGGCGCATTCAACCAAAATACGAGCACTGATATTGTCAGTACCGCAGGCCTTACCAGGAGCTACCGACAGCAACGCGCTCCTGACAGCGGCCTCCGATACACACAGCCGTGACAGCACGTCCAACGGGTATACTGTTGCATCCGGTAACTTCGTCACAGCGGGGTCGGTAAACTTAGCTGCAAAAGCCTCGTTCAGCACGGATGCACGGGTTCACAGGTACTACCTTTCCCATAGTATCACCAGACCCTCACCAGACACATAATCATGCTTCATATGATTATGAAGCACATTCAATTTAAAGACGATTTAAGATGGTTATGTCGATCATGCTTAACATATGACATATTTCGTACGGCTGCCAAAGTCAAGGCTGGACATTAATATTTTTGATCGAAGCTCAAGACCAAAGAGTTCCATGTAGGACGACGACCTCATTCAATGTCAAACTCTGATAAAGTGCAATAAATCTAGGAAGCCATTCCATTCGGTTCGGTTATGACCCGCTATAATTCAGGGAACCTTCACAATTCGGAAATATGGCACGTTGCGGGAAGGGAAAACCAATACTAATGAATAACAACTCACTCCGATGTTCAAATCTGGAATGAAAAGCATGACAACTTTACGTGCAAACTAAGCGAAACGCTATCATAGATAGCGTCTCATACCAACATGAATGGGTGCCTAGTAAGAAGCGGTTCAACTCTTTCTTTGTGTCCTGTCCTGTCCGTCATAGCTTTAAAGGGAATAGTTCACCTTTAACATGGGGTTTTGAACTGAGATAGCAGATTTGTAGAGCAGATCTAAAAATGGTTTGTGGTGAAAGAATTACCTCTCTACGTTAAGTAACTTCGACACAGGGCTAGTGGGCCCGTTTTCATTCCCGCTCTTCCGGGCCACAATCGGGGAATGAACGCTCGCCAGAGGTATGACGTAATACTCGCTGACGTCAGAATTGCGTCATACGCAGATTCTGCCGCAAACTAGCCGTGGTATTTATACAGACTTTGGCCGTGGTCATTAGTAACTTTGAAATAGTGCAGAAGTAATATAGGTTGTTATTACCAAGGTCTGCTATTACCACCGAGTTGGTTCAGTGATTGGATGCATTGCCGGGATCAGAAGCCAGAATTCCGAGCTTGCGAAATTGTATTGTAAGAAGGTGCAAATCCCAATATAGAAACGGGGCGACCCTGAGTTGAACGCGACGATTTTCTGGTAAGTTCTTGTTCTTGTTGACCTTATACATCATTGATCATGAATCTGATTTTTACACAGACCAGGTATTTCATGTGTTTGTTTCATGGAAATGCTTGCCGTTATTGTATGCAATTGCTTCCATATCCAAGCTACCATATGTATGACGTCATACATTGTCCTGAAGTTTTTTATGGCCATGAAGGAGAAAAGAGAAACATGTCCATTTCTCAACGGATATCCATCTATCGTCCAAACAAATGTCATATTCGTGATTTTCAGCTCAATATACCCCGTATAGCCAATTTTTAAGACATTTTTGCAAGGTGACCTATTCCCTTTAAGCTACCGATCGTTATCTGAGATTGCAAACGATACTATACAACCATGGCATCTTTCTAGTGGACAGTGCACCTTAGTATACAACCATGGCATCTTTCTAGGGGACAGTGCACCTTAGCTTCCAATTATGACGATTGGTATGTGTTCGTTACGTCACAAATGGAATATTCGTGTCCGGTCGGTGCATGGTACCGTTAAAGTCACGGTCTTCATAACAGCCTGCGCCTGCGAGATAGGTGCGGACCTAAATCCGGAAAAGGGAGATATGGTCTTTGTCTGAACCGGCGAGATTCCTAAATTGCTGGGTTCGTGCATTACTTAACAATAACAAACCTATTACAACATCACAGTGCAGACATTGACAGAGAATGCTATGGCTTGTAGCCTGATGGTAGCTTATGATCCTTATATGTCAGATAATGCTATGGCTTGTAGCCTGATAGTAGCTTATGATCCTTATACATGTCAGATAATGCTATGGCTTGTAGCCTGATGGTAGCTTATGATCCTTATATGTCAGATAATGCTATGGCTTGTAGCCTGATAGTAGCTTATGATCCTTATACATGTCCTGATGGCCTCAGTGCTAGGATTTTACACGAATGTGCGGATGAGTTTGCGATCCCTATCGACATCATATGTCGATTGTCGGTGCGCTCCGGGGTGTTTCCGTCAACTTGGAAGCGGGCCAACATCATTCCTGTATTCAAAAATGGTTCTAAAAAGCTTCCAGACAACTACAGACCAATCTCATTATTAACACTTTGCTCTAAAATTCTGGAGAAGGTAGTGTGCGAGAGCCTGCTCCAAGCATGCCTTCCAGCACTGCCTTCTTCTCAGCACGGTTTTCTTCCTAAACGCTCCTGCCTGAGCAACTTGACTTGTTTTTTGGAACACTGCTGGACCTCACTGACAAAGGGATTGCAAACTGACGCAATCTACACTGATTTTTCTTCCGCCTTTACGAGTGTGAGCCATAGTCTACTTTTACACAAGCTCAAGTGCTCTTTTAACATCTCAGGTCTTGCGCTCAGCTGGCTTGAGTCTTACCTAAGCCAACGATCCCAGCGAGTCATTCTCGATGGGAAACATTCTGACTGGGCTCCGGTACTATCCGGGGTCCCGGAAGGCAGCATTTTAGGCCCAATTCTGTTCACCTGTTACGTCGCTGACCTTCCTAATCACATCAAAACATCGTGCCTGTCTTATGCAGACGATATCAAAATTTTCAACCGAATCAGTTCCCCAGAGGACGCTCATTCCCTCCAGGCCGATTTAGACCGCCTCAGTTTGTGGTCCAAAACTTGGCGTTTGAAACTCAACCCAGCTAAGTGCAAGACGATCACTTTTACCCTGCGCTCACCTCATCTTGTATCGTACGTGCTGGACGGCCACCAGCTTGAGCGATGTGTGCGCGTGCGTGACCTTGGCGTTATTTTGGACGCCAGGCTTACATTTGCGGACCACGTTGACGCCACAGTCGCTAAAGCCAACCGCATGCTTGGCCTGCTAATTAGAAGCATGCAGATGTCTGCTGGCACACAACAAGCGCGCTTTGACCATGCCGCAGCCCTCGCCGCCTACAAGGCCCATGTAAGATCCGTACTGGAATACGGTAGCGTAATCTGGTCAGGCGCTGCGGTCACCCATATGCGCCGGCTGGAGCGCCTTCAACACCGTTTCCTGATGTGGCTGGGATCTAAAACCCAAGCAGCGTGCCCACCACTTGATTATGTGTCATTGCTCGAGCTGTTTGGCTGCGCATCGGTCAGGTCGCGTTTCGTTCGGTCCGATCTAATGTTCATGCGCTCAGTATTCAGCGGCCACATAGACTGCCCTGATATTGTGGCAACGTTCCCGCTGTCAGCACCAAGTCGACGTACGCGGCGCCCCGAGCTCTTCCATGTACCTCGTGGAAGAGTTGACTCTGTAAAGAGGGGCTTCTTGATTCGTCTCCCGCATCTCTTTAACTCGCTCACACACAGCAGCTCTCAGACGGATTTATTTATGCCGTCTCGTACCCTTAGGTCTGACATCACGAAGTTCGCTGATGTTCAGGGTACATATTTGAGTTAAGGTCGCTGCTGTGAGCTGTGTCCCGTGATCGGTCATTGGCTTTAAGTTGCACTTGTTTATTTTAGGTCTTTTGCCCGTACCAGCGTTATATCTACACGTTTATATTTACTTTTACCGGAGCTTTTATGTATTTGTCTATTTTTAGGTTTTTGCCTGTATCAGCGCTTTATTTACACGTTTGTTCCTACTTTCACTGGCGATTTTAATCGCCTTTTATGTATTTATTTTATGCTGCTGTGTGTACTATGCAGTATAGTTGTGTTCTCTTATTGTATGTACCATGTGCACTCATGTAGTTTGTGAATGTTTAATTTCCTGTTGCATGAGGCAGCATGACTGCAACCGTAAGTGGGCCCTGTGCCTGTGGTTGTTGACTCAATAAATAAATTTAAAAAAAAAATGTCAGAGAATGCTATGGCTTGTAGCCTGATAGTAGCTTATGATCCTTATATGTCAGATAATGCTATGGCTTGTAGCCTGCTGGTAGCTTATGATCCTTATATGTTTCCATTTCTAGCCGGGATTTGCTTCATATTTGATAGCCTTCAATGGTTAGCCTTATAATCGCCTCTGCAATTTTAGTTTGTTCCATTGGTCATAACAATGGTTACCGTATTTCAATCACCTCAACACCGGCAACTGAAGATGTCCAAGTCAGCGGATCTGAAGCATGCCATTTTCTGTTTGGACTTCATCAAATCCACATCTTACCACCAGGGAGAGCGCTATCTTAGCATTCGTTAATCTCGCTCGTGGCAGTCCGTTGAGGCAGACATGCTGTCCGGTCCTTGCTTTTCCTCAGTGACCTATATATAGATGCGATGATGGATGTCACAGCACCACCTCCCATGCTCGCTGAACCTCCCGAACAGCGGCCGTCCACCCTGCACACAGCTCAGTGGTGTCGAACCGCGGAGTCGCGACTGAGACGCCATGACACGCGGACCTACAGCGGAACCATGTCTGAGCGACAGGCACGTACCGATACCGAGAAACAGGCACCCACGCCGCACAAACAGGCACCCGAAATAGGCACCCGCGCCGCACTTTACTACAGCGGGTCCAACTGCGACCGACAGCAGCATACTGATACCGAGACATAGACTCGTGTGTGGCTGTATCGCACCTCAGGGGTTACAGGGGGACTAGACAGAGACGTACCGATACCGAGAAACAGACTCCTGCGTCGCCCCTTGGGAGCCGCGCTTCGTACCGGTAGAACGATGAGTGAGAGCAGTATATAAAGGGTTAATTTCCAAATGGCTGCTCACTTTGCCAGTTGCTCAGGCGGCGGGCCGGTGTTAGATTGTTCATTAAATGAGGCTGGCGCCACTGGCGAAATGTCTCATCTCATACGTGGTCAAGCAAGTATATTGCGATAAAGTGAGGGCTAAGATAGTTATGAAGAATCAGGTGCCAATACCTTTTCCACCTACAATAGGCTAACAGCAAAATTTCAGGAAGACGAATGAACTAAGCCTCATACAAACAAATTGAATTTGTGTGATAAGTTTCTGGTAATGTTTCCGATATGTATAGGTGGATTTCCCGCACGATAGATGCTTGTTATAATTAGTTACTAAGTTATGGTACCTATACAAAATAATTGAATTAGGTAATTACCATGTTACCGGAATTAATTAATAAACGTATTGAATTAGGGAACTACCGTGCAACCGCGACCTTCGGAAATGAGATGTCACTGGTTTTGGCAGAATGTGGGAAACGAGATTATGGACCTAATTATAGAAACGGTTTCTGTTTAGTATTGCTCTAGAAGGGACATAATAAAGATGACCTGTTGGTACTATGCAGCCAACGGATGTATATTTATTATTTTGCTTTGTTATGTTACGGATGATGAAAACGAAGACGAGTTAAATCAGATATATTTATATATTGAATGCATTTGGCAATTTGTGCACGATTTCATACAGCGCAGTCCTGATTCTGGCATCTTGGTACCAAAAGAGCATGCTGTTGGGTATATTTTTAGGCATGGGTTGTTACTAGTTAGATAAGCACCCACCAATGGAATGCTGCTTTGGGCTGGCTTTGGCAATATTTTCCGATTTGTTTACCATCTGTTACGCATTTCTTCCGGTGACTCAGCGTTTGTATACGGGTATACCTCGCCGAATCGGACGGCGTTACTCGTTGGGAGCCAACGTTACTCGTTACTCGGCGTTACTCGTTACTCGCTGGGAGCCAAGTCGACCGGCCCATCATAAGGCCGCCCGCGTCTAAACGTGTCGCCATCGTCCGAAGGCCGGTGTCGCGCTGTCAAACCGCCGGAGATGAGTGGCGACCAGTCTCGGGAGGCTGATAAAGCTCGCCTCCACCGACCGCTCCGACGGCCCCGTATGGATTAGCTCTGATCAAAGGCGCAGCCAAAAGAGATAACTTGCAGAATAAAATGAGCTCCCTCTGATCCCCGGTCTCTGGCTAGTTCATCGTGAAATATCTCGACGATGAAAATACTGCGGAATTTTCGACCATTTGATGGGAAAGCTGAAGTTAATAAATGACGGCATTTACGACAAAACTTCATAAACACAACATTACAAAACAAAATGGATGGTAAAACGTACATATTTGTTGTAATTTATTTGGTAAAAACCACTAGCTAGTAGAAGTAATATTGTTCATATGTTATATGTTTGCTAAGCAGAGCTTGTTGTGCGGACCAAAGACCTTATCACACTCGGAACTTAATTCCGACGGTAAAACTTTGTGGAAAGTATGACGTGTCTGAAAATGTAGTACGGTCCACCCAGCCGCTTACGCCGTCTGATCTGTTTGCGATTGTGCTATACTATTTGTCACGGGTCTGTCGGGTCACCCAGCTCTTTGCTTCTCGTTCTGCACATGCAAATGACGCAATGAGCATAACATGTCAAGTTACGTGTGACATAAGCGGATACAAACCAGCTAACAGCATCAGTGGTTTTATTAAGACGAATTAAATCAAAAGGGAAACAATGGGAGCGTTTTTAATATGTATGTTAATATTCCAATTGTCCAATTCAAATATAAATATTCACATTAAAAACGTTCCCATTGTTCCCCACTAACTCAACAGCACTAGTCTTCCCCAGCAGTGACAGCTGCTGCAGAGTTCGGTGGGTCAAAACACTCAGAACCGCCTCACCCATGGCCGTATACCTCTGAGTTTGAAGTTTTCGACGGTGTCGAGGATGACCTGCCCTGCCAGCGTCTCGCCAGCATAGTACATCTCCTTCTCCAGGCGAATGTCGAACTCGCGAATATAGTCCATGGCGGCCTGAAAAAAACGCGGCAAACACAGACTTTAGAGCTAGGGTGTGAAGTACAGTACGTACAGCAGCACGTACAGCACGAGCACGTACAGCAGGGGCAATTGTCAGAGTAGTTCGCTGCGACCTGAAACCCAGCCAACATGATCGCAAAAGTTCCAACGTATGTGCCATCAGCCATGATCCAATATGTTTCCATATGTTGCATTATATTATACCTAAATCCATTGTATGTGAATCAAGAAAACATTCACTGAGAACAATAAAATTAAAATGCACCAATAGCAACACTAAAAAACAATAACAAGACATTCCATCAGCTTTGTAGTTTAATACGTATTTTAAAGCTTTTATTTGACCTTACAAAAGTTGAGTTTATGATTTAATGTTGTGTATGAATTTTCGAGCACGGCTCATGATCACATACACAAAACCTATAAAAAACTAAAAAAACACACCGATTAGCTTGCCAGCAGCAACTACAACAACAGCTTGTTTTTTACTTATTTCGTTGAAAGTGTATACGAACAGATTGTCACGCTCATTGTCAGTAAAGTTGTTTTTTGTTTTCGTCGACAGTTGCTGCTGGCAAGCTAATCGGTGTGTTTTTTAGGTGTTTTTTTTAGGTTTTGTGTATGTGATCATGAGCCGTGTTCGAAAATGCATACAAAACATTAAATCATAAACTCAACTTTTGTAAGGTCAAATAAAAGCTTTAAAATACGTATTATCCCAATGCCTTACATAACCACAGCGTTAAAAAGACTAAAAGATATCGAACCAAATAGTGACCGACGACAAAAGCTTGTGAATATTTTGAAGACACCAATGAAGCTTGCCAGTGTGATTCTTAGAATTAGCTTTTTGTTGTCATGTAGGAAGGCAAATGTTACGCCACGTTTTATTGAAAATGCCACTTCTCCAGTAAGTAAGATTTTCTCAGGAATCGGTGCCATACAGAAAGAGTGCAAAACATTCAAATCGAGACTCCTTAACGAGAGCATTAAGGATGCTTTTAGAACCAAAGCATATCTTGAAAGATGTCAAGAAAGAGACCATTCAGTGTTACAACATAGAGGTGGCAATGTACTTCAATGGATGAAAAAGGAGTGTAGACACATTTTTGAAGACACCATGGAGAGTGGACGTCTGTGCTTAGAGAGAAAGCTACAGCGGCTGATTGCGAAGCAATTGCATCAAGAACCTCGTACTAATGTAAATTCTGAAAGCTCTCCTGGAGTCAACAAGCACGTCACCAAGCTATCTTCAGCCGCGCTTCCTGAAAATACGTTAAACCTACTATCTAAGGGTCCGAAATTTGCTATGACTACTCATATTAACAATTCTTCTTTACTTAAAGTGGAAGCTAGTGTAGAAAGGTTAGCCTACGGAAAGAGGTGGAAATATTTTTTCAAAGCGGAATTGCAACAGTAATCCCAGCGTCACCGGAGCAGCCCATCATGCCATCGGGCCTGTTGCACGAAGATCTAGTGCAGGGGACAATCCACCTTTAGCGATAGAAGCGGCCCAGAATAACAGCGATCAGGGGAACACAGAGATAACTGCCACCACAGCACCAAGTGGCATTCGAAGTGTGACAGATCAGCGTTCGCAAACCTCTTCCTCAAACTCAGCACAAGAAAACTCAGAACAAAGCTCAAACCATCAAGAACAAGGAAAAATGCCGAGGTTTCATCCACACTTCCCGGACTCAGTTAAGAAGCAGCCTCCTCCTTCTTTTCATGAAACAGAAGAACAGCTGAAGTCTTTAAAGAGACAGATCCTCAACACATACAAAAAACACGAACAATTGGTGGCAAACACTTCAGAGGAAGAACGCAACGGCCTGAAAGAGCTCAGGGATAACAAAAACGTAATAGTCAAGCAGAGCGACAAGTGCAAAGGAATTGTGATCTTAGACAAAAAAACTTACGTCGATAAGGTCAATGGAATTCTCCAAGACCGAAACAGTTACGAAAGACTGCCTACCAATCTAACAGCACAGCTTGAAGCCAAGACTAAGCAAGTGTTCAATGAAGTGACGAGAGACAAGCTACCCGAGTCACTTTTGAAAGAACTTATACCAACCAATTCCCGGACTCCGGTGCTTTATGGTCTTCCAAAAGACCATAAAGAGGGGGTACCATTACGCCCCATTGTGTCAGCGTGCGGGGGACCAACAGAAAAAAACCTCCTGGCTCTTAGAAAGAATCTTAAACCAGCTGCTCGTCCACATTCCAGCTCATTTGCGTAACACGGAAGATTATCTATCGAGATTAGAAGAAAAGTTCCCTGAGCGTCGGCTCCCTCCGAATGCCATTGTATTCAGCATGGACGTGGTCAACCTGTACGGGAGCATTCCTCTTGATGACAGCGTGTCTGCAGTGCTAGAGCTCATCTCCGAGCACGCTCATGAGATAGACCTCTGCGGCCTCACGCCAGAAAATATTGCTCGTCTGCTCTCCCACTGCCTCGAGAACAACACGTTCAGATTTGATCAGGATCACTACAAACAACAGCTTGGAATTGCCATGGGCAATAAAGTAGCACCCCCAGTAGCGATCATATATATGCACCAACTGGAAAAGGCAGCGATGAACGAGGCCAGACTCAAACCTGAGTTTTATGCAAGGTATATTGACGACACGATAGGAGTTTGGACACATGGCTACGATCAACTGCGAACTTCCTTGGAGTATATGAACTCTCGTCACCCTACGATAAAATTCACCATGGAAGACAGTCACTCAACAGGAAAGATAGCCTTCTTGGACACACTGATCTCTTTAGATTCAGAATTCAAGTTCTCAACGGAACTGTATGTTAAACCGAACCACTCCGGAGTCATCATGCACTATACTTCAGCACACCCGATGACTACAAAAAAGAACATCATTCGCTCAGAATTCCGAAGAGCAAAACGGGTTTCATCAAACGAAAAAGCAGAAACATCTCTCCAGAAGATTCAAGATCTCTTCTAATCAAATGGTTACCCAAAACAACTTGTGAGACGCATGCGCCGGGAAGTCACCTGTCCGCTTGTTCTACGACAGCGCCAACAGAAAACAAAATCTGATCTAGATGGTTACCTCACCCTACCATATATTGATGAAGCGATGTGTACTAAAGTTAACAGGATTGTAAAAAAGTCAGAACTAGATGTAAAAGTAGCATGGGAAAACAAAAATACTCTGAAGAACAGTCTTGTTTGTTCGGCCTTTTCGCCGCCTGAGTGCACGTCTGGCAGAAGAGTATGCAATGCTTGTCAGTCAGGTTTAAAGGGAAAGTGTTTAACGTCGGGTGTTGTGTATTGTGTAACGTGCGTACTGTGTGAAAGGAAGGGCGATCATATATCTTACGTGGGTGAGTCACGACGGCCCATTCGATTACGGTTCAATGAACATGTTTTAGCAGCGAGAAACAAGACGCCAGACACTCCCATTGGTGATCACTTTATTTCGGTCCATGGTGACTATCGTATCCCGCGTAATGAAATACCTCTTTCAGTTCACATTTTGAAGAAAAAAAACAAAAGATCATCCCCATCGTAAGATATGCGAATCGCTCTTCATTCGTCAGTTGAAACCCGTCATGAACAGAAATATCTCCTCCTGGCGTATCATCTCATAACTATGTAATCACATGCATTTGAAACTTAGTCAAAGTTTAGACAACAGCTTGTTTTTTACTTATTTCGTTGAAAGTGTATACGAACAGATTGTCACGCTCATTGTCAGTAAAGTTGTTTTTTGTTTTCGTCGACAGTTGCTGCTGGCAAGCTAATCGGTGTGTTTTTTAGGGGTTTTTTAGGTTTTGTGTATGTGATCATGAGCCGTGCTCGAAAATTCATACAAAACATTAAATCATAAACTCAACTTTTGTAAGGAGGTCAAATAAAAGCTTTAAAATACGTATTATCCCAATGCCTTACATAACCACAGCGTTAAAAAGACTAAAAGCTTTGTAGTTTGTAGCATTGCAAAAAGGACTGCGAATGAAAGGCTGGTGATCGAGGAATACTGTGAGAGTTATTCGCCAGCTTTAGATGGAAAGGTGGAGGTGCAAACCATGTTGGTTGAATTCAACATGGCGATTTTGAAAACACATCCTTGGGAAATCCCATTCGAGCCAAGTTCATTCTGTTTCCTAGAAAGTTGAGCCGACTGGTAAAACACCAGCACAGCCAAACACAACACAGCAAAACAATCAGCCAATCCAGCTCAGTCGTGAAGAAAGCGGCTATTGAAAGGAATCAAAAGCGGAGTGAGTAGCCCAATCAGCTTCTTCTAGTCCCACATTTCCTGTATGGCCCACTGCACCTCCCTGGCAGCGTCCACTCTTCAACTCCAGTGTTATCCACCCCCAGCACCACCCACATTCCAGCGCCATTCACCCCTCAGCACCATCCACCCCCCGCACCATCCACCTTCCAGCGCCATTCACCCCTCAGCACCATCCACCCCCAAACACCACCCACATTCCAGCGCCATTCACCCCTCAGCACCATCCACCCCCAACACCACCCACATTCCAGCGCCATTCACCCCTCAGCACCACCCACCCCAGCACCATCCACCCCCAGCACCACCCACATTCCAGCGCCATTCACCCCTCAGCACCATCCACCCCCCGCACCATCCAGCTTCCAGCGCCATTCACCCCTCAGCACCATCCTACCCCCGCACCACCCACATTCCAGCGCCATTCACCCCTCAGCACCAACAACCCCCAGCACCACCCACATTCCAGCGCCATTCACCCCTCAGCACCACCCACCTTCCAGCACCACCCACATTCCAGCGCCATTCACCCCTCGGCACCACCCACCTTCCAGCGCCATTCACCCCCCAGCACCATCCACCCCAAGCACCACCCACCCCCAGCACCATCCACCCCCAGCACCACCCACATTCCAGCGCCATTCACCCCTCAGCACCATCCACCCCCAGCACCACCCACCTTCCAGCGCCATTCACCCCCCAGCACCATCCACCCCCAGCACCACCCACATTCCAGCGCCATTCACCCCTCAGCACCATCCACCCCCAGCACCACCCACCTTCCAGCGCCATTCACCTCCCAGCTCCAACCACCCCCAGCACCACCCACATTCCAGCGCCATTCACCCCTCAGCACCATCCACCCCCAGCACCACCCACATTCCAGCGCCATTCACCCCTCAGCACCACCCACCCCCCGCACCACCCACATTCCAGCGCCATTCACCCCTCAGCACCATCAACCCCCAGCACCACCCACATTCCAGCGCCATTCACCCCTCAGCACCACCCACCTTCCAGCGCCATTCACCCCCCAGCACCATCCACCCCCAGCACCACCCACATTCCAGCGCCATTCACCCCTCAGCACCATCAACTCCCAGCACCACCCACATTCCAGCGCCATTCACCCCTCAGCACCACCCACCTTCCAGCGCCATTCACCCCCCAGCACCATCCACCCCCAGCACCACCCACATTCCAGCGCCATTCACCCCTCAGCACCACCCACCCCAGCACCATCCACCCCCAGCACCACCCACATTCCAGCGCCATTCACCCCTCAGCACCATCCACCCCCCGCACCATCCAGCTTCCAGCGCCATTCACCCCTCAGCACCATCCACCCCCCGCACCACCCACATTCCAGCGCCATTCACCCCTCAGCACCATCAACCCCCAGCACCACCCACATTCCAGCGCCATTCACCCCTCAGCACCACCCACCTTCCAGCGCCATTCACCCCCCAGCACCATCCACCCCCAGCACCACCCACATTCCAGCGCCATTCACCCCTCAGCACCATCAACTCCCAGCACCACCCACATTCCAGCGCCATTCACCCCTCAGCACCACCCACCTTCCAGCGCCATTCACCCCCCAGCACCATCCACCCCCAGCACCACCCACATTCCAGCGCCATTCACCCCTCAGCACCATCAACTCCGAGCACCACCCACATTCCAGCGCCATTCACCCCTCAGCACCACCCACCTTCCAGCGCCATTCACCCCTCAGCACCATCCACCCCCAGCACCACCCACATTCCAGCGCCATTCACCCCTCAGCACCATCAACTCCCAGCACCACCCACATTCCAGCGCCATTCACCCCTCAGCACCATCAACCTTCCAGCACCACCCACATTCCAGCGCCATTCACCCCTCAGCACCACCCACCTTCCAGCGCCATTCACCCCTCAGCACCATCAACTCCCAGCACCACCCACATTCCAGCGCCATTCACCCCTCAGCACCATCAACCCCCAGCACCACCCACATTCCAGCGCCATTCACCCCTCAGCACCACCCACCTTCCAGCGCCATTCACCCCTCAGCACCATCCACCCCCAGCACCACCCACATTCCAGCGCCATTCACCCCTCAGCACCATCCACCCCCAGCACCACCCACATTCCAGCGCCATTCACCCCTCAGCACCATCAACTCCCAGCACCACCCACATTCCAGCGCCATTCACCCCTCAGCACCACCCACCTTCCAGCGCCATTCACCCTCCAGCACCATCCACCCCCAGCACCATCCCCCTCATCCACCATCCACCATCCACCATCCACCACCCACTCACCCCCACACCATCCACCACCCACCCCCAGCACCCCCCCCCCCCCCCCCCCCCATCCCCCAGCACCACCCACTCACCCCCGCACCATCCACCACCCACCCCTGCAGCTCCAGCGCGGCGTCTCCCGGCCTGGCTCGCATCCCGATCTCCCGGCCATTAGTGCTCGTGTTAATGTAGTGACAGCGGACATGACTCGACCCGTGCCGAGACGTATCGCGCTCTGTGTCCGGCATGTCCGTAATGCAGCGCGCTATTGTCGACAAACGGCCCTCCACCGAGCTCTCCCCGGGCAAAATCTCGCTCTCATCCCGCCGCAGCAACATGGCCACTTCTCACTGGTCATGCCTCAATATGGCCACTTCTCACTGGTCATGCCTCGCCGCATCACTGCCGCGCCAACAGACGATCGGTTTTATGCATAGCGGGGGCTGCCGTCTCTTCGGGAGACAGCAATGTCTTTAAGACAAGCTGTCATGTATCGGATGGGATGGGACACGGGATGCGGGAATTACCCGTTGGCTTAGGGCCAATCATTTCGTGGTCATCGTGGCCAATCATGTAAAATTCAACACTTCCGCCCATTTGCGATGGCATTGTTCGTGTAGATACATCTTTTTAGGTTTGGCAACATTGTATTTTTTTAATCTTTTTATCGTTTTATTGTATATTTATGCATGTTGTTAGATATGGGCTTGAAAGTTTGTTTGTTAATAGGTGATGATGTGATATATAGGCGAGATGATGTCGACTATTTATGCAGACCGAAGTTGAAATATCCTTTAGAAGGTTTTGCCCGTATGAATAAAGTTCGCGAGAAATGTCGCGCGAAAATGTGTAAAAAAACGCGGGAAACAATATGCAGTCGAAACTTGTATTCTGATTATTGTTGTTTTGTTAATGTATAATTTCTGATGAAGATCTGTGATCGAAATATTAATATAACGTTTTTTGGTACTATTATATTTTAATTTCGAGGAAGAGGTCATAAATGATAAAACTAATTATAATTTGCCTATACATGTTCCTCGCACAAGCACTAACCAATGCAATGTCTTTCTATTGATATCTGTGCCGACCGTGATCGTGAGAAAAGTAGGTACATTGCTCAATAATTTGTGGAAGCTAGTAATAGCGTCGCCTGCCGCGTGCGTCGCCTGCCGCGTGCGACGTAATTCCATATGTGTATGAGCGTATAAACGAGCGTAGAAACTAATGAAGTAGGAATGGGAGCGAGGCCAAAATCATCTTTGCAGACAACTCTTGCCATTCATCTAGAATCGTGATATAGGCGGCGGAAAACTGTCCGGAAGTGGGGTCATGACCCCGCTGTTCCGCTGCTGTCCTCGATTCCATGCCTGTCTCGGCGGCCAGCCGGGCCCGTCCATCTGACGCGATCGTTCTCCAGGCACGGCAATGGAGCGCGCCGGCCATCGCCGCCCACCCGACCGTGCAGCACACTCTCACACGATGACGCGCCACGTCGAGCATACGCGACAGCACAGACGGGAAAAAGTCGACAGAAACTTGAGACACGTGTGCGGAAAGTTCAATTAATTTACGAAAAATAACACAAAAATACTCATAATGTTTTATCTTTGGAAAGCATCGAGGACCGGTGGGTCATTAAATTATGTGTGTTGCTTTTCATAGCACTAATTAAAAAGTTCCCGGCATTGTGCATATAGATTTCGTTTTTTTCATCTCTGCACGCATCATATGATCTCCGGCACCGTCAGCCGAGCGGCAGTCATTCGCTGAAAACGAGCCATTCCCAGACCAGGACGAAGACGGCGGACTGCCAAGAGCGGCAGTCATTCGCTGAAAACGAGCCATTCCAAGACCAGGACGAAGACGGCGGACTGCCAAGAGCTGCAGTCATCGCTGAAAACGAGCCATTCCAAGACGAGGACGAAGACGGCGGACTGTCGAGAGCGGCAGTCCTTCGCTGAAAACGAGCCATTCCCAGACCAGGACGAAGACGGCAGACTGCCAAGAGCGGCAGTCATTCGCTGAAAACGAGCCATTCCAAGACCAGGACGAAGATGGCGGACTGCCAAGAGCTGCAGTCATCGCTGAAAACGAGCCATTCCCAGACCAGGACGAAGACGGCGGACTGTCGAGAGCGGCAGTCATTCGCTGAAAACGAGCCATTCCCAGACCAGGACGAAGACGGCGGACTGCCAAGAGCTGCAGTCATCGCTGAAAACGAGCCATTCCAAGACGAGGACGAAGACGGCGGACTGCCAAGAGCTGCAGTCATCGCTGAAAACGAGCCATTCCAAGACCAGGACGAAGACGGCGGACTGTCGAGAGCTGCAGTCATCGCTGAAAACGAGCCATTCCAAGACCAGGACGAAGACGGCGGACTGTCAAGAGCGGGAACAGTATTGCAGCCGTAGAGCAACAGCGCGGCACCCAACCGTGACTGATAGCTAAATACTCGTACCAAACAAGTCACAATAAAATGGGTCACCCATGTCTGAAGTTTTACAGAATCGGGTCAGCAAAATAATGGTCAAACTATGAACATCGACAGCGCTCTGTTAAACAAAGTCACACAGGATATTACTTACTGTCCGGTATCTCGACAGCGTGAGGAGTATCATAACTATCGGGAAACTTGCAGCCATCAGACTCAGATGAGCTCTGGCAGGATTCATGATACAGTCGTACATAATGACCTGAATCTGCTCTTCCCGAACTTCGCTGCTAAAAATACCTATCGAACCAACCCTCGTTGCTATGGCGTTCAAACGTTCTGAGGAGCCGAGGTGACAGAGTTGAGCAGAGTTGAGCAGAGTTCAGCAGAGCAGAGTTGTTCTGAGGAGCCGAGGTGACAGAGTTGAGCAGAGTCGAGCAGGGCAGAGTTGTTCTGAGGAGCAGAGTTGACACAGTGCAGTCGTCACAGATCGCTCAATCATACCAAGTCGCAGTCCTGCACACTGACGTTTATAAGCATCTCTCGAACTTTGGTCAGGAAATCCCTGACACTGCGATGCAAGCCCACCTGGCACACACTTCAGAGAACTCCAGCCGCTGCCAGCCAGGTATATACCCATCGAACTCAACCAGTCAAGAGCTCCGGCATCAGCCAAGCAGCATATACCCATCGAACGCAACCAGTCAAGAGTTCCGGCATCAGCCAAGCAGCCATCTCTCGCAAACGAATTTGTTAGAGGGCTCTGGCACCTCTCTCGAACTAGTTTGTCAGAAACCACTGATCAACTGGTAACCCTCTCGGCCGCTGCCCGCGGGAGGGAAGCGCTGTCCACTGGCGAGGTCACCTCATTAGCCTGTCTTGTATCGACTATTGACCGTCTGCTGCGCACTGTCGCCGGAGCCGGAGCCGGACCCGGAGCCAGGACTGGGGCCGGGGCCGGGGCCGGGGCCGGGGCCGGGGCCGGGGCCGGGGCCGGGGCCGGGGCCGGGGCTGGGGCCGGGGCCGGGGCCGGGGCCGGGGCCGGGGCCGGGGCCGGAGTGGCCGGCCGCCGCTGTCTCGTCGTCTCGCCAAGCGTCTCCGGTAAATGGGTGGCACTGTGGCGAATGATCACCTCTTCCGGTCACCCAGCCCGCCTGCGGCGCCGGAAAGCCATCAATTGACCGGCGATATGCAAGTGATGCAACAAAGCGCTCTGAGAGGACGGGGTTGCCGCCGTGTACGCTGGGTCTGTAGCACACCTCGCTGCAGGGGCTAACTTGCCTCTAACATAGCTAATAGTTGAAAAAGCAGAAGTGAAGACAGTAAACAAGAAGACGCGATGCAGTGATGGATAAGAAAGAACAGTGGCGGTTTCCTTCTGTAGAATATATGCAGGAGGAATTTTAAAGATATACATAATGAACTGGGACGAAATGTTAATATCTTCTTCGTTTCGCTTTTGCGATCTACAGTAATATCTGCTTTTCTAACCAGCCTGTGTGTTGCTGTGTTAGCAGCATTAGATTCGTCCGAGGTTGTATATGTCCCACTATGTCGCGTTGTTTCAAGTGATTGCGTTCGCTTCACTTTCAGCAAAGTTAATTGTGTGAGATCTTTTATAAGTCCACTAGCCCATAAACGTTAAGTCGGAGCAACTTCCTAAATGCAAAACAACACAAACCACTCAAATCAGAGAAAGATGATACAAACAAATGGAACATCTTTATTCGAACTGGAGGAATCAGATACGCTATGTAAATTGATGTCACTGCTTTAAGTTCATTACCGAGCGGGTGCGAGGCGCCCGTCAGGTTTCTCGTCAACTTACTAGACACATTTACATTTGACCCGGCCCGAACCGGCCCGAACCGGCCCGAACCGGCCCGAACCGGCCCGAACCGGCCGTACAGACGCTTTTCGGAAGCTAATAAGTATTTTAATAATAATCATTTTAGTTCTCTTTTGCAACCACTGCTCCGATTGAGATAGGGTTTTCACCATTGGATAGGTTCATCAAATCAATTTTGTTTTTGGTATAGTGCGCTCTGATAGGGGTGGTACCACAGCGTGTGGCACACGCAAATGTCGAAATGAGCTAGAATCGTTATTGATCAAAATGGCTTTATTGATCTAAGCACCAGTAAAACGCCTTTTTGGGCGATGACCGAGCGGGCAAGCTCTGGTAAAGCTAAAACAGGTTTGAAATATTAAACGGTACGGGAGCAAACGTGGTAGTACCACATAGTCCTTTTAGTTCTTTTAGTCCTCCATAAAAATTGCCAGGCCTCCATGCATGCCAATAAAAATTAAGTTTTACCGAGCGGGCGCGAAGCGGCCGTGAGGTTTCTTGTCAACTTACTAGACAAATTTACATTTGACCCGGCCCGACCCGGCCCGACCCGGCCCGACCCGGCCCGACCCGGCCCTACCAGGCCCGACCCGGCCCGACCCGGCCCGACCCGGCCATGCAGACGCTTTTCGGAAGCTAATTACTTTGCAACCACTGCTCCGATTGAGATCGGGTTTTCACCATTGGATAGGACCATCAAATCAATTTTGATTTTGTTATAGTGCGTTCTGATAGGGGTGGTACCACAGCGCGTGGCACCCGCAAACGTCGAAATGAACCAAAATCATTCTTGATCAAAAATGGCTTGATTTATCTAAGCATTCGTTTTGTATACGCTGAAGCATGCAGCCCCTCAGGACGAACTCCCTTTTGGCGGATTCGAGAAAGGAGATCATGTACAATTTAATCAAACTTAATTTGCTATGTTGGCATGCATGGAGGCCTGGCAATTTTTATGGAGGCCTAAAAGGACTAAAAGGACTATGTGTTACTGCCACGTGTGCTCCCGTACCGTTTCATATTTCAAACCTGTTTTAGCTTTACCAGTGCGCGCCCGCTCAGTGATCGCCCAAGAAGGCGTTTTACTGGTATTAAATTGTTCATGACCTCCTTTCTCGAATCCACCAAAAGGGAGTACGTCCTGTGCGTTGCATGCTTCAGCGTATACAAACAAAAATGCTTAGATTAATAATGCCATTTTTTTTATCAAGAATGATTTTTGTTCATTTCGACGTTGGCGTGTGCCAACTGCCACGCGCAGTGGTACCACCTCTATCAGAACGCACTATACCTAAATCAAAATGTATTTGATGGTCCCATCCAATGGTGAAACCCGATCTCATTCGGAGCAGTGGTTGCAAAGTTATTAGCTTCCGAAAAGCGTCTGTACGGCCGGTTCGGGCAGGTTCGGGCCGGTTCGGGCCGGTTCGAGCCGGGTCAAATGTAAATGTGTCTAGTAAGTTGACGAGAATCCTCACGGGCGCTTCGCGCCCGCTCGGTAATTAATGTATACGATGAAGCATGCAGCGCTCAGGACGTACTCCCTTTTGGAAGATTCGAGAAAGGAGATCATGCACAATTTAATAGGTCAGTCAGGTCAGCCTTTGCCGCACCGCGCCCGCTCGGTCATCGCCCAAAAAGGCGTGTTACTGGTTTATAATCTGAGCAGAAATATCGCTAAGGAAGCATACCAACAGATCGCTTGTGAAGGTACTTGCCACAGGAGAGCCAGTTCCACAGCAGAGCCCATTCGGGGACACGATCAGCATTGGTCACACGAAGCTGGCCACAGAGGCCCAACACACGTCTCTTTCACAAGCAACAAACAGTGGCTTCGTGGCGTCTTTTATCCAGCCCCCGGCGTTACGGGGAGTCATTTGTCAGCCTGCCTTATCGGCAACCGAATACGGAAAGAAAACACTGCTAACTGCCCTATATTTCAAGCTAGGAAACATCGCATTGCAGTCCATTGGTGAAAATAAGCGAAGCACAATCAGATTTGTAAAATACAATGTAATATAACGCAGTGATGCGAAGTTATTCCGCAATGACG
Source organism: Chirona hameri (assembly GCA_036785665.1). Classification (NCBI taxonomy): domain Eukaryota; kingdom Metazoa; phylum Arthropoda; class Thecostraca; order Balanomorpha; family Balanidae; genus Chirona; species Chirona hameri. The sequence continues at coordinate 192,259 of JAXIVJ010000531.1, forward strand.
GAATAGGTGAAATACAGCTCAAAACCTGGTGTTCACTGCAATACAACAGGCTCGGAAAGTATTACAATTTTAACTTTACTTTCATACGTTATAAGCGATAACTTGTTTCACATACAGCACTGAGTCATAATTCTGCAGCCTCCAAGTCTTTCTGTTGATGTACAATATTCCAATTAACCGATGGAGACATGTCAAACTCATAAATGGTCGTTTTGGCGTTCGGTTGGCAATCTATCTCAGATAGTGTTCTTTATTGTTCGTGCCAAGTTTGTATGAGCTCCTGACATACAGGAGGACCTCCTCTTAATTCTCTCCTGACTGTTCAGACCATTGACCTATATAAGTATAGGCGAACTACTCCAGCTGTTGCGCCGCCCGGCAGCCGTTCCGGCTAGAGGCAACACTAGCGCCGCAGCGGAGAGGGCATGAGTTAGCGCGGCAATGCTTTTGCTATGGCGGAAAGGCGATATTTGACGATAATTACCATGAACGTTAAGGCTGAATATTTGTATTCCATGTTATTCATTATGAATGTCTCTACATCCTCAAACTGTTTCCAGTGCGCTACCTCACGCGGTTGTTTAGTTACAGGCCGACAAATATCGTCCGTCGCCATAGCAAAATCATTGCCGCGCTAACTCATTCCCTTCTCCGCTGCGGCGCTAGTGTCGTCTAGCAGGAACGGCTGCCGGGCGGAGCAGTTCGTCTATACCTATATATGTCAATGGTTCAGACACCCTCTTGGCTTAAAGGGAATAGTGCACCTTGGGAAAAGTACGTGGAATGATGGAAAAGAGTGTCCTGATTACGGTTCTGGTATTCGTTTTTGCGAGAAAAAAGTACCAATTTGTCATAATTTGGAAAATATTGATACTTATACGTGTGACGTCACAACAATATTGCGTCACCAAAATGAGTTGTGACGTCATACCGTCAAAAGTTTATCCTTGAATCAGAATATGTAACAACACTAATAACCTCGTTGGCTGGATCGCGACTCGCGAGTAATATTGTTCGCGATTGAAAATATGTGGATGTTGGCACTATGGCCTGGTATGAGTAGAGTTGGAGTGACGTTGCGTGAACACATACCCATAAATGTGCATATGCATAAATAAATGTGATTTACCCAGTGGCGTCGCCGAGCATTTTTGAATGAGAGGAGGGGGGTCGGCTGAAATGACGAAACAAAATGTACCCCCATTTGTTGCGTGTGTGCCTTTGCAGCATTTTATATGTGGATTTTCATGTTATAGTAGGTATTTTTTTATTTAGCGCCGTCAAGCGGTACAATTTTTTAACGGGTTTGCCTGATAAAACCCAGAAATATTGGCGGTGGGCCATGTATAGGATAAGAAGCTAAAAAAGCTATAAATTAAATTCAGCGTTACGAGGAGCCGAATACGATGACGATGGCTTCGTGATGATGATGGCCACCGATGTGACGCCGCAAAGCGGCGTAAAAAGTTTAGTTTTAGGTCGTGGAAAACGAAATTTTAGAATTGGAACCAGACCGTGAGTGGAGCCAAGCCTCAGTTAGCCGCTTTTCCTGGTTACACATCTCGGTATGATGAAAAATATTCAAATGAAGGTAGTTTTTCATATACATTAGCCTCGGATAGTAAATCACGATGACCGGTGGCAGTCAGCGTTCAATAGTACATATGATAATAATAACTGTATACATATCAATGAACCAAACTGTAACAAACAAAACAACTAGTAACAGTGCAAATGGTTCGAAAGCAGCATGGGGCAGAACGACTTTTCCACGCGTAAATGGTCCCTGTGGATCTGGAGGAGCCTGGGGAGAGATGGCTTGGGGAGATGATCCTGGCCTAGTCCCCACTATTAGCTCTTCGGTCCAGCAAGCTGGGCACCGCTGGAGCAGCTTCCGGATGCCGATGTCCGCGTCTTTACGTTCGCGTCGCCTTTTTCGGAACTCGGCAGACTAGCCAAACATGGAGCCCGCTTAAAGTTAATATTTTATGAAGGGAGTAGGCCCTGGTGGAATTCATTTTCCCAATTTCCAAATTTGTATAAGCAATTGCGAAACTTGTGTCATGCCGCGAGGCGGCGCGAAATTTCCAATTTTTGACTGTGGATAGCTGAATTTTGACTGCTGTAAAGGCAATTTTTACGATAAATTGTTAACTTCCCCCGCAAAAAGTGGTGTGGGGGGGGGGGTAACCACTCCTCCTTCTGAGAGTGGGGGTCGGGGGGACCGTCCCCCGGCCCTCCCGTCGGCAACGCCCCTGCATGTTACGGATGAAATTTCCTTCGACTTCCTTTCGGAGCAGCGGTGTGTCGAAGGGAAAACGAAGGAAATTTCGTCCGTAACTGACTGAGCCCATTTCCACGTCGCAGGGGTGTAGGATCCTATTCAGTTGAGGGGGATTCAGCCCCCACCACACACACACACACACACACACTTGGCTTCAGCCACCCCAACTTGAACGAGGAAGTGGGTCAAATCCGGGGAGAAATCTGTATTTTGGTGGATGTTGATGGTACTTTAAGCGATTTTACCAGCTCAGCCTCCCCACGACGTTTCCGGAGAAGCTACGCCACTGAAAAAAAGCCCCCTGCCACGTCTTATTTGTAATATTCCAATCTTTATTTTAATAGGAATTACATGCAAACTAGAATCAGCTTCCGCCATAAAAAGTGTGTGTTGGGGGGATCGGCCGCCATACAAAGTGTGTGTGTGGGGGGGGGGGGGGTCAACCTCCCGGTTTTCAAAAGTGTGGGGGGGTCGCGACCCCCCAACCCCAACCTCCCGTCAGCGACGCCCCTGGATATACCTACCCATAAATGTGTGTTCATCGGTGTGTGGTGGATGTGCAGTGAAAGCCGTGCAGTGTGAACTGCAGTGAATATTGCAGCTACCGGTACGAGCCACCCATCAAAAGGTGCGCCTTTTCAAGACGCGTGTTGGCATTATTTTCAATTGAAATCCAATCTGACAAAGGTATGTCCAATAATATGTCTAACTTGGTGTTGACGCAAGTAAACATCACCTAAAACCAAACATTGTCAAACTCAATCGATATATTGTAGATACCGCGACCAGCTACCCAGGAGCAAATGCGTATTTTCACGAAGCATCTTTTGGTAATTTTCAATTGAAAATCCAATGAAAACTGGCAAAGTTCTGGCCAATGATATGTCTAACCAGGCGAGAAGGCAACGTGAACCAAAAACAAACATTGTCAAAAATAAATCGATATATTGCAGGTACCGCAAACAGCCACCCGTCAAAAATGCGTCTTTTCACGAAGCATCCTTTTGTAATTTTCAATTGGAAATCGGTTCAAAATTGACCAAATTATTTACTTAAAACCTAGTCACATGATGTTTCAGATTCGTCGCGTTTGCCTTGGACCATAACAGCTGCGATAGCGCAATCTAGACGAATCAGCTTCGTGAAACGGATTTTGAACCAATGGCTACGCCAGACGAGGAACGAGCCTCCCTTGCAATTCTGTTGCCAAACACATGATACGTTTCGGTGGCGGTCGGTTAAAATACCGAAAAGGAAGTGCGGTAGAAACCACACTAATGACGTATGCGAAACGTCACAAGATTTGGCCCTTTAAAATAGCTCCCAATAGCTCCAACGGTTTTTGCGTTGAAACTCAGCAACTAGGTTGTTTTGGAAAGAAAAATCCCAGATTTGGAGATTACTCAGTACTCCCGACAATCTGGCTATCTCAGTTAAAAGCTAATGTTATAGGTGCACTATTCCCTTTAATCAAGTCACCTATTAAAAATGTGTGTCAGATTATCTGTGCTGTCTCTCTGTCAGTCAGAGTCTCTGTGTGTCCACCTTGCTCACTGTTTCATAACGATTTCCGACCCTCTCCTATACTCCGCTTCCTCTATATCCTCCCCTGATACCACCACAGCGAGCCTCCACCTCAGCCGTAGTCCCCCCCCCCCCCCACTGGCCAGATAATCCTCCCCTGATACTACCACAACGAGCCCCCACCTCAGCCGTAGTCCCCCCCCCCCCTGGCCAGATAATCCTCCCCTGATACTACCACAGCGAGCCCCCACCTCAGTCGCAGTCCCCCCTGGCCAGATAATCCTCCCCTGATACCACCACAGCGAGCCCCCCCCCCCCCCCCCCCCCCCCCTCTCAGCTGCAATCCCCCCTCCCCTGGCCAGATAATCCTCCCCTGATACCACCACAGCGAGCCCTCCCCCCTCAGTCGCAGTCCCCCCCCCCCCCTGGCCAGATAATCCTTCCTGATACCACCACAGCGAGCCCTTCCCCCTCAGCCACAGTCCCCCCTGGCCAGATAATTCTCCCCTGATACCACCACAGCGAGCCCCCCCCCCCCCCCTCAGCCGCAGTCCCCCCTGGCCAGATAATCCTCCCCTGATACCACCACAGCGAGCCCCCCCCCCCCCCCCCCTCAGCCGCAGTCCCCCCTGATAATCCTCCCCTGATACCACCACAGCGAGCCCTCCCCCCCCCCCCTCTCAGCCAGCCGCATCACAGCGAGCCGCAGTCCCCCCCCCCCCCTGGCCAGATAATCCTCCCCTGATACCACCACAGCGAGCCTCCTCCTCAGCCGCAGTCCCCCCCCCCCCTCCTGGCCAGATAATCCTCCTCCCCTGATACCACCACAGCGAGCCCTCCCCCCCCCCTCTCAGCCGCAGCCCCCCCCCCCCCCCTGGCCAGATAATCCTCCCCTGATACCACCACAGCGAGCCTCCCCTCAGCCGCAGTCCCCCCCCCTGGCCAGATAATCCTCCTTCCCTGATACCACCACAGCGAGCCTCCCCCTCAGCCGCAGTCCCCCCCCCCCCTGGCCAGATAATCCTCCCCTGATACCACCACAGCCACAGTCCCCCCCCCCCTCTTGGCCAGATAATCCTTCCTGATACCACCACAGCGAGCCCCTCCCTCCCCCCCCCCCTCCCGGTCGGATAATCCTCACGCGGACAGGCGGCACTGTGGTCGGCGATCGGGCCAGAATAGCCTCAGGCTAATGTCTCGGCCCGCAGCGGGCCGGGGCGGTCGCCGACCGGAAGACGGTAATGGGCGACAGTCACGGTCTGGCATACCATCATCTCATTATAGGCGACAGTCACGGTCTGGCATACCATCATCTCATTATAGGCGACAGTCACGGTCTGGCATACCATCATCTCATTATAGGCGACAGTCACGGTCTGGCATACCATCATCTCATTATAGGCGACAGTCACGGTCTGGCATACCATCATCTCATTATAGGCGCCGCCAGCTGGTCATGCTAATCCGCCCCCTCTTCCCCCTCCCCGCCGGCCCCGCCAACCGCAACGGGCAAGTACTACGTGGGAACGAGTAACTAGGTACGGGGTAAATATAGATTGACATATATAATGATCATATACGCCTGGCTACAAAAATAGCCATCCCAGCAGTGATACGCCATAGAACGGGTAAGTCAAAAACTTAGGGACTTAAATTTTATGTTTTACGGATACAATCTGTTCAAAAAGTAAAGTCTGACAAAAATAGAAACTTCTGTTGAAGGAATGAGTCGTTCTATAATTAGGTGCAAGTGAAATTCGTGCGCAGGCAAGCTCTATGTGTTTAACTATCGCTCAAAATAATTTGTAATCGGCATAGAATTCAGGAAACTAAGCATTGCTGGATGTTACAATTAACATTTGATATATGAATATTTAATAGAGGTGGTTATGACCTGCATTTGAGGTTCAGATCAATTGCAGCACTCTCCTGGTAACCTAATCAAGTACACCCAATCTTCCACTGGCATAGGTACAAATTATCAATTATGTATGTATGTTCTTATGAAAGGAGTTCATTAAACTGTTTTAAGTCCAATCCCGTTTTTATTCATTTAGTTATCAGCGACCTCCTCACGACTAGCGAGCCCTTTCAACAATCATGCTAATGCCCAATAACTACGAAAAGCCAAAAGTGACTGCACAAATCAGCTAGGAACAGAATACCAATGCCTACATATCTATTTGAGTGCACTGACCCCGGGTGTTAGGCGTTCCATAGCTGAACAAAACTTCTGAGGTAATACCACGCCTGCTGAATTCCAGTACAAGTTCGCCTAACACAAACGAAGAAGCGGAAACTTGTCTAATTAAATATTTCAACGCCTTAGGTGTTATCTAGCATCCGCCGGGACCCGACGCCGCGGAGAACGTCCCGGTTCGGCACATTAACCCTCGCCCGTGCAGCGTCCGATCAGTGCGTGACCGTGCACGGGGGGGGGGGGGGGTACAACCCCCTAGCGTTTCACCCCTAATTGGGCTAGAGCTTCGATTAAAAAACGAACGTGTTGCTTGTCACAAGAGGAAGCCATTGATACCCGATTTTAAGGTCTTAGGTCATTAGGTTACCTATGAGGTCATGTCAATGACCCAAAATTCAACCAAATTGTAAATGCGTATACATTGAATTTAATCGAGCTAGAATCGCGAATTAGCATATAATTATGCTAAATGGGTGCCAAATTCGAAATCAGCGCCACAAAATGTCCTAGAAACTGCCAAATTCCAAAAAGGTCATGTCAAGTCATGTCAGGTCATTTGAGGTCAGTGACCTCGGTTGACCTGTTGGGGCGCATGACCCCAGTGGAATATATAATTATATAAAATGGATGCCATATTTTAAATCAGCGTCACAAAATGGCTTAGAACTGCCAGAAGCCAAAATTATTATACATTATTATACAAAATTATTATTAAAAAAAAAATTATTATACAATTATATTACTCGTATTACCTCAGTTGACCTCTGAAAAGGTCAATCTAGGTCACAATCTCAGTGAAAACAACAACTGTCACCTGTAAACACCTGTGCATATGCTCCTGAACAACAAACACTCGAAAAATGAAGAAGTTACAAGCATCGATACTGCGGGACGTCAGTTGCGCCTGACATGACCTTGAGAAACAGGTCATAGGTCACGGGTCAAGTGGGTTAGAAATTCCAAATTTTCAGAGTGTGTGAATTTTTCTATTCTTCAAATGTAGGGTACTGAAAGTTGCATCGAAATCGGTTGGAAACTACGCGAGTTGTTCCAGAAAAGCCGAGGGGGTGGCATCCACCCCCTACCCGGGCGAGGGTTAAAGGGACTGTCCCACCTTTTTGAAAGTTGTCGAATCACACCTAATTGTATGTCAACATGTCACGCGAGGTTAGCTGAACATATTCGTTAACTTTTTTCCGAAAAATTTCTTATCTTGGAAGATATTCAACTTTTAGTTCAAGCGGAAAGTTGGGTTGGTGACGTCATATATTTTTTTTTAATAACAGGGAAATCCTTTGTGCTGCCAAATGTATGGCACAATTTTGTTGACATCTATTCCGCAGAAAAAGCGAACCACCCGGTGTCTAGATTTTCTAGCACTATCAGCTGGAGTTGTTGCAGCAGTTGGCCGCCAGGGACCGCTAGTGAGCCAGGGTGTTATGACGTCGCAAGGAAATGGTACCACTAAATATTGATTGATTTATTTATTTATAAATAAATAAATATTTAGCATTAAATATTTAACTGGTACCATTTGTTGCGACGTCATAACACGTCATAACACCCTGGCGACGTCATCGTCAACACCCTGGCTTACTAGCGGTCCCTGGCGGTCAACTGCTGCATCAACTCCAGCTGATAGTGCTAGCCTCCAGATGGCGAACCACCCGGGATCGAGAAATGAAAGACGGAAATATTCCAAGGCTGACCTTAAAACAAGTCGACTTTCATAACCAGTTGGGTAAAGAGAGACGACGCTGTAGGTTTAGAGACCCTATTCAAATACACTGGGCCTTATTTTTACAGATGTCAAAATCAAACTTGTATATCTTTTTAATTAGATCATTGTTGTTTTAACTGCTACCATACTTAATGTCAATGCCAAGCCATCAAAATGGCTATTTCAACTCAAATATAATGTGATGGGATAGTGCCGTTAACATCGATAATCACTTCCTGCACATCATTCCGAGAACAATCCTGCCGCCCCGGCCGACAGCCTACGTCGCCGCAAGCTCCCGGAAACGGCGGACGGCCCAATTAGAGGACATAACGAGGGCAGGCGACGGGCGACGGGCGAGCCCCGACGGTCACGGACGGGGGGGGAGGGCTGGAGGGGGAGGGTGGTGGGAGGCTGTCAGTCATATCAAGTCAGAGTTGAGTTGTCCATACAAATCTGAGTTGAGCACAACTCAGCTCCTATCGCTTGAGTGCTTGTATGTACGTACAGGGGTGAAACTTTGTATACTTTTGAGGATGCACTTGCACCCTCAATGTTGAATTGTGGATCCCCAATGTTCCTTTTGCATCCCCAATGTTTATTTGATAAGGAGGCCCCCTTAGAAAAAAGGCCCAACGGGAGGACAGGAATGAGGTTCTGTCCTTGAATGAGGCCTCTCTGCGTTTACAGGAGGCCCCCCTGTGCTTAAAGGAGGCCCCTCTGTGCATAAAGGAGGCCCATCTGTGCTTGAAGGAGGCCCAGCAGTGCTTAACCCGCGCACTGCAGGGGGTTTGCACCGACCACGAACTGCAGGGGGGGTGATTTCCGCCCCCCCCCCCCATGAGATCCCGAAAACTACGCTACGTAGGGACAGGTGGAAAAGTGAATTTGATAGCTTGATACAAGTTCTATCGAAAGTATTTCAGTATTTTGTTTTAAGTCAGGTCAAAATTGAGGTCACCAGAGGTCATCAAAGGTCAAATTTCCCAGTTTTTTTTCTGTTTTAGGACTTCGCTCCAGAAATTCCCATATATCTCGAAAACTATGCTAGTTAGAAACAAACGGAAAAAATAAATCGGCAGCCAGTTAAATTTTCAATCGACAAAATGTCCTCAAATTTTATTTTAGGTCAATATTTGAGGCTCCAGAGGTCAAAAAAGAAAAACATGCTCCTTTTTTCTATTTTCTTCTTCGCTATTAACTTTTTACTTAATAAAGATAACGACAAACTGTTTTCGCCATTGTGTTTATCTAGTCAAGGCGCTTCGAATGATATACATGGTGACTTTGTTAAGTCAACTTAAAATTTGACCTCAGGTCAAGGTCAAGTGGTGACCCAAGTAGGGCATGTTGCATATAGGAAGACGTGTATGGACAAGGCAAACACATTGCTGCCTGTTTTACTTCTCTATCTTCATTATGTCGGGAGTTATTGACAAAAAGTGATGGTGACCTCGGATGACCTCAAATGACCCCATAGGGGTTACTGAACAAAAAATACACTTGGATCATCAAGAATATCCTATAATAACATGATCCAGAAGTAATTGGACTAATATCATGCATATCCTTGAAATAGGAAGCATTTGTATATTTCCCCATTGACTTATTATGGGGAGGTTACGAAATTGACCTGACCTTAGGTCACCGATATACAAATTCTGAGATAAACGAATTGTAAGTACGTATGCCCTCATAACATCATGTAAGTTTCAAAGTGATCGGTGAAAAACTCTTGGCTTTGGCACAACTGCAAACATTTTTGGAGGTGGGGTCACTTGACCTGGTCTGGTAACCTGACCTGAGATGACCCGAGGTTATATTTTGTTTTCAAAGTGTGCGCAATTGATGTCCTAACAGGTGTATCAAAACTCAGTGGCTCTGCGCGCCGCCGTTTTTTCGCTATCTTCGAAAAACCAGAGGGGCGGAAATCAACCCCCTGCAGTGCGCGGGTTAAAGAAGGCCCCCTGTGCCTGAAGGAGGCCCCTCTGTGCTTAAAGGAGGCCCCTCAGTGCTTAAAAGCGGCCCCCTGTGATTGAAGGAGGCCCCTCTGCGCTTAAAGGAGGCCTCCTGTGCTTAAAGGAGGCCCATATGTGCTTAAATGAGGCCCCATGTGCTTAAAGGAGGCCCATCTGTGCATAAAGGAGGCCCCCTGTGCTTGAAGGAGGCCTCTCTGTGCTTGCAGGAGGCGCATATGTGCTTAAAGGAGGTCATCTGTGCTTAAAGTAGGTCCCTATGTGCTTAAAGAAGGCCTCTGTGCTTAAAGGAGGCCCCTCAGTGCTTAAAGGCGGCCCCCTGTGCTTGAAGGAGGCCCCCTGTGCTTGAAGGAGGACCCCTGTGCTTGAAGGAGGCCCCTATGTGCTTGAATGAGACTCCTCTGTGCTTGAAGGAGGCCCCTCTGTGCTTAAAGGAGGCCCTGCTGTGCTTAGAGGAGACTCCTCTGTGTTTAAAAGAGGCCCTCTGTGCTTAACCCGGCATTAACTGGTGCCTCAGCAGAACGCTATTGACTGGGGGAGGGGGGGGGGGCGGTAAACGCCCTCCCCCTGGTTATCTTCCGAACCCATGATCGCGGGGAGACGCACAAGGCGGCTATCGAAAGCTTTCAATGAGACGAATCTAAAGCATGCTAAAAAATATCAAAGCGAGGTAAAATGTTAGGTCACGGTTAGGTGAAAGGTCAAAATCAGCGTATTTGAGTTTATGGGCCATACTTTGCATCCAAAGCCTTCGATTGCGACCAGTTTCACCCGAAGTGCTGCTAAAGGTATGATACATATCCCGCATGAGCTAAAGTGAGATTGTTCGTGAAGGTCGTCAGGTCAAAAAAGGTCACTATGCTCAAAATATCTAATAATATTTATTTGGCTAGAGCAGTTTTGTCTCAGAAATACAGTGGTGGCATTTATTTGTCTGTATCTAGTCAATAAAAGCAACAACACAATTACAAAATATGACGTCATGAGTTACCAATACTTTAGATGTCATAAGGCAGTCAAAAATGAAGATATCAGTTTGAAATTTGGTATGGTAGTTGCCTATGTATGGTTCTCTGACATATCTTCCGGTTTTTTAAATATTAAAAAAAAGATTTTGTGTTAACTTCCCCCAAAAAAACATGTTTTGAGTTTTTGGGGGCGAAAAAAAATAACATTTGCAAAAATCCGAGATAGCTAGTTTGTAGCCGTTGCAATTTGCTATCTTTTGGCGTTTTTTTATTGCATTTTGCTTCAAATTTGGCAACAACAAAAAAAATCGACGAAATGTCTTCATTTGTGCACACAAGACGTAAAAATTATGTATAAGAAGGTACCCGAAGTTTCACATTGATAGCGCTATTAGTTGTTCAGCTATTACGAAAATTCATCAGGAGGCGGGCGGGGGGGGGCGTTAAACGCCCCCAGACAATGGTGGGTTAATACGCGCCGTGGAGGGCCTCTGCCAATTACACGCCCAGACAATGGTGGGTTAATACGCGATGTGGAGGGCCTCTGCCAATTACACGCCCTGACAATGGTGGGTTAATACGCGCCGTGGAGGGCCTCTGCCAATTACACGCCCAGACAATGGTGGGTTAATACGCGCCGTGGAGGGCCTCTGCCAATTACACGCCCAGACAATGGTGGGTTAATACGCGCCGTGGAGGGCCTCTGCCAATTACACGCCCAGACAATGGTGGGTTAATACGCACCGTGGAGGGCCTCTGCCAATTACACGCCCAGACAATGGTGGGTTAATACGCGCCGTGGAGGGCCTCTGCCAATTACACGCCCAGACAATGGTGGGTTAATACGCGCCGTGGAGGGCCTCTGCCAATTACACGCCCAGACAATGGTGGGTTAATACGCGCCGTGGAGGGCCTCTGCCAATTACACGCCCAGACAATGGTGGGTTAATACGCGCCGTGGAGGGCCTCTGCCAATTACACGCCCAGACAATGGTGGGTTAATACGCGCCGTGGAGGGCCTCTGCCAATTACACGCCCAGACAATGGTGGGTTAATACGCGATGTGGAGGGCCTCTGCCAATTACACGCCCTGACAATGGTGGGTTAATACGCGCCGTGGAGGGCCTCTGCCAATTACACGCCCAGACAATGGTGGGTTAATACGCGATGTGGAGGGCCTCTGCCAATTACACGCCCAGACAATGGTGGGTTAATACGCGCCGTGGAGGGCCTCTGCCAATTACACGCCCAGACAATGGTGGGTTAATACGCGCCGTGGAGGGCCTCTGCCAATTACACGCCCAGACAATGGTGGGTTAATACGCGATGTGGAGGGCCTCTGCCAATTACACGCCCAGACAATGGTGGGTTAATGCGCGCCGTGGAGGGCCTCTGCCAATTATACGCCCAGACAATGGTGGGTTAATACGCGCCGTGGAGGGCCTCTGCCAATTACACGCCCAGACAATGGTGGGTTAATACGCGCCGTGGAGGGCCTCTGCCAATTACACGCCCAGACAATGGTGGGTTAATACGCGCCGTGGAGGGCCTCTGCCAATTACACGCCCAGACAATGGTGGGTTAATACGCGCCGTGGAGGGCCTCTGCCAATTACACGCCCAGACAATGGTGGGTTAATACGCGATGTGGAGGGCCTCTGCCAATTACACGCCCAGACAATGGTGGGTTAATGCGCGCCGTGGAGGGCCTCTGCCAATTACACGCCCAGACAATGGTGGGTTAATACGCGCCGTGGAGGGCCTCTGCCAATTACACGCCCAGACAATGGTGGGTTAATACGCGCTGTGGAGGGCCTCTGCCAATTACACGCCCAGACAATGGTGGGTTAATACGCGCCGTGGAGGGCCTCTGCCAATTACACGCCCAGACAATGGTGGGTTAATACGCGCCGTGGAGGGCCTCTGCCAATTACACGCCCAGACAATGGTGGGTTAATACGCGCCGTGGAGGGCCTCTGCCAATTACACGCCCAGACAATGGTGGGTTAATACGCGCCGTGGAGGGCCTCTGCCAATTACACGCCCAGACAATGGTGGGTTAATACGCGATGTGGAGGGCCTCTGCCAATTACACGCCCAGACAATGGTGGGTTAATACGCGCCGTGGAGGGCCTCTGCCAATTACACGCCCAGACAATGGTGGGTTAATACGCGATGTGGAGGGCCTCTGCCAATTACACGCCCAGACAATGGTGGGTTAATACGCGATGTGGAGGGCCTCTGCCAATTACACGCCCAGACAATGGTGGGTTAATACGCGCCGTGGAGGGCCTCTGCCAATTACACGCCCAGACAATGGTGGGTTAATACGCGCCGTGGAGGGCCTCTGCCAATTACACGCCCAGACAATGGTGGGTTAATACGCGCCGTGGAGGGCCTCTGCCAATTACACGCCCAGACAATGGTGGGTTAATACGCGCCGTGGAGGGCCTCTGCCAATTACACGCCCAGACAATGGTGGGTTAATACGCGCCGTGGAGGGCCTCTGCCAATTACACGCCCAGACAATGGTGGGTTAATACGCGCCGTGGAGGGCCTCTGCCAATTACACGCCCAGACAATGGTGGGTTAATACGCGATGTGGAGGGCCTCTGCCAATTACACGCCCAGACAATGGTGGGTTAATACGCGCCGTGGAGGGCCTCTGCCAATTACACGCCCAGACAATGGTGGGTTAATACGCGCCGTGGAGGGCCTCTGCCAATTACACGCCCAGACAATGGTGGGTTAATACGCGATGTGGAGGGCCTCTGCCAATTACACGCCCAGACAATGGTGGGTTAATGCGCGCCGTGGAGGGCCTCTGCCAATTACACGCCCAGACAATGGTGGGTTAATACGCGCCGTGGAGGGCCTCTGCCAATTACACGCCCAGACAATGGTGGGTTAATACGCGCCGTGGAGGGCCTCTGCCAATTACACGCCCAGACAATGGTGGGTTAATACGCGCCGTGGAGGGCCTCTGCCAATTACACGCCCAGACAATGGTGGGTTAATACGCGCCGTGGAGGGCCTCTGCCAATTACACGCCCAGACAATGGTGGGTTAATACGCGCCGTGGAGGGCCTCTGCCAATTACACGCCCAGACAATGGTGGGTTAATACGCGCCGTGGAGGGCCTCTGCCAATTACACGCCCAGACAATGGTGGGTTAATACGCGATGTGGAGGGCCTCTGCCAATTACACGCCCAGACAATGGTGGGTTAATACGCGCCGTGGAGGGCCTCTGCCAATTACACGCCCAGACAATGGTGGGTTAATACGCGATGTGGAGGGCCTCTGCCAATTACACGCCCAGACAATGGTGGGTTAATACGCGCCGTGGAGGGCCTCTGCCAATTACACGCCCAGACAATGGTGGGTTAATACGCGCCGTGGAGGGCCACTGCCAATTACACGCCAGAACAATGGTGGGTTAATACGCGCCGTGGAGGGCCTCTGCCAATTACACGCCCAGACAATGGTGGGTTAATACGCGATGTGGAGGGCCTCTGCCAATTACACGCCCTGACAATGGTGGGTTAATACGCGCCGTGGAGGGCCTCTGCCAATTACACGCCCAGACAATGGTGGGTTAATACGCGCCGTGGAGGGCCTCTGCCAATTACACGCCCAGACAATGGTGGGTTAATACGCGCCGTGGAGGGCCTCTGCCAATTACACGCCCAGACAATGGTGGGTTAATACGCGCCGTGGAGGGCCTCTGCCAATTACACGCCCAGACAATACGCGCCGTGGAGGGCCTCTGCCAATTACACGCCCAGACAATGGTGGGTTAATACGCGCCGTGGAGGGCCTCTGCCAATTACACGCCCAGACAATGGTGGGTTAATACGCGCCGTGGAGGGCCTCTGCCAATTACACGCCCAGACAATGGTGGGTTAATACGCGATGTGGAGGGCCTCTGCCAATTACACGCCCAGACAATGGTGGGTTAATACGCGCCGTGGAGGGCCTCTGCCAATTACACGCCCAGACAATGGTGGGTTAATACGCGCCGTGGAGGGCCTCTGCCAATTACACGCCCAGACAATGGTGGGTTAATACGCGATGTGGAGGGCCTCTGCCAATTACACGCCCAGACAATGGTGGGTTAATACGCGCCGTGGAGGGCCTCTGCCAATTACACGCCCAGACAATGGTGGGTTAATGCGCGCCGTGGAGGGCCTCTGCCAATTATACGCCCAGACAATGGTGGGTTAATACGCGCCGTGGAGGGCCTCTGCCAATTACACGCCCAGACAATGGTGGGTTAATACGCGCCGTGGAGGGCCTCTGCCAATTACACGCCCAGACAATGGTGGGTTAATACGCGCCGTGGAGGGCCTCTGCCAATTACACGCCCAGACAATGGTGGGTTAATACGCGCCGTGGAGGGCCTCTGCCAATTACACGCCCAGACAATGGTGGGTTAATACGCGATGTGGAGGGCCTCTGCCAATTACACGCCCAGACAATGGTGGGTTAATGCGCGCCGTGGAGGGCCTCTGCCAATTACACGCCCAGACAATGGTGGGTTAATACGCGCCGTGGAGGGCCTCTGCCAATTACACGCCCAGACAATGGTGGGTTAATACGCGCCGTGGAGGGCCTCTGCCAATTACACGCCCAGACAATGGTGGGTTAATACGCGCCGTGGAGGGCCTCTGCCAATTACACGCCCAGACAATGGTGGGTTAATACGCGCCGTGGAGGGCCTCTGCCAATTACACGCCCAGACAATGGTGGGTTAATACGCGCCGTGGAGGGCCTCTGCCAATTACACGCCCAGACAATGGTGGGTTAATACGCGCCGTGGAGGGCCTCTGCCAATTACACGCCCTGACAATGGTGGGTTAATACGCGCCGTGGAGGGCCTCTGCCAATTACACGCCCAGACAATGGTGGGTTAATACGCGATGTGGAGGGCCTCTGCCAATTACACGCCCAGACAATGGTGGGTTAATACGCGATGTGGAGGGCCTCTGCCAATTACACGCCCAGACAATGGTGGGTTAATACGCGCCGTGGAGGGCCTCTGCCAATTACACGCCCAGACAATGGTGGGTTAATACGCGCCGTGGAGGGCCTCTGCCAATTACACGCCCAGACAATGGTGGGTTAATACGCGCCGTGGAGGGCCTCTGCCAATTACACGCCCAGACAATGGTGGGTTAATACGCGCCGTGGAGGGCCTCTGCCAATTACACGCCCAGACAATGGTGGGTTAATACGCGCCGTGGAGGGCCTCTGCCAATTACACGCCCAGACAATGGTGGGTTAATACGCGCCGTGGAGGGCCTCTGCCAATTACACGCCCAGACAATGGTGGGTTAATACGCGCCGTGGAGGGCCTCTGCCAATTACACGCCCAGACAATGGTGGGTTAATACGCGATGTGGAGGGCCTCTGCCAATTACACGCCCAGACAATGGTGGGTTAATACGCGCCGTGGAGGGCCTCTGCCAATTACACGCCCAGACAATGGTGGGTTAATACGCGCCGTGGAGGGCCTCTGCCAATTACACGCCCAGACAATGGTGGGTTAATACGCGCCGTGGAGGGCCTCTGCCAATTACACGCCCAGACAATGGTGGGTTAATACGCGCCGTGGAGGGCCTCTGCCAATTACACGCCCAGACAATGGTGGGTTAATACGCGATGTGGAGGGCCTCTGCCAATTACACGCCCAGACAATGGTGGGTTAATACGCGCCGTGGAGGGCCTCTTCTAATTACACGCCCAGACAATGGTGGGTGAATACGCGCCGTGGAGGGCCTCTGCCAATTACACGCCCAGACAATGGTGGGTTAATACGCACCGTGGAGGGCCTCTGCCAATTACACGCCCAGACAATGGTGGGTTAATACGCGCCGTGGAGGGCCTCTGCCAATTACACGCCCAGACAATGGTGGGTTAATACGCGCCGTGGAGGGCCTCTGCCAATTACACGCCCTGACAATGGTGGGTTAATACGCGCCGTGGAGGGCCTCTGCCAATTACACGCCCAGACAATGGTGGGTTAATACGCGATGTGGAGGGCCTCTGCCAATTACACGCCCAGACAATGGTGGGTTAATACGCGCCGTGGAGGGCCTCTGCCAATTACACGCCCAGACAATGGTGGGTTAATACGCACCGTGGAGGGCCTCTGCCAATTACACGCCCAGACAATGGTGGGTTAATACGCGCCGTGGAGGGCCTCTGCCAATTACACGCCCTGGAGGGGAGGGGGTGGATTTCGCCCTTGAAATCCGCCCCTAAGATCTCGCCCCCCATAAGAGCTACAATAACGAAATTTGTAGGGTAGGGAGGTTCTGTATGGAACCCCTCAGGGGCGTGGGAACTACTTTGAAGTTGGGGGCGAACTTTTTGGCAATACTACGGCAGGCAAAATTAAGACTGAAAAGAAGCAACGTGTACTGCTCTTTTCCATACCCAATGCTGCTTATTGCCAATAGTATGTCATATTTTTAAGGAAATGGGTATCAATATCATATAAGGAAATGGGTCGCATAACAAGCAAAACAAACTAGGGAATATCGCTACCGTTAATTGAAGTCGTTATCTGTCATAGTTTTCAAGTTATTGAGAAAATCCGGGAGGGAGGAGGGTAAAATTTACCCCCCCCCCCCCCCCCCCCCCACAGCGGGGCGCAGGTTAAGGCCACTCATCTGACGTGAGTGGCAACACATACGTTTCTTAACGTCGGCTTACTTGCAGGTATATCAGGGGCGATGAACTGGAGGCCCCCTGACTACTTGTCAGGAGGTCTCCTGCTAACTTGCCAGGAGGCCCCCACTACGATTTGCATCCCCAATGTCATTTCCAAAGTTACACCCCTGTGTACGTACATACAAACACGCAGATTATACTGCATTACTGCCAGGCACGTAGCCAGGATTTCGTCCAGGGCGGGTGGCACCTCGAAAGGGCCCCTTCCCGAGCGTTGAAAGGGCCCTTTCCCAAGCGTTGAAAGGGCCAAACAAACGGATGAAAAGGCGCGTTACAAGGATGAAAATCCAGTATGACAGATATGGCATTAGCTATACCAAGTTTTAGGAGCTGGG
>JAXIVJ010000531.1:215000-217894 GCA_036785665.1 Chirona hameri
TCCAGCGCCGACAGGAGCGCAGCGGGCGGCCGTTCAGGGGGAGGGGGGGCAGCCCAGCCGACCGAGTGTAATGGATCACGACCCTAGGTATGATGGATCACATCCATAGGTCGGGAAATCGCTGCAGAACAGCCAGCCACCATTGTCAGGGGCGTGGCAGTGACAGTGGTGATGTGCGGCCCCCGTCTGTCACGTTCAGGGGGATGTCAGGGGCAGGGGCGTGGCAGTGGCAGTGGTGGTGTGCGGCCCCGTCCGGCACGGTCAGGGGGATGTCAGGGGCAGGGGCGTGGCAGTGACAGTGGTGATGTGCGGCCCCGTCCGTGACGGTCAGGGGGACGTCAGGGGGTACGTCAGGGGCAGGGGCGTGGCAGTGACAGTGGTGACGTGCGGCCCCCGTCCGGCACGGTCAGGGGGGACGGCAGGGGCAGGGGCGTGGCAGTGACAGTGGTGGTGATGTGCGGCCCCCGTCCGGCACGGTCAGGGGGATGTCAGGGGCAGGGGCGTGGCAGTGACAGTGGTGGTGTGCGGCCCCCGTCCGTGACGGTCAGGGGGACGTCAGGGGGTACGTCAGGGGCAGGGGCGTGGCAGTGACAGTGGTGACGTGCGGCCCCCGTCCGGCACGGTCAGGGGGGACGTCAGGGGCAGGGGCGTGGCAGTGACAGTGGTGGTGATGTGCGGCCCCCGTCCGGCACGGTCAGGGGGATGTCAGGGGCAGGGGCGTGGCAGTGACAGTGGTGGTGTGCGGCCCCCGTCTGTCACGGTCAGGGGGATGTCAGGGACAGGGGCGTGGCAGTGACAGTGGTGGTGTGCGGCCCCCGTCCGTCACGGTCAGGGGGATGTCAGGGGCAGGGGCGTGGCAGTGGCAGTGGTGGTGTGCGGCCCCGTCCGTCACGGTCAGGGGGATGTCAGGGGCAGGGGCGTGGCAGTGACAGTGGTGATGTGCGGCCCCGTCTGGCACGGTCAGGGGGGACGGCAGGGTCAGGGGCATGGCAGTGACAGTGGTGGTGTGCGGCCCCGTCCGTCACGTTCAGGGGGGACTTCAGGGGCAGGGACGTGGCAGTGATAGTGGTGATGTGCGGCCCCGTCTGTCACGGTCAGGGGGGGGGGGGTAGGTCAGGGGCAGAGGCGTGGCGGTGGTGGTGTGCGGCCCCAGTCCGTCACGGTCGGGGGGGGGACGTTAGGGGCAGGGGCGTGGTAGTGACAGTGGTGACGTGCGGCCCCCGTCCGTCACGTGCAGGGGGGTACAGCAGGGTCAGGGGCGTGGCAGTGACAGTGATGATGTGCGGCCCCCGTCCGTCACATCAGGGGGACGTCAGGGGCAGGGGCGTGGCAGTGGTGGTGTGCGGCCCTCGTCCGTCACGTCAGGGGGAACGGCAGGGGCAGGGGCGTGGCAGTGGCAGTGGTGGTGTGCGGCCCCGTCCGTCACGGTCAGGGGGGAGGGGATAGGTCAGGGTCAGGGGCGTGGCAGTGACAGTGGTGATGTGCGGCCCCGTCCGTCACGGTCAGGGGTCAGGGTCAGGGACAGGGGCGTGGTAGTGGCAGTGGTGGTGTGCGGCCCCCGTCCGTCACGGTCAGGGGGGGGGGGCGGCAGGGGCAGGGACAGGATGGCACGGCAGGGGACAGGATCAGATGAGAATGCAGGGTCAGGATCAGAATGGACGGCAACCGTGACAGGTAGGCGACACACGTGCCAATTCTTCGCAGGCCGTCACCTCCGTCAGAACCGTGAGAATAGAGAGAAGAAAGCCGAGAGTTGTTAATGGTGGCTGTCAGGATCCGCATCGATCACGAATGGCAGGCAGTTGTTGTGTGACTATTGCGACGGGCATGTATGTGCCAGCACCATCGAGTATAGAAATATGGTTGTTTTGTGTGATAGTCCCCTGTAAAAGTACTTCGAGCACTGTCATTTACCATCTATGTTATTGTTGCCTGTTGGCTATCACATATTTCACAATGGTTTAATTTGTATATTTCATAGGAACTTTCTCTTGTGTGCTGATTTTGTATAAGTATGGTAGAGCTGAAATATGAACGAGACACAAATGGCATAAACTATGTGCGAGTACCTACCATATGGATGTTTAACTCAACAAACGACAATTTCTCCGACATTCAACAATATTTATTTATGCAAATTTTCATGACACAGAAAATTAAAATGTTTCTGAACTGGAAAGCCTCGATCCCTCCGGATCCATGAAAGCCTCCCTCGCGCCGGTCAGAGATGAGCGACATTATCCACATTGTTACGAGCGAGCACGAAGCGCTCCCTCGTCACTCCGTGGTAACCGAAGGTTGGCTGAACATTGGACAACATTATTCTTTAGAATTTTGTTTTCCATATGGGAAAAATATGAATATGAGCGGTCCAGCCCGGCCCGACCCGACCCGACCCGTGGCCAGAGGTCTATAAATGGCGAGATTTTTCGCTCACGACTAATCTAGGGCAATTTCTGTCGCACGATGAAAACTTCCGGTAAGGATTGTCACCACATATCAAGCAAAATACTTTCAGTTAGACGCCTGGATGGGCGTTTCACGAGCGAAGCCGCGCGAAGCACAATGGATGCCAAATTTAAATCAGCGTTTCAAAACGTCCTAGAAACTACCAGATTCCAAAAAGGTCATCTCAGGTTATCGGAGATCATTGGCCTCGGTTGAACTGTGAAAATGCATGACCCCAGTGGAACATATAACAATGTAAAATGTATGCCAAATTTGAAATCAGCGTCACAAAATGTCCTAGAAACTGCCATAGGGCAAACAAGTCATATCAGGTCATCGGAGGTCAGTGACCTCGACCTCAGTTGACCTCTGAAAAGGTCAACTGAGGTCACAATATCAGTGGAAACCATAAATGTCACCTGTTGACACCTGTGCATATGCTCCTG
>JAXIVJ010000532.1:0-140000 GCA_036785665.1 Chirona hameri
GGCGGCACCTCAATCAATCAATCAATCAAAATATATTATAAAAGCCAAGAGCGGCACCTAGCCTGAGGGCGGCTCCTGATCTGAGTGCAGCAAATGGCAGATATCAAACCCCGTAAGCATGTTTATTTCCGCGCCTTCGGCGCGGAAATTGATCTGCTTACGAGGCCCTTACGCGCCTTCGGCGCGGAGGTGGGGGGGGGGGGGGGGGGCGGCCGCCCCCCGCCGCCCCCCAGTATCCGCCCGCAGGGGGGGGGGGGGGGGCGGCCGCCCCCTCCCCCCTGTATCCGCCCCTGCTTCGTACCATTGGAGAGACTTGACAATACGCCTGTACAGAGGCAGAGACACCTCAGTGAATCCAGCGGGCGTTCTAGCCCCCGGGGGAGGACGAAAACACCAACGACTATCCCAGCCAGACTGGTTATTGATTCAACATTTTTGGAACGATTCAATCATGATTCATTTTGGAAGCTGAATGACTCAATCGCCGTTTGATTCACGGATACAATTTTGAGAATTGATCCCTTCCGATTCAAAGAATCAAAACAAATATTTTAATCGATTCACGTTTGATTCAACATTTAAATATATTAGGTGAATTTATGTCAAATCAATATAAATAGAAACATGCATATATATAATCATTAAAACATTGTTACAGAAATAGTATTTCAGTATAAATGAATGTAGCCACTGGGACTGCATGCATTTGCATAATTTACCAGTTACTTGAATCGTTCAATCTTTTGATTCAATCAGCCTTGATTTGTTGCGGGTTTTGATTCAATCACGATTCATGAATAAAAAGATCTGGTGGTGAATCAATTATGTTTTGATTCAATGCATTTTGATTGAACGATTCCAATCGATTCAATCAGTGTCGAATCAATAATCAGTCTGATCCCAGCAACACAATACGCCCGTGTTCACTGATCTCCCATTCATATATTCATCAATCATGCTCGGGTTTGATAACGACGTAGTTCTCTCTCTCTCTCTCGCTCTCGGATTGTTTGTTCTGCAGTGCATAAATGAACTCTGCATTGACAACCAATGGAGCCATCCAAATTTATTGATAGAGATGCGAAAACTTTGGAATTGTAATTACCCGGCACAGCCATTGTCACAGCTTTTTTACCACGAAAGCCCAGCATGACCCAACATGGTCATTAATATACCTACCCAGCATTGGATACACTGCCTAGGCCTGACAGTCTTTTAAACTGAGATAGCAGTTTTGTAGCCCGTGTTGGGAAATCCCTATCTGCAAGTTTTCTTGACTGAAAAGACTCAAACGAATATAGTTAATTTTTTTGCGAAGGAATGTGGTGCTGGCGAAAGACTGTGGTGCTGGATCTAGCTCGGGCAGAGGCTATACCATCAGCCAATCAGCTTGCAGCTGGTGCTAGCAAGCGAACCGCCGGCCGCCGGTTGGTACATCTCTAATGCGCGTCTATCCTTACCCCAGTAAACATGCCGACGTCGGGCCGACGTCGGCTACACGTCGGATATGTCCGCATATGCCGATGTCCAGCCGAGGTCGGCCTGACGTCGGCATCTCGGCACGGAAAGAAGCTCGGCATGCCGACATCGGGCCGACGTCGGGCCGCTGTTGACCCGACGTGTAGCCGACACTGAGCCGACCCATGCGAAGGTCGGTCCCAAGCGCTCTGCCAGTAATTACAGAACGCTTTCCAAACTTCAGCAGGCATTCAAACAGTAACACATTTATCCGAACTCTTCTGTATTTACATCAAACCACCCCAAGGTCACACAGTACATTAACACGGTATAAGTGGCCTCCTCTCGGCTGCCGAGAACAGTTGGCCGCGTTGTACAGCCATTGTTGCACCAGCGTTTCCACATTTTCAAAGCCGTGCTTCAGGGTGACGGCATCTGAAAGAAGGAAAGGAGAGGGTGTCAAACAAGACGTACTGAAACTGGCGTCCGGCAGATAGGCAGACAGACAAAGCAATTTAATGCAAATTAATGGCAGGGCAGCGCTGTGCAGCCATTGTCGCACCTGTGTTCCCAGTTTTCCACATTCTTCAAAGCTGTGCTTCTGGGCGACGGCATCTGCAATAAGAAAAGGAAAGGGTGTCAAACGAGACATACTAAAACTGACAGATAGGCAGACAGGGCAGGCAATTTAATGCTCGCGTATTTGATTGTTCATAGTTACTCTAATCATTAACATTTGTAATTGAATTGATAATGTTGGATAACTAAAGAAACAAACAGACGGCGAAACCGTACAACTGCCCTGCTCAAACCTCCAGCACCGCACTGCGTGCGAGCCCCGAGCCTGTCGGCAACTGACTGCCCCGCTCCGGCCGGCCGATTCTGCTGTGCTCGCCGGCCCAGCGCCGCGGGCGCTGACCCGGTGCACAGTGGGCGGATTGACCCTTCTAGCGCGACACGGCCCGAAAGCTGGCTTTGGTAGCCTATAAGATTTAAAAGTTGGCACGCTCTCTTGCTCCAAAGACACGCTGCCGAAATGTGTGGAGGGTGGGTCCGGCCGACGCGACTCGAAAGTCTACGTTTAAGTTAGGTTTTCGCCATGAAATAACACCCGCAATAAAATAAACAAAGCCCAGGACAATGTGGTATGAAGAGTTTCGAAGACAGTGGTATAGGTTTCATAGCATTTCCCGAGAATTTATTTTTGGACCCGTGTCGTGCTAGAACGGTCAATCCGCCCACAGTGCGGTGGCCTCGCCCGGTCACAGTCGGTCGCTGCGACGACCATCAAGCGCTAGAGCGCGTTATTAATAACAATATGAAATTGTTACACAACATGTGTACCTAATAAAGGGAGGTAGAATAACGCATACGTCGAATAAATATATCTGCGCAGTTATTTGTCCAAAATTACTTACATAGAATCAGGAACGTTTGTTGCTCTGTAGGTCCCGTTTCATCTCACACTGGTAACCAATAATCTTGTTTTCTGCACAGATAATGAATTCGACACGATCTTGAATGCCTATGCACTTCAAAACGCGCTTAAAAAACGCATGTAGCACGACCACCATGGCGGCGAACGATCGTTTACGCAATGTTGTTGCCGCGTTCGTACAAACTGTTCAACATTAAAGCAATCATGGCTTTTAGATTGATTTTTGTTTTCTCTTCAATTTCGTATACAAAATAATCAGCTTGCCAATTATCTCGAAATGTATGGTACAAATTGTACTTCCTTTATACTTGAACCCTCTTCCTTGCCGGGGTGCAGATTCTGCCCCTCAGAGGGGGGGGGGGGGCACGTCGAAGGTAACAAAAATCGCTCCTCAGCCATATGTTATTAATCGGGGGGGGGGGGGGGGGTCGGTCGGGTCGTCAGAGAATCTCGTTTTATCTAGTGTCAATTTTGTTTTGCTCGGGGGGGGGGGGGGGGGGGGGGGCTGGCCCCCGTGCCCCCCCCCCCCTGGCTACGTCCCTGGCCAGGCTCCTGTTTTGGGGAGGGTGTTACGAATGCGGTTTTGCGGCGCGTACTTCTTTTGTGGTTTGCAGTGCAATAAATGCGTCAGAAACAATTTAAATGCAATATACATCATAAATACTGGGATTGTCAATATGTTTGGCAGAGGCGCACTCGGGTACAAAATAAAATGGGAGGCGATAACCTCCCTCAAATTAGGTCCAACTTAAAATTAGTAAGATGATAAAAAGCGTTACGCGCATGGTGCCCCCATGTTGTTTTCCTGGATCCGCATATGCGCAATATATTACATTTAACAAATTACAGCAAATAATGCCCACATCTGACGTTCATGCCGTCCTAAACAATCACGGACAGCACATATTTGTTATAAAAAAAATCACCTCATTTTACATCCCCTGAATACGCCTATGATTTTTTATTTTGTTTTTTGCCTTTTAATATATTGAAGACCAGTACATTTGAAGCTCAAAAACGTTTCGGGTATGACAATCGGTCAAACCACATGGCCGCAATGACCTTTAAAAAAATGCTCGTATTTTGTTGCCCCCTGTCCCCCCCCCCTTTTGGACAACAAATAAATTTCGTGTCCCAATTTTTTATTCGGTGTCACAATGGGGTCAAAAAATTTCGGTGTCCAATCTTGTCATGAATGGAATGGTGTTTTCCCCCATCGAATTCGACCGAGCGGTTCTCGAGATCTCTGGGGGGGGGGGGGGCAGAATCTGCCCTCCGCAGGTTAACGTAATTTTAGCCGCCCGCAGGGAATAGGGTTAAGCTACTTACGAACATAGGTATGCTAAGAAAGCCGACATCTGCCGACGTCGGCCCGATGTCGGCATGCCGAGTTGCTTTCAGTGCCGAGATGCCGACGTCGGGCCGACGTCGGCTGGACCTCGGCTGGACCTCGGCATATGCGAACATATCCGACATGTATCCGACGTCGGCATGTTTACTGGGACCCCACCTCCAAAAGTTTGCGGTCATACCACAGCCACAGTTTTAGGCCGATGGGTATCAATCTTGCAGGACTTCATAAGGATTCCATGACAAAAAGTAAAATGTGGAAAAGTCAAAAGACAAAAAGTCAAATGTGAAAAAGTCAAAGGACAAAAAGTCAAATCGGCTAAAAGTCAAAGGACAAAAAGTCAAATCGGCTAAAAGTCAAAGGTAAAAAGTCAAAACGGCAAAAAGTCAAAAGGACAAGTCAAAACGGCAAACGGCAAAAAGTCAAAAGGACAAAAGTCAAAAGCAAAAAGTCAAGAGGACAAAAAGTGAAATGGTAAGGAGTCAAAAAGATAAAAGTAAAATGCAAAACAATAAAATAGGCAAAAAGGATAAAAGTAAAATGCAAAAAGTGAAAAACGCAACAAGTAAAATGCAAAAAGTCGAAAACGCAAAAAGTCAAATGCAAAAAGTAAACAAATCCGGCAAGATAATGGAAAGATAACGGAAGCAGAAGTTAATTAATTTCAAAGATATTTGTACAGTGCAGGCAAATACGTCGAATAAGAATCTCGTTCGCTATATCCGGCTGTTTATTACCTTCTGGCAATGCAAGTTTCAGGGCCACGGAGCCAGTGCTAGGCCCGAAGTTCGGGCCCGGTGTTTAAGTGGTGTCGGTCCTGCCGGCCTTATGCGGGCCCATCGTGTCTGATTGTTGTTCTTTCTCAATGTTATGCCGTGCCTGACACCGTGTTGACACCTGCCACGAGTGAGGTTACTTATGCGGAGGATCTTGAAAATGGCCTTGAAGATGGAATGTCAAAATCAATGTCATTTTCGTGATCAGCGTGTCCAGGTTGAAGCGAATCGCTACTCGACACTGAATAATTAGAATCTGAATCCGTCGCTAACTTCACGGACATGATACAAACGGGCAACGGCCTTTAATTAAAAACAGTTCACCTTTGCATGGCGTATTGAACTGGTTTAGCCGTCATTCACATTTTAGCTTTATTCCCTCTGATTTTGGGACGTTTTACATTTTACTTTTTGCAGTTTGACTTACCTAACGCCCAAAACCCGCGTGTCCTGTATGGAGCGAAGCGAAGAAACTTACTCTCACCACAAGCTTTGGCTTGACGCGGAGCCGTGATTCAGCTATTTTTGCCCTTTTGACTTTTTGTATTCGACTTTTTGCATGTGACTTTTTGCATGTGACTTCTTGGCTTTTTGCATTTTACTTTTTGCTTTTTTGACTTTGCTTTTTTGACTTTTTGCATTTGACTTTTTGCCTTTTTGACTTTTTGCCTTTTTGCCTTTTTGACTTTTTGACTTTTATCCATTATGACTTTTTGTCTGTTTGACTTTTTGCATTTGACTTTTTGTCCTTTTGACTTTTTGCTGTTTTGACTTTTTGCATTTGACTTTTATCCCATTTGACTTTTTGCCTGTTTGACTTTTGACATTTGACTTTTTGTCCGTTTGACTTTTTGCCGTTTTGGCTTTTTGCATTTGACTTTTTGTCCTTTGACTTTTTCACATTTGACTTTTTGTCCCTTGACTTTTTGACTTTTGACGTTTTGTCCGGTTACCCTTCATACGGTCATAGGTACCTACAATTTGTTTTTCTCGGATTTGTTTATATCGGTGACCTAGGGTCGGGTCAATTTCGTGACCTTCCCCATTATAAGTCAATGGGAAAATATTTAAATGCTTCCTATTCCGAGGATACATACACATGACATCAGTCCAATTCCTTTTAGATCATGTTATCATAGGCCATGCTTGATGATCCAGGTGCAATTTTCGTTCAGTGACCCATACAGGGTCAGCCGAGGTCATCTGAGGTCACCAACACTTTTGTTGTCAATAACTCTCGACAGAATGAAGATAGATAACTGAAACCGGTATCAATGTGTTTGTATTGTCGAGACATGTCTCCCAATATGCAACATTACCTACGTGGGTCACCACTTGACCTTGACCTGAGATCAAATTTATAAGTTGGCCTTAACTGGTAAACATGAATATGATTTAAGCGCCTTGACGAGACGAACACGATGGCGCCAACATAATTTCCTTATCTGTATTAGGTAAACAGTTATTTGCGAGGAAAAAACTGTTTTGCCATAAATAGCCTTTTTACCTTTAATGACCTCTGGAGCCTATACTATTGACCTGAGTAAACATTTGAGGACACCATGACCATTTCATATTTCAGGAGCTTTCGATTGTTTGTTTTCCGTTTGTTCCTAGCTATCATAGTTCTTGAAATATTTGGGGGTTTCTGGAACAAAGTGCTAAAATTGGCAAATGTCATATTTGAACCCATTTGACCTTGAAGATATTGACCTAGGGTCATTAAAATTTCGCAAAACAGAGTTCCCTACAGAACCTCCCTATCCTACAGATTTCGTTATTGCAGCTCTTATGGGGGTGAGATCTTAGGGGGATCCCCTCCCCCTCCAGGGCGTGTAATTATCAGAGGCCCTCCAGGGCGCATGCTAATCTGAGTGAATACATCATTATAGAAACATTAATTATGGCCTGTGAATCAATGTGAATCGACACATGAAAAATATGAATAATTGACAAGTCTGCATAGGTCACGTTGTTTGTGAGTTTAGAGCACTTCAGAGGCCCTTTAGGGCCACCAGGGCCCTCTCTGAAAGACCAGAGGGCCCTTGAACGTTCAAAAGAGCCCTGTGCATGTCAAAGGGGCCCCTGGCCAGACCGAAAGGATCCCTGAGCGGGTCAGAGGGCCCCCTGCACACGTCTAATGGGCCCCTAGCCAGCACAGAGGGGCCCCTGGGCAGGTCGAGAGACCCCTGAGCATGTCGGCAGGGCGACAAAGCGGCCAGCGCAGTCCCTTGCCAGGTTATAAGGGCCCCTGAGCAGGTTGGAAGGCCCCTGGACAGACCAGAGGGCCCCTGGGAAGTTAAAAGGGCCCCTGTACAGGTCAGATGGGCCCCTGACCAGACCGAAAGGGCCCCTAGGTGGGTCAGACGGGCCCTGAACATGCCAAATGGGCCCCTAGTCAGCACTGAGGGGCCCAGGGAAGGTCGGAGAGCCCTTGGAGCATGTCGCAAGGCGACAAAGCAGCCATCGCAGTCCCTTGTCAGGTCGGAAGGGCCCCTTAGAAGGCTGGAGGGCCCCTGGAAAGTTGAAAAGGCCCCTGTGCAGATCGAAGGGGCCCCTGACCAGACCGAAAGGACCCCTGGGCGGGGAAGAAGGGCCCCTGAACATGCCGAATTGACCCCTAGCCAGCACGGAGGGCCCAGGGCAGGTGGGAGGGCCCCTTGAGCATGTCGGCAGGGCGACAAAAGCAGCCAGCGCAGTCCGACCAGAAGATTCGCTGGGCAGATCGGAGGAACTCCTGGCAAGTCAGAAGGGCTTGCCAGGAGCCCTCTGCTAGACCGAAAGGGTCCCTGGGCCGGTCCAGAAGTGCCTTTGAACATGCCGGATGAGTTCCTAGCCAGACTGGAGGGGCCCCTAGGATTGTCGGCAGGGCGACAAAGCAGCCAGTGCAGTCCCTGGCCAGGTCGGAAGGACCTCTGAACAGGCCGAATGGACCCCTTGACACACAAGAGGGGCTTCTTGGAAGGTCAGAGGAGTCCCTGATCAGACCGGAAGGGCCAACAGCACGTAGATATCCCAGATGAAGATTAAATACAAAGAGGACTTACTCCACAATACAAATATTAAAAGCGGAGCTTTCGGGTATATTGTAACATCCTTCGTCAGGGTGTTACAATATACCCGAAAGCTCCGATTTTAATTGTTCTTGTAGAGTAAGCCCTCTTTGTATTATATATATATATATAGCACCCACTCCACATCATGTCTTTTCGCTTCGCGGATCTTAGCTGAGTCCCTGAACAGGTCGGAAGGGCGTTGAAAAGGTCGGAGGGGCCCCAAGACGATCTGAAGGGACCCTGGGCCTTTCAACAGCAAGAATGCAGTTGTCCAGGGAATAAAACTTTAAAAAATCGCGCCGCTCCGCGGTGCAATTTAACAACAAATTAAATTATTGCGGGTTAGAAAAAATGGACCTGTTTCTCAGCGCATTTTTGTGTTATGTTGCTACTTTCCTATATAATTGGGCAAAATAGTTCACTTTAGCACCTTTTTTTTACCGCACTTTTAAACGCACAATATAGCATTTTTAGAGGTCCGCACCATACGCAATGTGACGCATTGATGAGAAAGCATATCCAGGGCATAAGACTCAAAATTTTCGCGCCGCTCCGCGGCGCAATTTGTTTAAGAGTTTCAGGTCTTGAGCTTAAAAAATATTCCAAGTTGGTATAGCTCATTCCAAATTGGTGTCGCTGGTTCCAAAGTTGATATGACAGTTCGCTATTTCCAGCTCCTGAAAGTTGGTAAGGCACATGCCATACCTGTCATACTGCATTTTCCATCCTTGTAATGTGCCTTTTCATCTTCTTCTTTTTTCTTTTTTCTTTTTTTTTGGGGGGGGGGGGCTTTCAACGCTTGGGAAGGGACCCCTTTTAACGCTCGGGAAGGGGCCTTTTCAAGGCGCCCCCCCTGGACGAAATCCTGGCTACGTGCCTGCGACTGATATTGCAAATACCTATAGCCAGCGTTGTCAATTTAAGAAAAAATGCTGAAATAGGGGCACCCTCAAAATAAAGTGGACCAAAACCGTTGAGTTTTCAGATTTTGATACAGGTAGGGGCACCACTGCAATTGATGACCCCTCTCCCCCTTGCAGATTTTCTGGATCCGCCCCTGCTAACGAAGCCATCAACATCACCAGCACCAGCATCATGTCACCAGCAACATCACAAAGAAAGACAATGACAAACCCTGGCTCACATCTGAACTAAAAAGACATCCGTAAACGTGACAGACTCTTCCGAACAGCTAAAAAATGAGACGCAGACAACGACTGGCATCGCTGGAGGCATCAACGTAACTTGACTACCGACCTGAACAGACGACTTAAAGACACCCACACCCAACAACAAGTCAAAAAGCTTTTGGAAACAAAACAGAACCCACATGACCCTCACCAAACCCTCACCAAACCCTCACCAAACCCTCAAAAACATAATTGGCAAAAAGCGCTCCCAAACCATACCACCTCTCATCGATAGCGAAGGTGCACCAGTCAGGCACGTAGCCAAGGGGGGGGCGCCGCCAACCCCCCCCCCCCCCTGGAGGCAAGGAGGGCCCTTTCGGCGCGCACAGCGCGTCGGAGAGGCCCCTAGACGATCTGAAGGGTGAAAGGATGCGTCGCAATGCGACGCATTGATGAGAAAGCATATCCAGGGCATAATACTCAAAATTTTCGTACAGAGTTCCAGGTCTTGAGCTTAACAAATATTCCAAGTTAGTATAGCTGATTCCAAATTGTTATCGTTGGTTACAAAGTTGATATGGCAGTTTGCTAACTCCAGCTCCTAAAAGTTGGTATGGCCCATGCCATACCTGTCATACTGCGTTTTCCATTCTTGTAACGTGCCTTTTCACCCGTCTTGTTTGGCCCTTTCAACGCTTGGGAAGGGGGCCCTTTCAACCCTCGAGAAGGGGGCCCTTTCGAGGCGCACCTGCACCCCCCTCCCGCCCCCCCCCCCTGGACGAAATCCTGGCTACGTGCCTGGCACTAGTGACTGAAGACACTGACAAGTCGACCATAATTAACACCCACTTTGACGAACAAACGAAACTCGACACAGCCGACACTAGACCACCTACACTCATTTCCCACATCCCGCAATCCCCCAACTAAGAGAGATCCAAGTCACCGAGCCCGATGTTTTGAAATGCTTAAACTCTCTCAATGTAAATAATATACTGGCCCGGACCAAATTCCAACAAAATCACTCAAAATGACAGCATTATTAACACGCGCCCTGGAGGAGGGGGGGGGGCGAAATCCGCCCACCCCTAAGTTTTTTTCTCTCGAGGATACCGCAAAAACAGCGGCGCGCAGTGCCGCCGTTTGTTGCATACCTGTTCGGAAATGAACTAATCACATTATGTAAAATTATTGACCTCGGGTCATCTTAGGTCAGGTCAGCAGACCAAGTCACGTGATGACACCACCTCCAAAATGTTTGCGGTAGTACTGCAGCCACAGTTTTAAGCCGATCGGTTTGAAACTTGCAGGATTTCATAAGGTCATAGATACCTACAATTTGTCTATCCCGGATTTCTGATATCGGTGACCTAAGGTCAGGTCAATTTCGTGACCGCCAACACTGTTTTGTCAATAACTATCGACATAATGAAGATAGATAAGGGAAAATGGTACCAATGTGTTTGTCTCGTCGATACACGTCTCCCAATATACAACATGGCTAACTAGGGTCACCACTTGACCTTGACCTGAGGTCAAATGTATAAGTTGACCTAACCTGGTCAACATGAATATGATTCGAAGTACCTTGACGACGAGACAAACACGATGGCTTTATCTGTATTAGGTTAAAAGTTATTTGCGAAAAACAGTTTTGTCAAAACATAACCTTTTTAACATTTGATGACCTCTAGAGCCTAAACTATTGACCTGAGCTCAAATCTGAGGACACCAAATCGATTGCATTTTTCAAGAGCTTTCGATTGTTTTGCCCGTTTGTTCCTAGCTATCATAATTCCCGAGATATTTGGGGGTGTTCGAAGCGAAGTCCTAAAACTGGCAAATCTGACCTTTGATGATCTTAATATTGACCTGACCTAAAAAAAAGACCGATATACTTTCGATAGAACTTGTCTCGAGCTATCTAACGCCGTTTTCCGCTTGTCGCTACGTTGCGTGGTTTTCGAGATCATGGGGGAGGAATCCGTCCCCCCCCCCCCCCTCCAGGGCGTGTAATTATCAGAGGCCCTCCAGGGCGCGTGTTAAAGGAAATAGTTCACCTTCGGGAAATTTTCAGAACACGATTTTATTATATCTTTTAATACAGTTTCTTTTTTTATTTTCAAAAATGGTCCTACATCGCGCCAATTCAGGACAGAAGGTCGTAAATTATTAATGTTATGGTGTGTATTATTGGTCTGCGCATGCTCCATGGCAGTGCTGGCACTTTCAGACGGTACGGTACATCATATATGCGCCGTATTCCTTCGCCAAAAAGTCAAATATCTTCGGCTGGAGAGTCTTTTCAGCCAATACAAGTTCCAGATAAGGATTTCTCAACACGGGCTACAAAACTGCTATTTCAGTTCAAAACCCATGTTGAAGGTGAACTATTTCCTTTAATAGTAAATCCGCTCACAAAATTATTCAATAAAAACTAAGCGCCGGAATTTTCCCCAGCGCCTGGAAACCAGCCATCGTAACCGCAATATACAAACGTAAAGGTTCAAGCTCCGACCCATCAAACTACATGCCAATTAGCTTACTGTCTTGCATTTCAAAAACCCTAGAAAAACTCGTATTCGTAAACATATATAAACACCCAATGAATAGCAGTATCGTATCTAAGAAAAACAGAGTGGTTATCGACCGGACCACAGCGCCCAAATTCAATTAGTATACCTCACCCATCAACTTTATTCGGCACTTGACAAAAACCTCGACTTCACTGCAGTATACCTAGATACTTCAAAATACTTCGATAAAATTTGACATAAAGCCCTCCTTTTGAAATGTGAAATTAAATGTGGAATTACTGGAACTGTTATGGCGGCCAAAAATCGTACCTTTCGGATCGGACACAAATTATCAGAGCAGGCAGCAGTTTTCGCTCCCCCCACAAAAAAAAATCCACGCAGGCTGCCCCCAGGGCCCGGTGCTTGGGCCTCTACTAGCCCTCATCTATCTTTCAGACCTATCTGACAAGACCGACAACGATGCCCTCTTCTACGCCGACGACACCTCCCTCTATTCATCACATCCTCATGACAGCCCCGAACATAGACTTTCCCTCCAACGTGACCTTGACAAGATCCAACGTTTTGGAACTGACTGGGCAATTGCTTTCAGTAGACACTAGATGATTCAACCGACATTCACCACCAGACATGATGGACTGGCCCCTGACCTGGAATTTGCAGACCAACACATTCCTACCGTATTCATCCGTATTTACATTCCTACCGTATGCATCCGTATTCACATTCCTACATTCCTACCGACCATAAACACCTAGGACTGACTCTATCAACGGACCTACGTACCATGACCACGTTAACAAAATTATGAGGACAGTCATATGCACCTCAGCCCTATTTATCCAGTAGCTAAGCTACTACCTAGACACATACTTAATGAAATTGTTATCACATACATACGACCACACTTTGACTATTGCGGCATCATATACGACGCGAACATTACTATTGCAGACGCGACTCGACTTCAGACTTTACAGAACCGGATCGCGAGACTAGTGACTGGGACACTCCCCCAGACTTCGACTGAAAGGCTTCTCGACGATCTGGGTTGGGAACGACTGAAGACTAGACGGACAGCCCACAAGCAATTTTTTCCACAGGATCTGCCATACCCCCCCCCCCCCCCCCCGCTACCCTACCTATATCACGAGCATAATCCCCGAAACGCGCCAAAATAGCACCGGTCTCCCTCAGAAACGCCACTACTCTTTCCAGTCAGAAAAA
Source organism: Chirona hameri (assembly GCA_036785665.1). Lineage (NCBI taxonomy): Eukaryota > Metazoa > Arthropoda > Thecostraca > Balanomorpha > Balanidae > Chirona > Chirona hameri. The sequence continues at coordinate 12,974 of JAXIVJ010000532.1, forward strand.
TCGTCTAACATCCTTCACAAATGCATTCATCCCCCGCCACCACCCGCCTCTGGAACCAGTTACCCGAATCATCCCCGCCACCACCCGCCTCTGGAACCAGTTACCCGAATCATCCCCACCACCACCCGCCTCTGGAACCAGTTACCCGAATCATTCCCGCCACCACCCGCCTCTGGAACCAGTTACCCGAATCATCTCCGCCACCACCCGCCTCTGGAACCAGTTACCCGAATCATCCCCGCCACCACCCGCCTCTGGATCCAGTTACCCGAATCATCCCCGCCACCACCCACCTCTGGAACCAGTTACCCGAATCGGTCAGACTGCACACAACATCACGACCCATCTTTTGTAAGCTCATCTGGGACCAGCTTGAGAACACCAAACCACCGTTCTTTTACTCAGCTGGGACAAAATATGGCAACATTCTCCACACCAGACTTCGTGTAGGCCTATCCTCTCTAAATTATCACATGTATTCAACCTTTCGCTCGACCCCAAGTCCTGCCTGCTCATGCGGACATCACACAGAAGGCATCAAACATTTCATCCTCTTCTGTCCAAATTATGTTCAGGCTTCAGCCAAGACACCAACTCTATACCCTAACCCGTACATTAATCCCAACATTGGACAGCCTGTCACACCAAGAAAAGGTAGACACATTTGTACATGGCTCAGACGTTCACACTACTCTTCATCCGAAACTAGCATATAGTTTGCAATCTTTCCTTAAAGGGAAATAATGACCTTTTGATTTTGTTAGCAACAATTTCTTGGGCTACCGTTATGGTTTTACAATTATTTTATTTAAATTTAAGAATTAAATACAATTATTCCCAAATTCGAAGTTGTAAGTTTGGAAGAAATACCAAACAAGTACCTTGTGTACTTCATGAAGGTCATTGACAAATTCGTCCTTCCCTACCATTGTTTACATCGAGTGCGGCATTTTTGGAGGCTCTGTGACGTTTCCGATCAAACCGAGCGCTGCTCGGACACACGCTAGTAGCGCTAGTAGCGCTTTCTTTCCACATGGCAACTAGGCGTCAGCCAATCAAAAGCCAGAAAGGGAATACGTTCTGGCTTTTCATTGGCTCACGCCTGGTTGCCATGGAGAACGAAAGCGCTACTAGCGCTACTAGCGTGCGTTCGAGCAGCGCTTTGATCCGTGAAGCAATCCGTGAAGCATCTGTGATGCATGACTGACTATCAGTATAAGTCATGAATAACAACAACATGCAAACTATACCAACTCGAATAAAATAAGGGCGGAATGAATTGAACCCCAGGCAAGTTAGTATTCGCAAAGCACTCGGCACTGCGCCACAATAGCAAAAGGTGAGGGAAATGCATATTGAATACAATATTATTACGTCACAAGTTTCTGAAGTGTCAACTACTATGAAATACAGTGATACAATACCTTTAATAATGATTAACAAGAAAATTCAAACTTAACAATAATTTGAATAAGTCTTTAATTAGCTTTCAACTCAAAATCAGATATATTTTGCAATGCTACACAAGAATGGCACCAGTGGCGTCATTAACAAAGCCTGCTACGGGACTTGGGTATACTAATCAGGAACAACTCGCCACAATGGTTAAGTGCGCAGAGAAGCATGACAATGACTTTGTAAGCAAATCGCCGACGCTAAATAGGTCGCCGTCGATGTGCATTGATGAGCTTCCGATTTAATTGCCAGTTTTGTGTTATTGTTTGTTAGTTTTTTGGGGAAAAATTATTATTTTGCATGATAATATAAAGCATAGTGGTATATACAGCCACAGACAAATTATACAATACTCCTAATGTTGAAAACAAATGAATCGATTTTCACAAATTGAGGGTCGCAACCACTAACTATGCCACCGTTGATGTGCATCGATGAGCTTCCGATTTTATTGCCACTTTTTCCAATCGCTGTTAGTTTTAGAAGATCCCCGGGCATATAATCACAACAAGAAGAACGCACAATATATTTTCCACTCCATTGCGTAAAAAAACTACGGGAAAAGCCCGCAGTTTGGTGAGGACCAAAAGTACTTGCAAGTACCGGTCGTTAAAAGTGTGGAACGCTTATCAACTTTAGCTTGAAATATATTTCGATAGGAAAGTTTTCATGCGAAATGTGATGAATTTACAATATATTTTGGTCTCGTCTGGCGATTTCAAGTGCTAACTCCATTTTTGTGGAAAAAGGTAATTATTTCCCTTGAATCATACACACCGCTTCACCAATGCCACCAATGCACCGAGAACAGTGATCCAGCTCTCGGCAGCGCTGGTTCAGCGGGTCGGAGCGGCAGCGCACGGCGGACAGGCCCAGCTCACCAAATTCCATAACAGCGGGCTGCGGGCGGCACGTCGGAGGACGGGTACCGGCCGCGCCCGGGGCGATCCCCCGCCCCCTGTTACAGCTTAAGTTTGCTCTTTTCTTTGGAGAAACGCTATAATTTAAGCGAAAATTCGTGTTTGCGCTCATCCTCTATACTCCTGTATTTACTTATGTGCTATCTGAAAGGAAAATAAATGATGATGATGATGATGATGATGATGGAAAATCAACCTCTACTAGAAAGATATTAATAATATCTGATTAAATTTTGCTGTTGGCACATTTGAGATCCTGCCGGCTATGCATTACAGACTTCAAGTGAACCTGAATTATATTATATCTTCCTTTAAACCCTGCAGCGCCCTGTTTGCGGGTGGTAAATCTCACTCTAGTCATTAGCAACAGCATATGGTTGTTGATAATGACAATCGTAACCATTGTTGTTGATGTTGAACCATCATCCACAATCGTTTCGCCTCTGTTCGACCCTGAATCAGTTCGCTGGGAAAGGAATCTACCCCGCCAGATGTTATATTTCTGGATCACTCGACGACGAAGCCGCCGAAGACGACGAAGCCGATCACTCGACGACGAAGCCGCCGAAGACGACGAAGCCGATCACTCGACGACGAAGCCGCCGAACACGACGAAGCCGATCACTCGACGACGAAGCCGCCGAAGACGACGAAGCCGATCACTCGACGACGAAGCCGCCGAACACGACGAAGCCGATCACTCGACGACGAAGCCGAAGCGTAAGCGATTCAGCGTTTTATTGCACCCATTCCATTCTATTCCATAGGTTCAACGTCTCATTCTGGCACTCATATAGAAACACAACTGGCATTTCGCGTCTCCGGTACTGGCTGATGGTTTTTAGATTGATTCCTGATTGTTTTTATAATGCATAAACCATCTGGATTGAAGCTCTGACTGACGTTTACCTCTCAGACAGCCATGTTAGCACCAAATGGGCGCTCTCCCCTGCTGTTGACGGCATAAAGCATAACCTATATCACTTTGTGGCAAATGGCGTCCTCGAACTACAGTTCATTTGTGCAGTTTCTTGAACGAAGTGAGTTTACTATTTTTAAACGTACACGATTGAACTGAGTGTTATTTCTTGTTCCATGCACGAACTTACACGAGTGCATGCAATACTAATGTTGATTAAAGATCGCTGTCACCTATGTGCGGGCTGCAGCTGCAGTGTCCGCAGTGAGGGTGCCGTGTTTTGCTCTCCAGTTACCGTGCCATTTGATCGGGAGACGGGTGATTTGTATCTGTTACTCGCGCCGGCCGGGCCTGGTTTCCGTCCGGCCACGGCGCTGCTCTTTGGCAGATAGTTTGTGTGTGTTGTGAGAAGGAAAAACACCCCGGCCAGACGGGCCACGTTTCGGCCCGCCTATCCACGAAAGGTGAGCACCAATAACTCAAGTGGATCTCTGTTGGAAGATGTAGAATGATATTGTCTGACCTTGTTAGTGAACAATTATTGTTTCACTAACATGTTGTTAGTGAAACAATAATTGGTGACAATTGACAGTCGATGTGAGGTGTTGAGTAATTAGTATTTGTCAGTGAATTCGACCGGTGAGTAGTTGGTACTTGGTACGTGCCAATCGACAGCCGATGTGAGACAGCGAGCAGGCATGAGTGTATAGTTTTGCGGGACATCACTAAAGTAAAAATGGCAACTCTGCTCCCGTATCCTGTCTATTGCATCTTAGCTTGCCACAACACAGCAAATCACCCGAACTCTCCTCCCTGTGTCCCGCCCCGGTTAGCGCTTCACAGCATTGCCAACATGTACGTAGTCGTCGCATTTGCCCTGTTGAGTGTGACATAACTAACGTCGCGTGCAGATGGACATGGCAAAGTGTCATTGTTCCAGGTGATTACCTACCAAGTTTGACGAGTTCAACTTAAGCTATGCATGAATGTTCGATGGACATGTCATGGCTGGCACGCTTTCCATCGATTTATGTTGTCGCCTAATTGCACGGACATAGCAATGTACTCTTTCGTATGTGAAGCAATATCAATGGCATGTTTAATCACAGGCTTGCAGGCATCTTGAGGCCATAATGAGCTTTGCACCTGACATAATACGGTGACGACACGTGGCTCTGTACAGGCTGCTGTGAATGCGAACTGAACACATTATGTCCACGTAATACTTCCTATTCGTATCGGCCACCCTGTAGATGAACTTGTCAAAGTCGATTGCAGCGCTTAGACAACAATGTGTATGGAGACGCTTGATCACAAAGTTCACGCTTATTCCATGTTGTAAATAAAATCCAGTCTTATCCCGCGTATTTATTTATTCAGCAACGCACAGGTCGCCAGTCTTGACTTACAGATATTACCCAACAGCAGGAGTTCGGTACTGCACTCCTATGGGGCGGGTTCGAGCCCCTTCGGTCGCTGGATGCGGCGTCCTTTGGTCACAGGATGACACGGACCCGTCAGACGGGCAGGTCGCCCCAATCGAGTCCCCGTAACGAGCCATGTCGAGACCACCCAGTCACCATAGAACACAATGACGACCGGCCCAAACACAATGCGGTCCCGCCTTTTACAAGCACGTCGATTAGTTCTGTCCAGCCTCGGTATGATTGGTTATGACAGATTATCCATCCGGGGATATTTGAGCCAGGTCCGAAAACAGTCGTGCCTCGTGTGCCAGCATACTATGGTGTGCTGATGCAGTCATATCGCGACACCTCTATGCGAGCATTTAAACAACAAATGGTGCGGCCATGCAGGCGCGATAACTGGATCATGAAATCATAGTATCACGTATGTTGGTAATTATTCGATCGAATGATGACGGTAAATGACACCGCCGCATGTCACTGCTTGACTGTGCCATATAATATAAACTGTATTCATAGGCAATGTAGGTAATACGAGCAACAGTAAGGAGAAACGCCCTTTTACAGTAAGGAGAAACGAGAAAATGAGAAACGCCCTTGTCTTGAAACATGTTATCGTTTTTATTGGAACAAGTACAAAACCTGGTTTTATTCCGTTGGTGCGCCGTTTGACATCATATAACGGCACTCTTTCTCGAAATGACCAGACGAAAACACTTTCGTTGTACATTTTCCTAAATATGTTACAATAAACCAGGCCAAATTTCGGTCATAAACGACAACAATCTGTAGCAAGTGGGCGACGAAAACCACCTGAACTGAACTGCACATCAGTATTTTGTGCCATTTTCTTCAGGTAAAGAAGGCAGCAGTTGCAAAGTGAAATCACTGGTACATGTTGCCGAAAACGAGATCGTCCTTTCCGTGGAAGTCGGTGTCCTCCATGACCTCCTTCTGACCCCTGGTGCGCACGTCCCGGAAGAACAGGTAGGGCATCAGCACGTTCAGGTCCTGCTCTCGTACGGTGGCATGTGGCGGCAGCTCCAGCAGCCGGTCACCCTCCTCCGAACTGCAGCACATGCACACACAATTGTCAAGTGATGGTCAACTTCAGAGCAGTTAAAATCTTCTTAGTTTTCAGAGCAGTAATTTGCTTAGCACAAAGGCATCTCATCCGACGCATTAAGTAGCTATGGAAGTATGTACATCTTCACTCCCATCACTGACTTCCCTGAATCACATTTCATAGCAGCACACTACGCTCCCACTCAAAATTACCGCTCCACACTCTCACATCCCACTCCTACACCACACTTCTACTCTACATTCTCGCGGAACGCTGCCACTCATCAGTATCTGCCCTCGCCATCTGCCCTCGCCACTTCCTGCAGTGAACTCACAGTGCCAGGTTACCCATCTCCCCCTCTATTCTTAACCGTAGGAGGCGCCGCCTCGCCACCTCCTGCAGTGAACTCACAGTGCCAGGTTACCCGTCTCCCCCTCTATGCTTAACCGTAGGAGGCGCCGCCTCGGCACCTCCTGCAGTGAACTCACAGTGCCAGGTTACCCGTCTCCCCCTCTATTCTTAACCGTATGAGGTGCCGCCTCGCCACCTCCTGCAGTGAACTCACAGTGCCAGGTTACCCGTCTCCCCCTCTATTCTTAACCGTAGGAGGCGCCGCCTCGGCACCTCCTGCAGTGAACTCACAGTGTCAGGGGCAGGGGCCCGCGCGGCGTCCGCACGCGGTGGCCACTGCCGTCGCTGCGTTTCGACGTGAACAGGGTGAAGCCGCAGCGACAGCCGCCGATCATTCCGCTGAACCGGGTCTCCTTGCAGAAGTTTTCACAGTCGAACCGCTTGGCGGCGCCGCGTCCGAGACAGAGGAACAGGGTGGCCGCCCCGAGCAGCAGAAGCCAGCCGCCGCGCATACTGCTCTGAGCCGAGACTGGCGCGCGCGACCCACTGACCTGCAACAGCGCGGCGCACACCTGAAATGGGCGGCACACACTGCAGCGATACGGCGGCACTAACTGGAATGAGACGGGACACACTGTAACGAGACGGCGGCACTAACTGGAACGAGACGGGACACACTGTAACGAGACGGCACTAACTGTAACGAGACGGCATACATTGTAACGAAACGGCACACACTGTAACGAGACGGCGGCACTAACTGTAACGAGACGGTGCAGACTGTAACGAGACGGTACACACTGTAACGAGACAGTACAGACTGTAGCGAGACGGCACACACTGTAACGAGACGGCGGCACTAACTGTAACGAGACGGCACTAACTGTAACGAGACGGCATACATTGTAACGAAACGGCACACACTGTAACGAGACGGCGGCACTAACTGTAACGAGACGGTGCAGACTGTAACGAGACAGTACAGACTGTAGCGAGACGGCATACATTGTAACGAAACGGCACATACTGCAGCGAGACGGTGCAGACTGTAACGAGACGGCATACATTGTAACGAGACGGTACACACTGTAACGAGACGGTGCAGACTGTAACGAGACAACACATACTGTAACGAGACGGCACCCACTGTAACGAGACGGCACAGACTGTAACGAGACAGCACAGACTGTAACGAGACGGTACACACTGTAACGAGACGGTGCAGACTGTAACGAGACGGTACACACTGTAACGAGACGGTGCAGACTGTAACGAGACGGTAGATACTGTAACTAGACGGTGTAGACTGTAACGAGACGGCACACACTGTAACGAGACGGTACACACTGTAACGAGACGGTACACACTGTAACGAGACGGTACACACTGTAACGAGACGGTACACACTGTAATGAGACAGTACAGACTGTAACGAGACGGTGCAGACTGTAACGAGACGGTAGATACTGTAACGAGACGATGTAGACTGTAACGAGACGGCACACACTGTAACGAGACGGCATACATTGTAACGAAACGGCACATACTGCAGCGAGACGGTGCAGACTGTAACGAGACGGTACACACTGTAACGAGACGGTACACACTGTAATGAGACAGTACAGACTGTAACGAGACGGTACACACTGTAACGAGACGGTACACACTGTAACGAGACAGTACAGACTGTAACGAGACGGTGCAGACTGTAACGAGACGGTACACACTGTAACGAGACGGTACACACTGTAATGAGACAGTACAGACTGTAACGAGACGGTGCAGACTGTAACGAGACGGTACACACTGTAACGAGACAGTACAGACTGTAACGAGACGGTGCATACTGTAACGAGACGGTAGATACTGTAACGAGACAGCACAGACTGTAACGAGACGGTACACACTGTAACGAGACAGTACAGACTGTAACGAGACGGTGCAGACTGTAACGAGACGGTACACACTGTAACGAGACGGTACACACTGTAATGAGACAGTACAGACTGTAACGAGACGGTGCAGACTGTAACGAGACGGTAGATACTGTAACGAGACAGCACATACTGTAACGAGACGGTACACACTGTAACGAGACAGTACAGACTGTAACGAGACGGTGCAGACTGTAACGAGACGGTAGATACTGTAACGAGACAGCACAGACTGTAACGAGACGGTACACACTGTAACGAGACAGTACAGACTGTAACGAGACGGTGCAGACTGTAACGAGACGGTACACACTGTAACGAGACGGTACACACTGTAATGAGACAGTACAGACTGTAACGAGACGGTGCAGACTGTAACGAGACGGTACACACTGTAACGAGACAGTACAGACTGTAACGAGACGGTGCAGACTGTAACGAGACGGTAGATACTGTAACGAGACAGCACAGACTGTAACGAGACGGTACACACTGTAACGAGACGATGCAGACTGTAACGAGACGGTACACACTGTAACGAGACGGTGCAGACTGTGACGAGACGGCATACACTGTAACGAGACGGTACACACTGTAACGAGACGGTGCAGACTGTAACGAGACGGTACACACTGTAACGAGACGGCATACATTGTAACGAGACGGTACACACTGTAACGAGACGGTGCAGACTGTAACGAGACGGTACACACTGTAACGAGACAGCACAGACTGTAACGAGACGGTACACACTGTAACGAGACGGTGCAGACTGTAACGAGACGGTAGATACTGTAACGAGACGGTGCGGACTGTAACGAGACGGTGCAGACTGTAACGAGACGGTACACACTGTAACGAGACGGTGTAGACTGTAACGAGACGGCACCCACTGTAACGAGACGGCACACACTGTAACGAGACAGCACAGACTGTAACGAGATGGTGCAGACTGTAACGAGACGGTAGATACTGTAACGAGACGGTGCAGACTGTAACGAGACGGTACACACTGTAACGAGACGGCACACACTGTAATGAGACAGTACAGACTGTAACGAGACGGTGCACACTGTAACGAGACGGTAGATACTGTAACGAGACAGCACAGACTGTAACGAGACGGTGCAGACTGTAACGAGACAGTACAGACTGTAACGAGACGGTACACACTGTAACGAGACGGTACACACTGTAACGAGACGGTACAGACTGTAACGAGACAGCACAGACTGTAACGAGACGGTACACACTGTAACGAGACGGTACACACTGTAACGAGACGGTAGATACTGTAACGAGACGGTGCAGACTGTAACGAGACGGTACACACTGTAACGAGACGGTGCAGACTGTAACGAGACGGTGCACACTGTAACGAGACAGTACAGACTGTAACGAGACGGTGCAGACTGTAACGAGACGGTACACACTGTAACGAGACGGTGCAGACTGTAACGAGACGGTGCAGACTGTAACGAGACGGTACACACTGTAACGAGACGGTGCAGACTGTAACGAGACGGTGCAGACTGTAACGAGACGGTACACACTGTAACGAGACAGTACAGACTGTAACGAGACGGTGCAGACTGTAACGAGACAGCACAGACTGTAACGAGACGGTAGATACTGTAACGAGACAGCACAGACTGTAACGAGACGGTACACACTGTAACGAGACGGTGCAGACTGTAACGAGACGGTACACACTGTAACGAGACAGCACATACTGCAGCGAGACGGCACCCACTGTAACGAGACGGTACACACTGTAACGAGACAGCACATACTGCAGCGAGACGGTACACACTGTAACGAGGCGGTGCACACTGTATAACACCCTCACAGTCTGTAGGAGATTACATCTGTTCTGACCGACAGTACGGGCTCAGGTCAGCTACTGAGTTCACAATGTAGGCTCTTAGGTACTGGTCTTTGAATAGAGAGATTGTAGAAGTCGAAACCCCTCGTTAATGATGGCTTGTTTCGTCCATCCTGACCCTTGCTATTTTATCGCATAGTCCCAGCCAGCTGGTGGATTGTAGTGGCGAAAGTTTTGCATGCTTCAACGTGCCAGCACAGTTCGTCCAGCTTCTGGCATCATATGGGACACATTGGCAGCCCCTACACCGAGCGACGAGCAGTTATCCGGTCACAAGCAAATAACGAGCATCGAAACGGCAAGCAGGCATCCATATATTATATATATTCGCTGGCAAAATCATCAGCAAAACATATGTTAATGTATTAAAACAAAAGCTTATCGGCCATGGTCATTGTGCAGTTCGGTGTTAGTGTCAAGAAAACCAGAGGCAACGGTGGATCCAGAACGGCAATATAGTTTTTTTTTAGCGCCAAATCCTTATAAATCTCACAAGTGTAAAATCTCATCGGATTTCAACTTGTGCATTGGTAGCTTATGAAAAGCTTTTGCAGCAAGTAGTTTTCTTTTGAATTAGGAAATATGTCAATTTTCGGCCGATTTCATGCGTTTTTAGAGGTAAGGACATTTTAGCCGCCTTGGAACAGCAGCTCCGGAGAGAGGTAGTCCTAAAATATCTGGGAAGACAAGGAATGCTGTATCGCATGCTTATTTCAGTAATAGGAACTACGTTTGCAACTTAATGTATACAGTGGCAGGTCCCAATGCGCACCAAAGTTAGTGTGCACTCTGCAGATCCTCTGAAGACCTAACTGAACGGGATGCACCAATATGCGTTGGAAATTGTCGATTCAAGTGAAATTCAAAGTTAGGCCGTGCGTCAACGAGAACCTAACGCTAGTTTTGTTCTTAGAAACGCTTGCTTTGTAGAGCCAACAAAGAATGTTTGCTGATAACGTAGAAACGCCCCAGCTACCTGGATGAACCGAGCAGCAAGTTAAAGCGATATTGCCACCTCGCAGGCCAATATGGAGTTTTTGGTGTGTATTGGTAGATTAAGTGTGTCCGATTTCACCTGCAAAATTTGGTTCCCGAAACTCCCCCCATTAGATAAAAAAAATGCATTCGTACCGCTCATGATTGGCACACATTCGTAAAATTGGAGTCGCCTCATCACTATTCAGTATCACTTCTTTGCGGACTATGATTTGCTTTTGAATATTTCAAACTCAACATCACCATTCCGGCAGGGCACTTTAAAAATTAAATGCGTATACAGTTAATTATATTTCAACAACCATAGCCTCTTTCATAATAAAACATGAATAAAACCTCAAGAATGGCTATGGCTCGACTTTTGGGCCGTAGGAGATTCGTGCCCGTGTGTCAAAGATAAAAGCTACGATCACTAAGAAAAGTTATCTAAATATGGGATGAAAGAATATGGATATAGTGGGACAAAGTGAAACGTAGTATAACACAGGTATACTTTTCGAGGTCAAGTCTCGGCAAATTCAGACGCTTCGGCTTTGGTCGGGCGCTAATTTCACAGCCAGACTGGATGAGAGTGGCCATCATGAATCTAGTACTGTGCACAGCTGGGACCAACATTTTGGAGTCAGAAATAAATACAAAATATATTGCCGATACCCTGTTTTAGGTTCTGCAGGAGCAAGTTTGAGCTTGAGCATACGCGATTGTTGATCCCCACCATTCATTTAAGTTGCTTTTTAGAAATCCTCCGGAGGTAGCAATATCCCTTTAACACGTGCTTCGTACGACGAACAGCCCCGCTTTCTTCATCGTCAGTAGAGCTGAATTGCTAATCTTAAGTTCATATACACCAGGGAATATATTCTGTAATCCGATAAACTTGGAGAGGATTTGCAACCTTTGAATTAGCAAATGTGACAGCATAACAATGTCGCCAATGACTATAATATTGCAATAACAGGATGACATCACCAGCCGAGCGGACACGTGCCGCATAAAATGGCAGCATCCGTTTTGTTTTGCGTCCCCCACTGACATCTAACCACCAGACCGACACCGGACGGGGTACTCCTTCCGCCCGGCTGCCCCCGGCCGGCGAACGTCCAAATGTCTCAGGCCTCGTCACTTTACAGTAATATCTCGACAGCGCTGCGTGTTCGTCGTGGTTTAAACAATTGTTATAAAACTGTGGTAGTACCATGCCGTGCAAAGGAAGAGCCACGTATGTCAATCGCACGAATACCGTGACATACGTGGCTCTTCCTTTGCACGGCAGTTCTGTTGACGTTTCAATCTGTCTCACTTTAAATTGGGTTAATTTTAATTCAGCCTTCACAAATTCCCTCAATAAATTGTAACTACAATGTACTAGTGCATCATACGTTCCTTGGCTTCAGAATTTTGCATAGATGACATTTTATTCACGATGGATCTGTAACCGTTAGAAGGATTATATCTACGTTAAGCATATACGACAACCCAATGAAATAGTAGTACTTAATAGTAACAATACTAAAGTACGTAAATAACATTGTACTTAAGTACTACGAATTTATTATCACTTGCACTAATACTTGTACGAGCACCCACCACGTCGCCCATGATATATTTGCATACTAGTCTCTCTCATTTTGACTCCAAAAGTTGCGCGTCGGCTATGCTTAGCACGAAGCGAGTGGCACCCGCAAGGGCAATAGGGAACCCTTTTCAAAGATAAAGGCTACGATTACTAAGAAAAGTTATCTAAATATGGGATGAAAGAATAGGGATATAGTGGGACAAAGTGAAGCGTCGAGCGGGCGGCCGTCCATGGGCCATCTCTCCAAGTGCCCATCTCCCGCATGGCGCCGAGGCCGGCTGGCGGCTGCACATGGTTGCCCATGCGGGCCGAAACGGCCTTATTTCTAACCAATATGCAAGGCAGCTCATGCTTAGTCGTTGTTCCATGATTATTGTTGCTTAGTTGTCTTTTCGTCAGGCTCTAGCTTAAACTTCCGTTTACACTTTGTTTCTACACTTAAGCTTTCACTTTCAGTGGTTTTTCCTTCACAGTGATGCGGACAGCGTAAGAAGGATTCCTCGGACACTGACTCGTATCTAACCATGGCTGACTCTCAGGATTCCTCGGGCACTGACTCGGATCTGACCATGGCTGACTCCTGACCAGTCGCTGGACACACAGAAAACACGGCCTCAGACCACGACTCGTCTCAGGACTCGACACGCAAGACTGACCACGACTCGTACCAGGACTCGACACGCAATACTGACCACGACTCGTCCCAGGACTCGACATGCAATACTGACCACGACTCGTACCAAGACTCGACACGCAATACTGACCACGACTCGTACCAGGACTCGACACGCAATACTGACCACGACTCGTCCCAGGACTCGACACGCAATACTGGCCACGACTCGTCCTAAGACTCGACACGCAATACTGACCACGACTCGTCCCAGGACTCGACACGCAATACTGGCCACGACTCGTCCCAAGACTGGACACGCAATACTGACCACGACTCGTACCAAGACTCGACACGCAATACTGACCACGACTCGTCCCAGGACTCGACACGCAATACTGACCACGACTCGTCCCAGGACTCGACACGCAATACTGACCACGACTCGTCCCAAGACTCGACATGCAATACTGACCACGACTCGTCCCAAGACTCGACACGCAATACTGGCCACGACTCGTCCCAAGACTCGACACGCAATAGTGACCACTGCTCGTCTTTGACCACCCCTTCTGCTTCTGAATAGTACCTGAAACTACATATCTGGCTCAATTCTTGGTGATAAAGTCATTGAACTTTGACTGACATAAATATCTCGTTCCGGAAGATCAGCGTGTTCTGGTCGGCCAACCAGCTTCGTGGTATTTGCGGCTCATCTGTTCTCCAAATCGAAACTCGGGCGGCGGGCCAACGACTCGCTCATTGCTAGAACTGAGACTCGCGCTCAAACAAAAGGCTACTACACTGCAGTCTGCACTAAGTTCTGTAGACTGTAAGGACTGAGGAGTCGGTAACAGGCTCGCTGCACCACGCCCGAAACACCACACGGGGATAATTTTTGCTCCGGAGATGATATTTATGACAGAGGATGGCATTCTCGAAAGTCCGCCCTAAGGCATGTGTAACGCATAACGATCTACTGTGACGGACAGAGGCGCGGCACCAGCCCCCTTGTCGTCACATTTTAGTGCGCAAGATTGCCATCTGCACTGTTCGCCGGATACGTGGTTAAATTGACAGCTCACATAGTTTTAAAACAATAGGGGGTAATTACCGCAAAATATGGGTATTTATCCCACTTGGGGAAACAGAGTCATCAAGCGGGGCGGGCGTAAAGACGATTGAGCAGCTAAGCGAGATATTGTAGCTGATTCGTTTGATGATGGCGCACAATACACTTACAAGAGCAACAGCACACGTGTCAACTTATATTCCTGTCCCTAGATGGCACCAGTAGTAAACGCCTGAAGTTATGCTGTGCCGCATAGCTTGTTGCCGAGAACTGCGGTCTGCGCAATGAGGGAAGGCGGGGTAATGACTAATGAGGGAGGACGGGGTAATGACTAATGAGTCATTTTGGTTATCAACAAGGGGTAACCGCATCATTGAGGCCCTGAAGCTGAGAACCACTGATTTAACCCTCGCCCTCGCCTGACAGCCCCCCCCCCCCCTGAGGTTTTTATTGAATAGCTGTTTACACGTGCGGCGCATCTTGCTGAAATTTTTGGTAGCTGAGTTTACAATAATTATACGTATGCTGTAAAAATGTAATTGAAATTAGTTAAGTAGTTTGGGAGATAATCATGTTTTGATGACGTCATGTTGGTGGATTTTTTCTTCTTCAAAAATGGTAGAAAACAGAGTTTTAAAGTAAATTCCAAACGCAATTCACCAAAGATACAAAATAACATTCTCTTTAAAATGGCAATCTTGGATTTTCAAAATGTTGGGGTTTTGACTCCTAAAATTAAAACAAAAACAAAATTGGAAAAATCCCCCAAAAAATCAAAATTTTCGAAGATGTTAGAAAAACCGGAATATATGTGAGAGAACTGAGTATGGACAATACCCATACCAAATTTAAAAGCAATATCTTCATTTTTGACTGAGTGATGACTCCCTAAGTGTAAGAAACTGATGACGTCATTTTTTTTAAATTAATAACTCTTTTTGACTTTTGTTGACAAGATACGAACAAATAATTACCTTTTCTGTATTTCTGAGCCAAAACTGGTCTAGGAAGATGCCTTTCTATTTACAATTATCAATTTTAATTTTGAGGTTTTCTGAAGAGTAAAATCGCTGTCCTGGACGTGATAAATCCGAGGTCATTTACTTGACCTTGGAATGTCACCCATTGAACTGAAACCTAAAAATCGCATACTGTTAGATTTCTCTCATTACAGGCAACATGCTGGTTCTTACCGCATTGCTCTAAGTTGCTTGGTTTGTAAGTTAACAGGGTGCCTGTCAGCCCCCCCCACGTAGGGCGAAGGTGAAAAAGCTCCCGTAGGGCGAAGGTTAAAATAACCCATCGACCGTCATAGGTGCAAACTGAAAAAGTGCCATAAAACCGGAGATGATGAGCTTGTTAGATTAGGCGAAGACAAATTTCAAGCGACCACTTTTCCATGTTATGGTGGTTGGGTCTTTCCGCTGGTCGGTAGCGGAACTACTAAAAAAATGCAAAGTTTCGCCAAAATGTTTGAAAATTTAATTTAATTTGATCATGATGTGTGCATTTACTATAGATGCATACATACAATTCATTGTTTTGGTGTGTCTATGATCTAAGATAAGTATGGCTTGCATAGCTTCTTTGAAAGCAAAGGCTTAGATGGGCAGGCTACTCCGCTCTCTCCTGCTGCGATATTGCTGAGTCAGTTTAATAGAGAGTACTGATTGAACTCAGAGTTCAGACATCAAAGTAGAACCAGCTGTAGTGTTGGAAATTGCACCAATACGCCGGATTGTTTTCTAGAAAAAAAATAACAAAAATGTACGAAAATGTTTCAAGTTTCCGAGCGCTTAATGCGCAATGTAGTAACATCTCAACATTATTCACAGCGAAATTAGAAGGAAAGCATTGGCGAGAGTAAGGTAAGGCGACCACGACAGGGCAGACGGCCACCCCTTTGAAGCCTAAAATAATAACGCCACAAACGTGTGTTATGCTTCCCCTCACTCGGTCACATTGCCTGGACTGTCCCTTACTCGGTCACATTGCCTGGACTGTCGAACAATAACGACGCTGCGCACTTCCAAGCAAAAATTCGATGTGGGGCCTTCGAACGTTCACAAATCCCGACAACGTCCGTAAGCTCCTATTCATCATAAGTTAATGACAGTATGTCTTTTTTGGTTTCTTTATAGATTCTTTTTGATGGTTTGGTGTATTTGAAGAGACTTGAAACATCATAACGTACACAAATTGGTTGCTTGGTGTCGAAGAGGGCAAGGTGGCGTAAGACGGCCAAAAAGCAACAAGTGACCGTCTTATAATTTACATTATGCACACAACTCCGACCACCAAAGCTACGACACTCTTAAGCTTCGTTAATGTTGCGTTATAAATCAAATAACAAAGCTATGCAAATTTAGGCGAAATTGGATACAAATTCTTGAAAAGTTGACTGGCTCCGGCTACCATTTCTTCCTTGTGCCTAGCCTCACAACCCCTGGGATACTCATCGTTCACAGGGGGGTTTTAAGGGGTGAATGTGTGGGCAGTGGGCACTGACTGACCGATGAACTAGGCAGTTATCTCCTTGAAACATGAAGCCTTACATTGCACAAATCGTTTCCTCATATCTATGATAGCAACTGTCGGCATCGTACCCCACTGGGAGATCCGTTGTCATAGATCCGATGTCTATGGTGTACGGTAAAGCGATTTAGGCATACCTTCAGAAAAAAACGTACAAATTTGTTTGACCTATTCGAGTGTAAACATTGTCTCGTATGTTTTACCCGGTGAAAGATACTCGAATTTCATTGTCTCGTATATTTTACCCGGTGAAAGATATTCGGATTTGTACAGCGTTAGTGAGTACAGAAATGTTTGATTCTTTCGAAACCAACAATGAACTCCGTGCAACTCTGTAGTTCTGTAAAATATGATTATAAGGTGAAGGGGACCGTCCTATTTCCCCCATCCCTTCCCCAATGGATCTGCTCATGACCAAAATGATGTCTTTTAGCTTTTACCTCAAACCGCGAGCTCTAACGGTAGATGGTTGTGTTTGCGCGCCGTTCCACCCGACGAGCTGGATTCGTGTCGCCCGGACGCTCGCTGCTTCAGTCGGACTTGGCGGTCGTCGGTGGCAGCCCTCAGGTAGAAACTTATCGAAGGCTGAGTGGGCTGTTCCCAGAAGCTCCGTCCTGTCAAATTTTGACCATTTAGTTCTATCGAGGTCTGGGATTGCGAGATCAGATAAAACGAGTCCACATGGCAAGCCTTGCTTAGAGAAGTGGTACGAACCGTATAATTCTTCAAAATATTGTGTGCTGTTTTTTTAACGAAAAAACTGACTCAAAGAACTCAGACTTAGGTACTTCATGAAGCAATTTATTTGGTGTTGACCAGCATTTCTCAACAAAAAGCTCGGCAAACGCTGAGCTAAATTTGCATCATCAGATGTTAACAATATGTACTAGCATAGCACACACATGATGCATCTTGTAAACTTCGCAAAAATGAAATGTTGCGTTGCAAGCTTATTACATCAATTAGGTACTGAGTTCATATTAACATACACAAATATACGTTAATGCAAAAATATGCATGAATATATATATATATGCTTTTAAGTGTTAGTTGGTCAGTTATTGTTCTTACCCAAAGCTATTTTCAGATACTTTGGATTATGGTGTAAACCATACAGCCTTTTAGTGCATTGGCTCAGAATGTGGTGATTATGGTGTAAACCATACAGCCTGTTAGTGCATTGGCTCAGAATGTGGTGATTATGGTGTAAACCATACAGCCTTTTAGTGCATTGTCTCAGAATGTGGTGATTATGGTGTAAACCATACAGCCTTTTAGTGCATTGGCTCAGAATGTGGTGATTGTGGTGTAAACCATACAGCCTTTTAGTGCATTGGCTCAGAATGTGGTGATTATGGTGTAAACCATACAGCCTTTTAGTGCATTGTCTCAGAATGTGGTGATTATGGTGTAAACCATACAGCCTTTTAGTGCATTGGCTCAGAATGTGGTGATTGTGGTGTAAACCATACAGCCTTTTAGTGCATTGTCTCAGAATGTGGTGATTATGGTGTAAACCATACAGCCTTTTAGTGCATTGGCTCAGAATGTGGTGATTGTGGTGTAAACCATACAGCCTTTTAGTGCATTGGCTCAGAATGTGGTGATTATGGTGTAAACCATACAGCCTTTTAGTGCATTGGCTCAGAATGTGGTGATTATGGTGTAAACCATACAGCCTTTTAGTGCATTGTCTCAGAATGTGGTGATTATGGTGTAAACCATACAGCCTTTTAGTGCATTGGCTCAGAATGTGGTGATTGTGGTGTAAACCATACAGCCTTTTAGTGCATTGGCTCAGAATGTGGTGATTATGGTGTAAACCATACAGCCTTTTAGTGCATTGGCTCAGAATGTGGTGATTATGGTGTAAACCATACAGCCTTTTAGTGCATTGGCTCAGAATGTGGTGATTGTGGTGTAAACCATACAGCCTTTTAGTGCATTGGCTCAGAATGTGGTGATTATGGTGTAAACCATACAGCCTTTTAGTGCATTGGCTCAGAATGTGGTGATTGTGGTGTAAACCATACAGCCTTTTAGTGCATTGGCTCAGAATGTGGTGATTATGGTGTAAACCATACAGCCTTTTAGTGCATTGGCTCAGAATGTGGTGATTGTGGTGTAAACCATACAGCCTTTTAGTGCATTGGCTCAGAATGAATAAGATCGTGAATTCCGACAGGTGCACTACTATGCTCCAATTTTAGGTCATTACCGTTTAGGTAATGACCTTGGCGTCTTGGAGAACTAAAAAGTTGTTCTCCAAGACCGAAGCGGTTGACCAAACAAGAACCGGCATTGCCAAAATATTGTGTGCTGTCTTTGAAAATCGAAAACCAGAATTTTACATATAAGATAAGCATTATCGTTGGTATGAATATTGTCTTATAAAAATTCGGCTTCTTTATTTTAAATAAGAAGTAGTCAATGATATTTCGACAATACATACATCTGAACACCATGCACATTGTAAAGTTGAAAATGAAATATTCGTCTTTGAGCACCGAAAGCTCCTCACCTGTTATAGGGTACCCTGAGGAGCGAGCTGTTGTGTCACGAGGGCAGCCAGTCAACTAAGTCGCTGGCAAGAGCTTCAGTTGGTGTATGACTGCTGGGTGCTCTGTATGTAAGCTCCGCCTCCGGGGCCCAGCCAACCAGGCGGCGGCGCCAGACACCCACGCCACGGGCGGCCGGCCGGCCGGGGTACCGCTGTGGGCTGCTCCCCCCCCCCCCCCCCCCCCCCCCCCGGTCCCGGCTCGGGCCCGGCCTGGAGCAGAGTAGTACACCCACGCTCACTGAAATAGAACGTGGCTATTTCCACCATTGGTACACGATATACGTCATTGGTAATAAATAGCCCGTTTAGGTAGCACAAAATCAAAACCGCCAACTTAATAGCACGATAGTGGGTTGGAAAATAGCCATTCCAGACGTTTTTAGGCCATTGCTATTGTTCTGTGGCGGTAAGGATAAGGGTGAAGGATCCTATTCAGTTGGGGGGGGGGGGGATTCAGTCCCCTCAACATGTAGCTCAGCAAGTTGAGCTACAGCCCTCAATTTAAAAGCAAATATTTGACGTACAGCAACAATACAAAGGGAAAAAAGAAATACTAGGACAAATCAAAATAAAAAATAATATATTTTCTTGTATTTCGAACGAAAACGCTATTCATGACGGGGAAATCAGGTGATATTTTTGGGGTATGCTAGGCTGGACCGGATTTAAGCCCCTCAACTAATAAAAAAACTTTTGAGAAGAACAAAAATCATGGGTATGGAGTTTAGGTTTCTTAGTTCCCATGAAGCTGTGTCAATATGGTCGTGCTGGTGATAATCAGGTGATTTTTTTTGGGTATGCTAGGTTGGACCGGATTTCAGCCCATCAACTAATACAAAAAAAAATATACTTTTGAGAAAAGAAAAAAAATCCTGGGTATGGAGTCTAGGTTGCTTAGTTCCCATGAAGTTGTGTCAATATGGTCGTGCTGGTGAATGGAAAGAATCAATGTTATCAATGTGAGTAGTGTTGTGCTTCCTTGAGTGCGCCACTTCATATTAATAAGCATTTTAATCTGACATTGACTGGCGTTCCAGCCGAGCACCATTGACTAGGAAGGAGGCAAACGTTTTTGTTCGGTTCTTACCTCTTCTACCAATTCATTTTGACTGCCTGAACTAAAAAGTTGTTCTCCAAGACCGAAGCGGCTGAGAATTTCAGGCGTATGCTGTCATGGCTGCTCTCGACCCAGTGCTGGACACCTACCTAGGGAAAGTCGGGTAACAGTACGCACTTGGTGCATATGTTCAAGGGCAGATCCAGGGGGGGGGGGGGGGGGGGGAGACCGGGGCCATGCCCCCTCCCCTAAGCCTGTTTAAGCGGAGGGGGTGGCAAACTATGTTTTGCCCCCCCCCCCCCAAGACGTGAAGTCTAATGCATGCTATATTTACGCTTTAAGAACGGTAGTGAGCATCCCAAAATTGCAGCAGTCCAAATCCAGCTAGCCACAGTCAAAAACTGTAAAATTTCGCGCCGCTTCGCGGCATGACACAAGTTTCACAATTGCATAAACAAATTTGGAAAATTAATTCCATTAAGCGTCTTGCAGAGGCTCTCCTTGACGGTATTTGCTGGCCCCAGGGCCAATTCTCTTCATAAAATATTAACTTTAAAGCTGGATACATGTTTAGCTAGTCTGCCGAGTTCCGAAAAAGGCGACGCGAACGCAAAGACGCGGACCTCGGCAACCGGAAGCTGTTCCAGCGGTGCCCAACTTGCTGGCCCGAAGACCTAATAGTGGGGACCAGGCTAGGACTATCTCCCCAGCCATCTCCCCCAGGCTCCTCCAGAACCACAGGGACCATTTATGCGCGGAAATGTCGGTCTGCTTCTTGCTACTTTGAAACCATTTGCACCGTTACCAGTTGTTTGTTACAGTTCGGTACATATGTATGTATACAGACTACAGTTATTATTATCATATGTACTATTGAGCGCAGACTGCCACCGGCCATCGTGATTTACTATCCGAGGCTAATGTATATGAAAAACTACCTTCATTTCAACATTTTTCATCATACCGAGATGTGCAACCAGAAAAAGGGGTTACCTGAGGCTTGACTTCACTCACGGTCTGGTTCCAATATTAAAATTGCGTTTTCCACGACCTAAAATTAAAATGTGCACGCCGCTTCGCGGCGTCACATCAGTGGCCATCGTCATAACGAAGCCATCGTCATCGTCTTCGTTTCGTCGTAACGCTGAATTGAATGAATAACATTTTTTAGCTTCTTATCCTCTACAAGGCTAAAAAGCTAAAAATGCCTATGTTTCTGGGTTTTATCAGGCAAACCCGAAACAAAAATTCGCGCCGCTTCTCGGCCCTACATAACAAGTACCTACTATAACATGCAAATCCACATTAAAAATCCTGCGAAGGCTTAAATACACGCATAATAAAATGGGGTACATTTTTTTCGTCATTTCAGCCGATCCCCCCCACACTCAAAAATTATCGGCGACGCCCCTGGGTACAGCTGATAATTGGCATAGTTTTGCTCAGTGTAAGGCAATGTTGGAACAATACAAACTGCAAGCTGACATCTTTCCTTTTTCGATATCCCAAAAGGTCGAAAACCTAAAAAAAACTAATAAAAAATCGAAATCGTGTGGTTGCAGAATAAAGTGGCCCAAATCCGGGAAGAAATTCGAAATTGGGGTTAGGTAAGGTCCGCTAAAAAACGGTTTGCCCCCCCCCCCCCCCCCCCCGAAAAAAACGGCCGACTGGATCCGCCCTTCCATATGTTACAGGCAATATGAAAACTCAGGCAGTTTGGAAATTGCCTGGCCGGCCCAGGCAGTTTCAAAACTGTCTAAAAAAGCAGGCAGTTTGCAAACTGCCTGCAAATTCCAGACAGTTTGCAAAATGCCATATGCCATAAAAATGCAATATGACATTTACGAGAGCGTCAGTCAGTTTTCCATCTTGTTCGCGTATTGGATGCCGCCAGAAATGTTTCGCTCTTTTGTTGGATGTTGTGTCAGTTACGCTGAATATTTTCCTCAGTTGCAAATTTTGGACGATTCCATCTATTATGTTATTGCTTGGTCATTCAAACACATCCAATCTATTCGATAGCAAAACAAACAACACTACGCATTAGTGCGAGAGTTTTGTCGTCCAAGTTTTGCCGTCCCAGACAACCGGATCGGTTGCAGGAGTGGCGATATTAAAATGCCAGAATCTTTGGATGCTAGAATATAAGAAATAATAATGCTACCAGTTAGAATGTTGGAATGTGAATCGTAACTGTGAAAATTAACCCAAATTACCAGGATGATACAGCTTGCTCTCGGACAGTCAAATACCTACGTTTCAAGAAATGACAACGGAAAATACCTATCCAGCTTTTGATGTCGTCCCGTTACAAACGTTGTGGTTGATCGGCTAAAATCGACAAACACAGAGATAGGACATTGTGCTCAAATGCCACAAAAAAGCATTATAACTATTATTTTGTTAATTCAATCAATACAAATTGCATTACAACTAGGCAATTCCAACGCCAGGTCATTTCCTTCGAAGCTATCTGCAAATTGCATCATTGCAGAATCCAGTACTGTTATTGCAGATGCAAGACTATGCCTTGGCGAGGACCATTTGTATCCTATGCGACTACTTTCTGAATGCATTATAATTACAGGAGTAGTTTCTATTATGGAAGCATAGGGATCCGTGCGGCAATTATCGTTCAAAATAGCATTGTTTATTTGTTATCCTTCGTGCACTCTGCCGATCAATTAGCAAATTGTTTCAGGTGTATTGTAGTGAGCCACCGATGGCGAAAACAAAACATGCATGCCTCTTCGACTTGATTTGCTTCGATTTCCTTGCAATTCAATGGTTTTCAATCATGAGGTGCGCACCGCGGTGGGTAAAATATAACCTAGTGTTTCGGATGCAGATCCAAAATGCCACCCGGAAGAAGTTAAGCAACGATCACGAGGAATCATATTATTAATCATTTGGTACCAAAAAAATCGGATTGAAAAATACGTGTAGCTTATTCAGGCTAGTCAAACATTGTCCCGTTCATTAACGATAGCATTCAATTATTGCTTAACACGCGCAGTGGAGAGGAGTGTGGCACTAACACCCAATGGAGGGGGGGGGGGGGGCATTTTAGTGCCTCCCACCCTAAGATCTCCGAAATTATGAGAACTAGAACAATCAAACTTACCGGGTAGGTAGGTGCTATAATGATATACATTTTCGGAAATGTTGGTTACCTTAGGTCAATATCTTCAAGGTCAAAGAAGGCCACGAAGGTAAAATCTTCCCAAATGTCACAATTTTGGACATTTGACCTCTGTGACGTCACAGGTCATCAGCAATGTGTCCAAACTTGTTTCCGGGGATGAACATTGACATAGGCTACCAAATGGAGTTTGAATCATCCCGATCCGATAATTGGCTCCGAAGATATCGCTTTGCCGACCTCGATTCTGGCCGCCATCTTGGACTGCAAATCCATATGGCTCAAAAATGTATCGACCGATTGTTTTCGTTTTTGCGTGAAACGATCTGCTCTTGAGTTGGTGTTAATGTCGTCCCAAACAAAAATACCGCCCTGCTTCGTTTTTGAGCTATTCACGAAACACATGTGGGAAGGGGACACAAAAGTCCCCCCCCCCCCTCTCCACTGCGCGTGCTAATATTCATGTTGATGGTAGGGTTGCCACAAGACCTGACTTCTATTTTTTACTTCT
Source organism: Chirona hameri (assembly GCA_036785665.1). Lineage (NCBI taxonomy): Eukaryota > Metazoa > Arthropoda > Thecostraca > Balanomorpha > Balanidae > Chirona > Chirona hameri. The sequence goes on from JAXIVJ010000532.1 coordinate 36,993, forward strand.
GGGATTTTAAGATTGAAAGTTATAGTTAGACATTGTCTATCTATCTCATTTAACTACGATATTTTCCATTAAATGCGATCCAATTTTGAAACGGGAAAACTTTTCTTCCGGTGGTCACTTATTGTGCCCGTTGCAAATATCTTCAGCTAATTAAGAGTCGAATTTGATTTCGGAGTATGAGTCAGAGTCGGAGTCGACTCAGGTGAGGTCAGAGTCGGAGTCACCTGAAAACTGATCGGTGACGGAAAACAAAGGTGACGCCACTGTCGCATGAGACATGCAACAGTGACTCACCGAAGTGTAACCTGACGAAGTGTAACTGACTCGTATTAAATTATATATATGTATGTATGTATGTATGTATGTATGTATGTATGTATGTATGTATGTATGTATGTATGTATGTATGTATGTATGTATGTATGTATGTATGTATGTATGTATGTATGTATGTATGTATGTATGTATGTATGTATGCATGCGTGCGTGCGTGCGTGCGTGCGTGCGTGCGTGCGTGCGTGCGTGCGTGCGTGCGTGCGTGCGTGTGTGTGTGTGTGTGTGTGTGTGTGTGTGTGTGTGTGTGTGTGTGTGTGTGTGTGTGTGTGTGTGTGTGTGTGTGTGTGTGTGTGTGTGTGTGTGTGTGTGTGTGTGTGTGTGTGTGTGTGTGTGTGTGTGTGTGTGTGTGTGTGTGTGTGTGTGTGTGTGTGTGTGTGTGTGTGTGTGTGTGTGTGTGTGTGTGTGTGTGTGTGTGTGTGTGTGTGTGTGTGTGTGTGTGTGTGTGTGTGTGTGTGTGTGTGTGTGTGTGTGTGTGTGTGTGTGTGTGTGTGTGTGTGTGTGTGTGTGTGTGTGTGTGTGTGTGTGTGTGTGTGTGTGTGTGTGTGTGTGTGTGTGTGTGTGTGTGTGTGTGTGTGTGTGTGTGTGTGTGTGTGTGTGTGTGTGTGTGTGTGTGTGTGTGTGTGTGTGTGTGTGTGTGTGTGTGTGTGTATGTAGGTATGTAGGTATGTAGGTATGTAGGTATGTAGGTATGTAGGTATGTAGGTATGTAGGTATGTAGGTCTGTAGGTCTGTAGGTCTGTAGGTCTGTAGGTCTGTAGGTCTGTAGGTCTGTATGTCTGTAGGTCTGTAGGTCTGTAGGTCTGTAGGTCTGTAGGTCTGTAGGTCTGTAGGTCTGTAGGTCTGTAGGTCTGTAGGTCTGTAGGTCTGTAGGTCTGTAGGTCTGTAGGTCTGTAGGTCTGTAGGTCTGTAGGTCTGTAGGTCTGTAGGTCTGTAGGTCTGTAGGTCTGTAGGTCTGTAGGTCTGTAGGTCTGTAGGTCTGTAGGTCTGTAGGTCTGTAGGTCTGTAGGTCTGTAGGTCTGTAGGTCTGTAGGTCTGTAGGTCTGTAGGTCTGTAGGTCTGTAGGTCTGTAGGTCTGTAGGTCTGTAGGTCTGTAGGTCTGTAGGTCTGTAGGTCTGTAGGTCTGTAGGTCTGTAGGTCTGTAGGTCTGTAGGTCTGTAGGTCTGTAGGTCTGTAGGTCTGTAGGTCTGTAGGTCTGTAGGTCTGTAGGTCTGTAGGTCTGTAGGTCTGTAGGTCTGTAGGTCTGTAGGTCTGTAGGTCTGTAGGTCTGTAGGTCTGTAGGTCTGTAGGTCTGTAGGTCTGTAGGTCTGTAGGTCTGTAGGTCTGTAGGTCTGTAGGTCTGTAGGTCTGTAGGTCTGTAGGTCTGTAGGTCTGTAGGTCTGTAGGTCTGTAGGTCTGTAGGTCTGTAGGTCTGTAGGTCTGTAGGTCTGTAGGTCTGTAGGTCTGTAGGTCTGTAGGTCTGTAGGTCTGTAGGTCTGTAGGTCTGTAGGTCTGTAGGTATGCAGGTATGCAGGTATGCAGGTATGCAGGTATGCAGGTATGCAGGTATGCAGGTATGCAGGTATGCAGGTATGCAGGTATGCAGGTATGTAGGTATGTAGGTATGTAGGTATGTAGGTATGTAGGTATGTAGGTATGTAGGTATGTAGGTATGTAGGTATGTAGGTATGTAGGTATGTAGGTATGTAGGTATGTAGGTATGTAGGTATGTAGGTATGTAGGTATGTAGGTATGTAGGTATGTAGGTATGTAGGTATGTAGGTATGTAGGTATGTAGGTAGGTAGGTAGGTAGGTAGGTAGGTAGGTAGGTAGGTAGGTAGGTAGGTAGGTAGGTAGGTAGGTAGGTAGGTAGGTAGGTAGGTAGGTAGGTAGGTAGGTAGGTAGGTAGGTAGGTAGGTAGGTAGGTAGGTAGGTAGGTAGGTAGGTAGGTAGGTAGGTAGGTAGGTAGGTAGGTAGGTAGGTAGGTAGGTATGTTGTATGTATGTATGTATGTATGTATGTATGTATGTATGTATGTATGTATGTATGTATGTATGTATGTATGTATGTATGTATGTATGTATGTATGTATGTATGTATGTATGTATGTATGTATGTATGTATGTATACATACATACATACATACATACATACATACATACATACATACATACATACATACATACATACATACATACATACATACATACATACATACATACATACATACATACATACATACATACATACATACATACATACATACATACATGCATGCATGCATGCATGCATGCATGCATGCATGCATACATACATACATACATACATACATACATACATACATACATACATACATACATACATACATACATACATACATACATACATACATACATACATACATACATACATACATACATACATACATACATACATACATACATACATACATACATACATACATACATACGTGACCTCACACGTGACCAGCGGGACGCTGTGCAAGAGATCTTCGATCGGCATTCGGCGGTGTTTGCGAGTGATGACGCCCACGCTGGGGTTCCGCGATCTGCTCTGACAGCGCACCGAATCGAGCTGACGGACGACACTCCGATCTACATTCGACCCCGCCGCATGTCTCCTCTGATCACCGAGGAGGTTGAACGTCAGTGTCTCGAGCTCGAACGTCTGGGGATCATCGAACGCTGCAGTTCTGCGTGGAATGCGCCGATCGTTCCGATTCGCAAAAGGAACGGATCTCTTCGCTTGTGCATCGACTATCGCCGTCTGAACGGGTGTACTGTGACTGAACGCTTCCCGATGGCGGATGTCGCCGATTCCGTCTACAGCGCGCACGACATGCGCTGGTTCAGTGCGCTGGACATCGAACGGGCCTACTATCAGCTCCCGATCGCGGAGGATTCGCGTGATTTCACTGCGTTCAGCACTCAACGCTCACATTATCGGTTCCGGTGTCTCAGTTTCGGTTTGAAAAATGCACCTGCCGTCTTCCAGCGTGAGATGCAGGCCATCTTCGCGGGATTCTCACGCCAGCAGCTGATCGTGTATCTGGATGACCTCCTGCTGATGGAATCGTCGTTCTCGGGCCATCTCCGGCTCGTGGACGCTGTCCTGTCGGCGCTGGAGGCGCACGGCATCACGCTGAACGCAGCGAAGTGCAGCTGGTTTCAGCCTGAGGTATAGTTCCTTGGACATCAGCTCTCGGCAACAGGACTGCGCAAAGCACCCGAGTACATCGAGAAGGTTCGGAGTTTCCCGCGCCCGCGCACCGTTCAGGAATTACGTCAGTTCCTCGGTCTCGTTAACTTCCAGCGGAAGTTCGTCCCGAGCTGCTCTGACATCGCTCGCCCTCTGTCAGAGCTCACCGGTCAGTCAGGCTCTACTGTGCTCACCTGGACGCCGGACATGACTGGCTCGTTCGAACAGCTGAAGGACGAGATCGCGCGCGATATCACGCTCGCCTTCCCTGACTACAGTGACGACGCCCACCCGCTCTGTCTCTGGGTGGACGCGTCGGCGTACGGTGCCGGCGCCTGCATCACTCAGCACCAGCACGGACAGGACCGCTCCATCGCGTTCGCCTCGACGTCCTTCACGAACGCTCAGCGCGGCTATTCGGCGACTGGTCGGGAGCTCGCGGCGCTCCGCTGGGGCGTGAAAACCTTTCATGCGTTCCTGGCTGGTGTCCGCTTCATCGCTTACACCGATCATCAGGCGCTCGTTCATATGCACTCATTGCGACTGCTGAACCATCGGGTCGCGAGGACTGTGGAGGAGTTGGCGGCCTACGACATGGAGATCCGTCACGTTCCGGGCCGTCTGAACGCCGCCGCTGACATGCTGTCGCGTGTGGACGTCCCGGAGGGGGCGCCGCCTGTGCCTGACACCTCCCCCGACACGGGTCCCCCGCCTGGTCTCATCCTCTCGCATCGGCCGGAGGGGGGAGGGGACAGCTTGGTTGAGTGCCTCTGCAAGTGGATGGGCAACAACGCGCTTCATCCAGCTGTCAACCACGAGCTCCGAGCGCAGCTGATCGAAGAGGCTCTCCGCTCGCCGGGAAGATACGGGCTGAAACTCGATCGGTCCGTGCGCCAGGCGCTGCGTTTGATGCGCCTGCCCGGACAGCCGCTGGCTGTCGAGCTGCTTGCGGTGTTCGCGTGCTTGTTTGACGTGAGAATGTTGGTGCACTTCGGACCTGACAATCCGATGCCCTTCTGCAGTGCGCGCCACAGTCTAAACGGAAACGTTCACCTACAGTATCTAGCGGGCATCCACTTTAATCTGCTCGCGGAGAGGGGCGCGCTGTTCGAGCAGAACCCTGTGCTGACAGCGTACATTGCGAGCGAGGGACGCGCCCGGGACGGCTCAGAGCAGAGCTCACCACCCTCGACACGGACCAGACGCCCAGGCAGGCGACGTCGAGGGCGAGGCTTCCAAAGAGCCTGCGTGTGGACATGTGTGCAATTCGCGCTGCTCGATTGCGGCGACCTGCAATAGACAGGCAGTTTGTGCGATGCTGGATAGCGGCGCGGCCGTCAGCTTGTGCAGTGCTGACACACTGAGGCGTATCGGCTTCAGTGATTCTGACGTTCGCCGTAGCAATGTGATGCTACAGGGGATCGCTGGGTTAACGTTCGGGACTGAGTACGTCGAAGCCGAAGTCGCGCTTTCACCCGACATGATGCCAGTTCGTGTCCCCTTGGTGATTGACCGTAGCAACTCGTTCGGTCACTGTCTGCTGTTAGGTGTGAACTTCCTGCAAGCAGTCGGTGCTATCATTGACATGAAACGACGTGAGGTGACCTGTGGAGACTGTGTTAGTCCGATGCTCGAGCGGACGCACGCACCAGATGACAGCAGTCTGATCGGACTGGCACAGCCGCAACGCGTGCCAGAAGTCGCAGCTGTGCGCGACCATCAGCGGCACAACCGTTTGATCCGATCTCTCGCCCACCATGTTCGGCAGAAAACAAACAGGAGAGATCTGCCAGCATCGCTTCGCCGTTTCCGCTCGCACTGGAAGCGAATCACCATCGTTGACGGACTGGTGATGCATCAGCACGTCGAACACGACCACGTGCCTGTAGTGTCTCGTGACTGGCTTGTGGAGCTGGTCGGGACGATGCACGCAGAGTCCGCGCACGCCGGTCGTGACAAGCTCGTCAGCATGATATCCCAGCAGGTTTTCTGTCCTGGGGCGCTCAACATCGTGGCGGATGTGGTTGGTGCCTGTACTAAGTGCCAGCTGTTCAAGCCGTCCTCGCAGGTGAAGCAGCCTCCGACAATCAAAATTGAGGCCAGCGCGCCATACCAACTGATCGTGGCGGACTTGGTTATGCTTCCGCGCAGTGGACGCGGTCACATCGGGTGTCTTGTCGTGGTCGACCATGCCTCCAAGTTTGGCGTTGCAGTGCCGATTCGGTCCAAATCGTCACCCGCGGTAGCTACGGCATTCGAGCAGCGGGTACTGCCAGCACTTGTCCGTCCAGCGGCCCGCTGCCTGACTGACAACGGCGGTGAGTTCCGTGGAGCTGAGTTCGAGGCCGTTCTGCAGCGATGGGGCATCGAACATGTCCTGTCTACTCCGCTGCGCGCGCAGGGTCACGGTGCGGTGGAACGCCTCAACCGCACGCTTGGTCAGTCTCTCCGGATGCTGGATGGCGCGCCGGGAGACTGGGACCTTCGCCTTCCCCAAGCTGTCTCAACGTACAACACAACCGTGCACTCTGAGCTGGACGTGACGCCAGCCCAGTACCTGCTGGGGCGCGTGCACGAGACCAGCGACGTTCCGCGAGTCCCGATGGCGACGCAGCGTGAATGGCGCCCGGGACACCCAAGCTTCGCGCCCTTCCGCGCCGGCGATCGCGTCAAAAAGACGATCGAGCGCCCGGGAAACCTGTTGTCCCTCAAGCTCGGGCCCCGCTACGTTGGTCCGCTGACAGTGACGCGAGTGAACGCCAACGGCGTGACCTACGAGGTCAGAGACCGGAGGGGTCGAGATCAGCGAGCTCACCACGCACAGCTGAGACAATGGAAGAGCCCACCAGCGTATCTACGGCGAGCTTCTCCGCGCGTGCAGAGCCTCTTTGACTGGGTGAGCGGCGAAGCGGAGCCACGTGACGGGGCAGAACCAGCAGCTCCCGTCAATCTTCAAGTGCCGTGTGGACTGGTGCCGCAGCCAACCACACCTCCTGAGTCAGCGCGACATGGAGTGACGCAGCTGACTGTACCGCGCAATCCAGCGCAACACGTGACAAACGCCGCCGCAAACGACGCCGGTGCGACGCGAGACAGCGTCAACGTCGTCGCCGCTCCGACCCTGCCTGCGGTCACCACGGCGGACTGACGAGCGGACGGTGCAAAGTTCGCCAGTGTCACAGCAGGTGCGATTCCAGATGCCAGCCACCACGGATGCCTCTAACGGGGGTATCCGCACTCCGCAGGTCGTCGCGAACTCGACACTCTCCGCAATGGATGAGCGACTACGTTATGTGATGAACCCCTTTCGCGTGTATGTGTTCGTTTGACGGGGAATGTACTGTCCTTGTTGAGGTGCGGCGTTGGCTGGCGGGGGGAGTGTAACCGGTAGCCCTTCCCCACCTGTAGTCCTCTCCGCAACGCCGCGTCGGGTATTATGCGTGCCCGGCAGTTAGTAATTCGTCATCTCTAGCGGGTTGTCATGGCAACCCGCTACTGGTGGGCGGCGTCGGCTCAACATTACTGGACTAATAGCGTCGGCTAGGCGGCGAGGCAGTCGAGTGTGGGGGGTCGTGGGGGATGTCACGCGCGGTGCCGGAATAAACATTCTGTGCTGTTATTCTCGAGTCTCGAGTCACGAGTGAAACCGAGTGAAAAACTAAGGAAACCGAACACGAACGGTAACAATGGAAGGTCAATAAATGTCATGAAATGTGCCAAAATCAGAGGGTTCGGCCGCCAAAAGCGATAAAACTACGTTGCTGTGGCGGTGCACACGGCACACTATATATAATTGGAGCTACATGACCTATTTACCTAGCTTGGCTTCTGTGACATCACAGGTCACCAATTAGAGGTCAATCAGGGAGGTGTAAGATGAGAAAAGGCCGGCATAACGAATGATGTATGAATCATGACTATCTATGCATTGGGTCCAACGCAAAAATACTTGGTGCCTCTGGGATTCGAACCCACGGTCGGCAATGGGCGTTACGACATTGGTTAACCCCCAAGCCCATTTGACCACTTTTTGCTTAGAAAATCGAAAAATGGTAAATAAAAAGTTGTAGCCAAGGCTTGTAGCTATCTTTGCCAGAAGTCAGATTTAAAATATGTTTCATAGGTTTCGAGTCAGTCTCGTCTGAAAATCATCGATTTAACATGGGAACTGGTGTAGTAGATTTTAACGCCCAAACGCCCGAGTGCTGCCAACTGTTACTGGTGGGGGCTGGTATGACTGTAGTAAGGCTGTATGACCAGGACTTTATGACTGGGACTATATGACCAAACTGACCCGGTTTTGGAATCAGCATATCTCCACCAATCCATAAAGGTAAGGCAAGCCAACATTTTCCCAGTAGAACTTCATGGGGCCATCCCCAAAACACCGATTTCCCCGTTGGCTCATGTGTTGAAGGCCACGGACCATGACTTTAGTGACGTCATCACTTAGCAATGCCAAACATTTGGTGGGGGCTGGCTACTAGTCCTCTATCACCCTGGGCTACTACCACTGCGAGTTTTACACCTACGATCCTCCGCTCCGGAGCTCGGCTGACGCGTAAACCGTTGACTGTAAACTGCTGAACGTCCGTGAAGTGCGACTTCTTCAGCGACTTATTCATCGACGGATTCAGATTTGGCCCAAGCCTCGGCACAATGCCAATTCTGGCACGCTGATCACGGATATGACCTTCATTTTGCTGTTCAAGGTCAACTTCAAGATACAATTAAATGTCAAAGGGCGGGGTATCGCATAACGTCCCGAATTCATTGCCGGATCCTGCCCAAAGTGGTCTTAGATGATAGACAGGGTCCATATATAACGTTCATCACCGTGACCTTTGCCCTTGGAGGTCAAATTCGAGGTCAAAGGACGGGGTACCGCATAACGTCCCGAATTTATTGCCGGAACGTTTCTAAAGTGGTCCCAGATGATAAGACATAAAGACATAAAAGAAAAGTGCAACAAAGAGCCTCTTGGGCCCATCCGAGGTTGCACCCCCCCCCCCCTCCACCAGTCTCGCCCCTTCAAATCACCTTACTCTACCTGCATAAAAGAAGGCTAATCCCACGAGTATTTATGAACTAATCCCTTCTCTGTAAAGTATTTATCTAATCTAATTTTGAAGGAAGCAAGTGTCACTGCATCAGCGACATCCCCTGGTAGCATATTCCAATGTCCTACAACCCTTCTACTGAAAAATGACTGTCGTAGCCTAGTCCTACTTTGTTTCATAATGAGTTTATGCTGATGACCTCTACCTCGATTTTCCCTATTGAACTCAAACATACACTTTAAATATCCAGAATGCTGACTATTTACAAATTTGAAGACTTCAATTAGATCTCCTCTTAGCCTTCTATATCTAAGTGAAAACATACCCAATTTCCTTAATCTATCTTCATAAGGTAAACTACCAAGACAATTAATAATTTTTGTTGCCCTTTTTTGAACTCTTTCTAACAACCAGCAATCTTTCTCATATGTTGGAGACCAGGCTTGTACACAATACTCCAAATGTGGTCTAACGTATGCACAATACAGTTTCGTTATTACCTTTTCACTCTTGTAGGAAACATTTCTGTTAATGGCCCCTAGCATTCTAAGTGCCTTTTTCCTAGCTTCTACAACCTGGTCTGACGCTGATAGTCTATTGTTTACCACGACACCTAATAAATGATAGACAAGGTTCATATCTAACGTCTGTCACCGTGACCTGACCCGTGACCTTTGACCTTGGAGGTCAAATTCGAGGTCAATGGACGTGGTACCGCATAAGATCCCGAATTTATGGCGGGATCCTTTCCAAAGTGGTCCCAGATGATAGACAGGGTCCACCCACATCTAACATCCGTCACCGTGACCTGACCCCGTCCTTTCACATGGAATTTGACCTCAAGTTGAAGGTCAAATCCTCCAATTGGAGGTCAAATTCGAGGTGAAAGGACGGGGTCAGGTCACGGTGACGGACGTTAGATGTGGTCCCTGTATCATCTGGGACCACTTTTGGAAGGATCCGGCAATACATTCGGGACGTTATTGGGTACCCCGTCCTTTGATCTTGAATTTGACATTGAACAACAAAATGAAGCTCATATTCGTGATCAGCGTACCAGAATTGACCTTGGGCCGAGGTTGGGCCAAATCTGAATCCGTCGCTGAATAAGTCGCTAACTTCACGGACTGGTTTACTGGTCACTTCAGTTCTGGTTTACGCGTCAGCCGATCTGAAGGTCTCCGGAACGGAGGACCGTAGGCGTAAAGTTCGCAGCGGTAGTAGCAGTTTGATACAAGATAACTATAACTAACAGGTAGGTCGGAGGTTTGAATCAAGCCCAAGAAATGGCAGTAATATTATGAGACATTTCTGGCGCTGGAGAGACGTTTGTTAAACTGCGTTGTTTACCTGTGTTTTGCCATACGCTCGGGGAGCGTCTTGCGGTGTTGGGACGAGGTTGCGCTGTTTGATTAATTCATGCTAACTTCTTGAAATTGTTAACGTTCATAGACACATATACACAGTCAAATCCTCATGATAATTTATTAACCAAGACGCGGTTCGTATTGATACTTAGCTATCCAGTTGTTCCGCAATCCAGACATGTTGATACGATTGCACATTTTCTGAAACATGCTAATGTGATAGTAGGTAACAACTAACAAGTGAGACTGGGAAGAACAGGATAAATTATAAAAGAAAGCAACATGATCACAGGCTTGTCTACAAGATACCATGCAAGAGATGTACAAAGCCATATGGTGAAACTGGGAGTTGGAAGAAGTTTGAACACCAGGCTAATGGAGCACAGGAAATAATTTAAATATCAGAAACCCAAAACAATAGTGAAACATAGTCATGATTCATTAATGTGGAACTATACCCAGTTCGGAAGGTGCAAGGAGTATTAAAGATAATATAGACGAGAAAACAAGAATTACGCTTGTAACTGCAGTGCTTGAAGTCGGCATTTATTAATCCGAAGGGCGAAGACTGGAAGAATAACTATCTGAAATTGCTTCATTTTGTTTTTCTCAATACATAAATTAGATGTCTAACATGTGATTGCTTTGCCTGATGCCTCTTAGGAGACTAATAGGTGAAACAATATCATGTGATGTGCATGAACTTTGAATGTATGTTTGCAGTGTCAATCATTATTGTTTTGTATGTCCTATTTTTAATGACCAACTGAAGAAGTATCAATATGAATTATGAAGCGTGTCTTGGTCAATAAATTAATATGATGAGTTGGCTGTTTATTCTTGAAACACTCGGGCGGCTAAATAGTGTATGAAAAAGAAAAAACATCAATACTTTTTCTGATATTGTACCTATTATTGTATCAAGTATGATACACGATATTAGCTTGAGCACATCCTTGGGTGGATAGGATAACGATTCTAGAATATATTTGAGGAGGATTTAAGCTATCCTTAGTTTTTTTAATTCCTGTATATAAGGAGATTATCAGTTAACATATTATCCTGGTTACAATTAATGTGTGCTATGACTACCATTTACTGCCAAGTGCCACTCTGGCACTTACATTCTGACACCAACACCTATCTACATTCATTAACCATTTTGAGCATCTGTGATTTGAGCCATTGTGATTTCCATATTTCTTACAAACATGTACTAGCTGCTACTCAAATCATTACTGATGTGATATTCTCCATTCTGATCTTTCCACTCCACGTTTATGCATGTTTGGTGTTTATTAGTGCTGGTAAACATCTACTATGGACATTTGTATGCTATGATATGCCAATGTCAGTATTTAGTTCATTATGTTAGTGGGGGTGGGGGGAGGGGGGGTGGGGTAGGAATGTGTATGTGTGTTGTGAATGTGTTCCCACCTAGATACATTGTATGTGTTTGAATGAATAGAATGAATGTGTTTGTGAATGTGAATGTGTTCCCACCTACAATCCAAATGCATGTGTATGTGTTTGAATGAATATAATGAATGTGTATGTGTTTGTGAATGTGGGTGTGCTCCCACATAGTACCCTATTCCTCAGGAACACAACATAATGTGTTCATTATATTGTTGTGGTGGTGGTGGTGGGGGTAAAATGACCCCCCTCTAACCAGACTGGTTATTTATTTGACACTGATTGCATCGATTGGACTTGTTCAATCAAAATTCCTTGAGAAAAAAAATATTCACCACCAGATCTTTTGATTCATGAATCGTGATTGGATAAAACCCTGCATCAAATCAAGGCTGATTGAATCAAAGGATTTGACGATTCTTAACGATTCAAGTACACTGGTAAGTTGTGTAAATACATGCAGATTGCAGTCCCAGTGACTACATTTATTTATACTGAAATAGAATTGCTGTAACAATGTTTTAATGATCATATATATGTATGTTTCAATTTGTATTTATTTGACATGCATTCACCACAAATATTTAAATGTTGAATGAAACGTGAATCAATTAAAATATATTTTGTATTCTTTCAATCGGAAAGAAACAATTCTAAAAAAATAGTGAATACAACGGTGATTGGATCATTCAGATTCCAAAATGAATCATGATTGAATCGTTCCAAAAAAGTTGAATCAATAACCAATCTGCCTGTAACTAGAAAAACAAAGGGCTAGAAAGATGCGAACAAAGCGTTTGAAAGCTCTTAACAAGGCCATTCGACGTTACTTCAAGTATGCTTTGGCTCAGGTCAATAATGAGGTCACCAAAGGTCAAATTTTCCAAGTATAGGACTTTGCTACAGAAACCCCCAAAAATATCTTGGGAACTATGATAGCTAGGAACGAACGGAAAAGGCAACCGAAAGCTCATGACAAATTAAATCGCCTGATTGTTATCAAATTAACAAAAGCTCAGGTCAATAGTTTAGGCTCCAGAGGTCACCAAAGGTCATGTGGGCATTGTTTTCCCAAAACGCTTTCATAAATACCGTTGTATTCGTTAGACATATAACAATGATTTCAACACTATCGTGTTTGTCTCGTCAATGCGCTTCGAACCATAGCAATGGTGACCTAGTTAGATCAACTTCAAAATTTGACCTCAGGTCAAGGTCATTTGGTGACCAAGGTAGGTCATGTTGCATATGGGGCGACGCGACTCGACGAGAAAACAGTGGTGTTGTTTGCACGTCTCTATCTTTATTATATCAAGAGTTGTTGGCAAAAAATGCTGGCGACCTGAGATGACCTCAGCTCACCTTGCAGATGTCACAGAGCAACAATTGCACCCGGGTCATCAATAATGAGCTAAAATAGTATGAATATTAAAGAATTGGCCTGATCTAATGCATTTTCTCTGAATAGGAAGCATTTTTATATTTTCCCATTTACTTATAATGGGAGGTCACGAAATTGACCTGACCTTAGGTCACCGATACAACAAATCCGAGATAAACGAATTGTAGGTACGTATGGCCTTATGCAATCCTGAAAGTTTCAAATCTTTCGGACAAACACTGGCTTTGGTATGACCACAAACATTTTGGGAGATAAGATCACTTGATGTGACCTGGTGATCTGACCTTAGATGACCTGCAGTTAAAACTTTCACAAAATGTGGGTAATTGATGTCCGAATAGCTGTGCCAAATTTGTTGGCGCTGCGCAGTGCCGTTTTCTCGCTATTCCCGAAAAACTGGGGTGGGGGGTTCAAAATGACCCCCACCACCAGGGCGAGGGTTTACATGCATACCTTTGGCCAATATTTAAGCGCATTTCAGACACTCTTGAGGCTTAAAAGTGGGCATTCTCATAAACAGAATAAAATGAGCTTAACAGCTGTGCCAAAAACACATTCTATTTACCACCCGGTGACCGAAATTTTGAGGTCATAAGTTGGGTCAGTTTACGTGTTAAGTCAATGGTGAAGGGAAAACTTCAAGCCCACGCTACGTCATGTCACGTGACGCTACCAAATCCTCTCCGTTGGGGGCCGGAGGTTTGATATAAGTACTCTGGTAGCAATGCTGGGTTGAGATATGGCCGTTTCCACCACTGCCATGGGGTATTCTGTAGGGCTATATATCCCATTAAATACCCTAAGGCGGAAATCAGTTGTCCGATGTATATACGCCTAGGTGACCATTCATAAGTTTGAGGCCCCTGTCTGAAGACAAAACATCTTACTGTGTTCAAGACCACTATGCTCCAGAGGTTTACAAACCATAAGAATCTGTCGGCAATTTTGCTTTCTTCTAGAAGTAAGTAAGCTTTGTCCATTTGTAGAACAATTTTGTAATTTTAAATCACCTAGGAAATGCTTAAAAGACAGAGCCAAAATGTAAAATAAATATGTTTAAACCAATTCCGAATCCGCTTCTGCTTCATTTACTTCAACTTGTTTACATTTTGAGTGCCCATTCAAGCCCGTGTGCATTCAAGCTAAACATTTGTCCTTGGTGGTGATATTGTTATTTATGCGATTTTATATTTGGTGAATTTGTTAACAAGCGCTGGTTATAGTTGAATAGGATTATATTTGGAAATTGCCGCCTATTTTCGAGTCAAAATCATCCAGGCACGTAGCCAGGATTTCGTCCAGGGGGTGGGGGCCAGACTGGAAAACATACACTCACTACGCTGGACGCCTCAGCGGAGCCGTTGCGCCGAAATTTCGGCGCAATGGCTGTTGCGCCGAAATTTATTGGGTGCTACACCGCATGCACAACACCTGTTAACACATACAAATGCGAAGTCAGCGTGTGGAAGGCCTCGCAGCGCCGCGTCAGCCTCGGCATCAGGGTGTCGCCGTCTTTCAGTGCAAAGCATCAGGGCCATGCCCCCCCCCCATCCAGGGGGGGGGGGGAGCAAGGGGTCATGCCCCCCAAAGGTCCTGAAACTATGATTTGCCCCCCCAAACGGTCGGACGTACAGTTGTAAACATTGCCTTTGCAGCAGTCAAAATCCAGCTATCCACATTGAAAAACCTGCAAATATTGTGCTGCTTCGTGGCATGATACAAAATTCGCAATTGCTTATAAAAATTTGGAAAATGGGAAGAAAATAATTGTCTGGCAGAGGCTCTCCTAACTCCTTAGCGGTACCTAATTGCTAGCCCCAGGGCCCACTCCCTTCATACAATATTAACTTTCATGTTTAGCTAGTCAGCCGAGCTCCGAAAAAGGTGACTCAAACGCGAAGACGCGGACATCGGCATTCGGCTCCCGGAAGCTGCTCCAGCGGTGCCCAACTTGCTGGACCGAAGAGCCTAATGGTGGGACCAGGCCAGGAACATCTCCCCAAGCCATCTCGCCCCAGCCTCCTCAAGATCCACAGGGACCATTTATGCGCGGAAAAGTCGTTCTGCCTCTTGCTGCTTTTAAACCGTTTGCACTGTTACCAGTTGTTTGTTGCAGTTCAGTACATATGTAATGTATACAGTTATTATCATATGTACTATTGAGCGCTGACTGCCGAGCGCTGACTGGTGGCTCATCGTGATTTACTATCCGAGGAATAAGTATATGAAAAACTACCTTAATTTCAATAGTTTTCATCATACCGAGATATGCAACCAGGAATAGGGGTTACCTGAGGTTTGGCTCCACTCACGGTCTGGTTCCAATATTGAAATTTCGTTTTCCACGACCTAAAATTAAAATGTGCACGTCGCTTCGCGGCGTCACATCGGTGGCCATCGTCATGACGAAGCCTTCGGTTCGTTGTAACTGTGAATTTAATGAATAACATTTTAGCTTTTTATCCTCTACAAGGCCCATATTTCTGGGGTTTATCAGGCAAACCCGTAAAATATTGTGGCGCTAAATATGTACCTACCTACTATAACATGGAAACCACATTAAAAATGCTGCTAACGCACACGGATCAAAATGGGGGTACATTTTTCCAGTCATATTAGCCGACCCCCACAAAAAAAAATCGGCCACGCCCCTGCACCCCCCCCCCCCCCCACACTAAACAACTTTTTGGAAATACGCCACTGGATTTGCCCTCCCCCCTAAAACCCACGGCTTGATCCGCCCCTGTCTTTCATGGCAAGGTCCATCCAGTGAGCGCCGTCCCAGAGCACAGAGTACCACTCTGGCTGCTCCTCCCCTTCGCACAGAACGGCAGTTGTGAACCCTTTGCTTTGGTACTGGCCGTCGCCGCTGACCCCACCCAGTACCGTTTGTCCACGGCTGGCAGGTGCTCAGCGATGGTGGCGACCACCTGTTCGCCAGCTCCCCCGATTTTCCGCCTTTTAGGAAATTTTTGGAAATTACTTCTATAAATGGGAACGCACTTTCCAAAAATGGAAGTTTCCGAAAATATAAAATTTAACAATAAGTGTCCCCGACTGAATTGTGAAGTCAGTGGCGAGGCCCCTGGCAGGAGCAGCCCAATCGTGGACCAGTGGACAGTGGACCCAGTCGTGCGGCCTTAAAGGATTGAACCGGAATCTCAGGGGTCTGTGCGCCGAACTTTGGCTAGACGAAATTACGCTGGACGTGCGCCGAAATTTCGGCGCAATTGCTGAATTACGCCGGACTTGCGCCGAAATTTTCGGCGCAATTGCTGAATTACGCCGAACTTGCGCCGAAATTTTCGGCGCAATCGCCGAATTACGCTGAACATGTTGGTGAAAGCGTGTATTTTTTCCCGTCGGGGGTGGGGGGGGGGGGAGGGGAGGCTCCTCGAAAGGGCCCCTTCCCGAGCGTTGAAAGGGCCTCCTTCCCAAGCGTTGAAACTTGAAAGGGCCCACCCAAAACAAAACGATGAAAAGGCACGTTACAAGGATGGAAGTTGCAGTATGACAGGTATGGCATGGGCCATACCAGGGGGTCCGCTCCGCCTATTTAACATGGGGAAAAAGGGCGACAAATATTAGCAACGTCCGCAGCTTGGTCTTGTTCACGCATCTGCTCATGAACCAGGTTTTGCTGCCAACAGCTTTTTGGCCAATCAGCGTCTGACACTCTCCACGCTCATTGGTCGACGACTGATGACGAGGATGAGGGTCAGAATAGCCGAACATCATTTGCTTACGTAACGTTAATTGCATGGCGCCGTGCGGAGGGCATGGGTGTCTAGCAGCTTTTCGAGGATTTTTCCTAGTTTGAGAAAACGTTGAGAGTTATACAAATGTATATGTGAAAGGTCAATTAATTCTGATGCGATGTAACGCGACGTATTTACTATTTAGAGACCGCACGGGGCGGGAGAGCTCCTGCCACGTACAGCGCCCTGGCGCGTGCGTTGCCAGGCAACTAGAGTTGCAGAATTCTGGTCCCAGCGTCCCAGCGCTGGGACCAGACCTGGTCACGGCCGTGACTGAAGCTGTGACTGGCAAGGCCAGCGCCATAGGGTTAGCATTGCAGCGCCGTGACTAAAGCTGTGACTTGCCAGCTCATGCCGTGGCCGTGACTGGGCTGTGACCAAAGATCTCTGATTTTCTGCACTGTCTCCACAGGCAGAAACACATTGAGTCTCGCCGCGGCACCCACTAGCGGATCCAGGGGGAGGGGGGAGGGTATGGCGGCCATGCCCCTCCCCCCGACAAACTTCTAGACAAACCTGAAATCGGCGCAAAATTGACACATTTCCTGATATAGAACAAAATCCAAGCAACTTTTACTAAGGAAAGTTTGTTTTAAATCAGCTATCAATGCATAAGCAAGCGAAATCCGATGAGTTTTCAGAATTGTGTGAGACTTTTTGGAATCCCCCCCCAAAAAACGTTCCCCTCCCCCCACCACCACCGTTCTGGATCCGCCAATGGCGGCGCCTGGTGGGCCGGCGTCGGCGGAAGACTCGGTGAGCGGGCGGGATGGTGTGGTGTGGAGACGCGGGCGGGAAGTGTAATTTTAAACAGTTACTTTGAATTGCTTGAATGCATTTGACAATCGACTTATCTAATCAGATTTTCATGAAACTCGTCAAAAAAGATGAGAATATCTATTTTGTGGGTATGCTTTGGCCTTTACCAAGAACTGTCAGACGTTATCATCGCAAATTGTCAACTGTTATATCAGCAACTTTGTTTTATTTATCAGGTAAGCCTAGTGCAATTTTTCCTTAGCCATAATATGGGCCGCATGATTTAAATTCAGACTATTTTAGTGTTATCACTGTTTGAGTATTGTATGTGGTGGCTGTCCGGTCTGCCATCGTGAGCCAAAGGACGGTTAACTTTGCCGGCCCAAAATGTAAATAGTTTGAGTCCGATGATAATTTTCTCAACGACATAAGATACATCGTTCAATTTGTGACAGATTGTTATCTTAATTGTAACGATAGGTCGGCAAATGAAGAAATCAGGCGACATACACCGGAGGAACGTGCGCGTTGGCGTTTTACGTACGGCGGTCCGGCCGGAATCGCCGGTCAGTGGAATTTGCCGGCCCATAACTTTAAAAAAAATGGGTTGCATTGCGATTTTCCCAAAGTCATCGAATACATCGCTTAATTTGTGGTATATGGACATCTTAAGTGTAACAATCGGCCGGTAAACGAAGGAACCAAGCGGGAAAAAAACGGGGGGAGTACGCGGCCGGCCGGAATCACCGGGCAGCAAACTGTTCCGGCCCATAACTTAAAAAGTTTAGGTCGGATTGCAATTTTCGCAACGGCACCCAATACAACGCTTAATTTGTGGTAGATAGACATCTTAAGTTTAAAAATCAGCCGACAAACAAAGGAACCAAGCGACAAAAAAGCGGGAGGGGTCTACGCGTTAACCCTACGTAGGCGACCGGCCGGCCGGCCGCGAGACCCTCATCCGCGTCACAGCAGCTGCGGGGTCGTTGCAACTAAATTACGAGTTGTCGCCACTTTTTCGGCCGTTGCGGTCTACCTGGTTTACATAGCCTTGGGCCATACCAACTTTTAGGAGCTGGAGTTAGCAAACTGCCATATCAACTTTGGAACCAGCGACACCAATTTGGAATCAGCTATACCAACTTGGAGTATTTTTAAGCTCAAGACCTGGAACTCCTACAAATTGAGCCGCGGAGCGGCGCGAAAATTTTGAGTCTTATACCCCGGATATGCTTTCTCATCAATGCGTCGCATTGCGCATGGTGCGGACCTCTACAATTGCTATATTGTGCGTTTAAAGTGCGGTAAAAAGTGCTAAAGTGAACTATTTTGCCCAATTATATAGGAAAGTAGCAACATAACACATAAATGCGCCGAGAGACGGGGCGATTTTTTTCCTAACCCGCATATAATTGAAGTTGTAGTTAAACTGCGCCGCGGAGCGGCGCGAAAGTTTTGAGTTTTATTCGCCCTCTGGAGGTCAAAGGCCAGGGGTCCCCTGCAAAGGCGTAGGCAGAGGGGGGAGGGGGGAGGAGGGGAGGAGGGGAGGAGGGGAAGAGGGGAGAGAGAGGGGGAGGGGAGGGGCCATGCCCCCCCCCCCCTGAAGGCCAGGTGGGCCCCTCTGGCGACCGAGCGAGGGCCCCCTGGGGCCGAAGACCTCAGTGTTTTGGATGGTGTCAGGCGCCCGTACGCCCGCCTTACGTCGTATTAAAGAACGCCCACCAACCTAAAATCGTAACACGAATAAATAACAGCACTTGCTTGTCTGTTAAAAGCATGTTTATGTAGATACGTACAAAAGGACCCTGACAGTGTGGAGAGGGCCCTCTACCAGCTTTTAGCAGTGGCGGCGCGCCCATTAAAGGGAAATAATGACCTTTTTCCACTAAAATGGAGTTAGCACTTGAAATCGCCAGACGAGATCAAAATATATTGTAAATTCATCACATTTTGCATGAAAACTTTCCTACCGAAAGATATTTCAAGTTAAAGTTGATAAGCGTTCCACACTTTAAACGACCGGTACTTGCACTATTTCTGACCTTTTGTCAAGTACTTTTGGTCCTCATCAAACTGCGGGCTTTTCCCGTATTGTGTTTTTACGCAATGGAGTGGAAAATATATTGTGCGTTCTGCTTGTTGTGATTATATGCCCGGCGATCTTCTAAAACTAACAGCGATTGAAAAAAGTGGCAATAAAATCGGAAGCTCATCGATGCACATCAACGCGGCATAGTTAGTGGTTGCGACCCTCAATTTTTGAAAATCGATTCATTTGTTTTCAACATTAGGAGTTGTGTATAGTTTGTCTGTGGCTGTATATAACACTATGCTTTATTTTATCATGCAAAATAATAATTTTTCCCAAAAAAACTAACGAACAATAACACAAAACTGGCAATTAAATCAGAAGCTCATCGATGCACATCGACGGCGACCTATTTAGCGTCGGCGATTTGTTTACAAAGTCATTGTCATGCTTCTCGGCGCACTTAACCATCTCGGCGCACTTGGCGAGTTGTTCCTGATTAGTATACCCAAGTCCCGTAGCAGGCTTTGTTAATGACGTCACTGGTGCCATTCTTGTGTAGCATTGCAAAATATATCTGATTTCGAGTTGAAAGCTAATTAAAGACTTATTCAAATGATTGTTTTTAAGTTTGAATTTTCTTGTTAGTCATTATTAAAGGTATTCAATCACTGTATTTCATAGTAGTTGACACTTCAGAAACTTGTGACGTAATAATATTGTATCCAATATGCATTTCCCTCACCTTTTGCTATTGTGGCGCAGTGCCGAGTGCTTTGCGAATACTAGCTTGCCTGGGGTTCAATTCATTCCGCTCTTATTTTATTCGAGTTGGTATAGTTTGCATGTTGTTGTTATTCATGACTTATACTGATAGTCAGTCATGCATCACGGATGCTTCACGGATTGCTTCACGGATCAGAGCGCTGCTCGAACGCACGCTAGTAGCGCTTTCGTTCTCCATGGCAACCAGGCGTGAGCCAATGAAAAGCCAGAACGTATTCCCTTTCTGGCTTTTGATTGGCTGACGCCTGGTTGCCATGGAGAACAAAAGCGCTACTAGCGGGTGTCCGAGCAGCGCTCAGTTTGATCGGAAATGTCACAGAGCCTCCACAAATGCCGCACTCGATGTTAACAATGGTAGGGAAGGACGAATTTGTCAATGACCTTCATGAAGTACACAAGGTACTTGTTTTGTATTTTTTCCAAACTTACAACTTTGAATTTGGGAATAATTTTATTTAATTCTTAAATTTAAATAAAATAATTTTAAAAACATAGCGGTAACCTAAGAAATTGTTGCTAACAAAATCAAAAGGTCATTATTTCCCTTTAAAGGGAAATAATGACCTTTTGATTTTGTTAGCAACAATTTCTTAGGCTACCGTTATTGTTTTAAAATTATTTTATTTAAATTTAAGAATTAAATAAAATTATTCCCAAATTCAAAGTTGTAAGTTTGGAAAAAAATACAAAACAAGTACCTTGTGTACTTCATGAAGGTCATTGACAAATTCGTCCTTCCCTACCATTGTTTACATCAAGTGCGGCATTTTTGGAGGCTCTGTGACGTTTCCGATCAAACTGAGCGCTGCTCGGACACACGCTAGTAGCGCTAGTAGCACTTTCGTTCTCCATGGCAACCAGGCGTCAGCCAATCAAAAGCCAGAAAGGAATACGTTCTGGCTTTTCATTGGCTCACGCCTGGTTGCCATGGAGAACGAAAGCGCTACTAGCGTGCGTTCGAGTAGCACTCTGATCCGTGAAGCAATCCGTGAAGCATCCGTGATGCATGACTGACTATCAGTATAAGTCATGAATAACAACAACATGCAAACTATACCAACTCGAATAAAATAAGGGCGGAATGAATTGAACCCCAGGCAAGCTAGTATTCGCAAAGCACTCGGCACTGCGCCACAATAGCAAAAGGTGAGGGAAATGCATATTGGATACAATATTATTACGTCATAAGTTTCTGAAGTGTCAACTACTATGAAATAGAGTGATACAATAGCTTTAAAGGGAAATAATGACCTTTTGATTTTGTTAGCAACAATTTCTTAGGCTACCGTTATGGTTTTTCCATTATTTTATTTAAATTTAAGAATTAAATAAAATTATTCCCAAATTCAAATTTGTAAGTTTGGAAAAAATACAAAACAAGTACCTTGTGTACTTCATGAAGGTCATTGACAAATTCGTCCTACCCTACCATTGTTTACATCGAGTGCGACATTTTTGGAGGCTCTGTGACGTTTCCGATCAAACTGAGCACTGCTCGGACACACGCTACTAGCGCTAGTAGCGCTTTCGTTCTCCATGGCCAGCAGGCGTCAGCCAATCAAAAGCCAGAAAGGGAATACGTTTTGGCTTTTCATTGGCTCACGCCTGGTTGCCATGGAGAACGAAAGCGCTACTAGCGCTACTAGCGTGCGTTCGAGCAGCGCTTTGATCCGTGAAGCAATCCGTGAAGCATCCGTGATGCATGACTGACTATCAGTATAAGTCATGAATAACAACAACATGCAAACTATACCAACTCGAATAAAATAAGGGCGGAATTAATTGAACCCCAGGCAAGCTAGTATTCGCAAAGCACTCGGCACTGCGCCACAATAGCAAAAGGTGAGGGAAATGCATATTGGTTACAATATTATTACGTCACAAGTTTCTGAAGTGTCATCTACTATGAAATACAGTGAGAAAATACCTTTAATAATGATTAACAAGAAAATTCAAACTTAAAAACAATAATTTGAATAAGTCTTTAATTAGCTTTCAACTCAAAACCAGATATATTTTGCAATGCTACACAAGAATGGCACCAGTGACGTCATTAACAAAGCCTGCTACGGGACTTGGGTATACTAATCAGGAACAACTCGCCACAATGGTTAAGTGCGCCGAGAAGCATGACATGACTTTGTAAACAAATCACCGACGCTAAATAGGTCGCTGTCGATGTGCATCGATGAGCTTCCGATTTAATTGCCAGTTTTGTGTTATTGTTTATTAGTTTTTTGGGGAAAAATTATTATTTTTCATGATAATATACAGCATAGTGTTATATACAGCCACAGACAAATTATACAATACTCCTAATGTTGAAAACAAATTATTCAATTTTCAAAAATTGAGGGTCGCAACCACTAACTATGCCGCCGTTGATGTGCATCGATGAGCTTCCGATTTTATTGCCACTTTTTCCAATCGCTGTTAGTTTTAGAAGATCGCCGGGCATATAATCACAACAAGCAGAACGCACAATACATTTTCCACTCCATTGCGTAAAAAAACAATACAGGGAAAAGCCCGCAGTTTGATGACCAAAAGTACTTGCAAGTACCGGTCGTTAAAAGTGTGGAACGCTTATCAACTTTAACTTGAAATATCTTTCGGTAGGAAAGTTTTCATGCAAAATGTGATGCATTTACAATATATTTTGGTCTCGTCTGGCGATTTCAAGTGCTAACTCCATTTTTGTGGAAAAAGGTCATTATTTCCCTTTAAAGGAAATAGTTCACCTTCGGAAAATTTTCAGAACACGATTTTATTATATTTTTTAATACAGTTTCTTCTTCTTTTTTTAAAAAAATTGTCCTACATCGCGCCAATTCAGGACAGAAGGTCGTAAATTATTAATGTTATGGTGTGCGTTATTGGTCTGCGCATGCTCAGACCAGTGCTGGCACTCTCAGACGGTACGGTATATTATATATGCGCCGCATTCCTTCGTTAAAAAGTCAAATATCTTCGGCTGGAGAGTCTTTTCAGCCAAGAAAAGTTGCAGATAAGGATTTCTCAACACTGGCTACAAAACTGCTATTCCAGTTCAAAATCCCATGTTGAAGGTGAACTATTTCCTTTAAGGCACTTTAGGCAGTTCCTAACCAATGTTCAGACCCTATTATTGCACTGTTTTGTAAGAGTTTCGTTGTCTAAAATCAGAGGAAAATACTACAGAAAGTTTTCCTGACATATTTTGCGTTCAAATTGCAATACATTGACCATGCTAACCTATGCAGAGTAAGACTGCGTACTAAGATTTGCATTATTACATGCTTATGATACAGTTTTAATTGAAATTATATGGCCTCACCATGTGCGCTTAAAGCGGCGCAAGCAAATAGTCGTGTGTGTTCATCGTGCGTGGGAGCTTGCACTAAAAGATAGAGTTTTCGCAGCAGTTGGCCGCCAGGGACCGCTAGTGAGCCAGGGTGTTATGACGTCCCAAGCAAGCAAGCAAGCGGTTAACGCTAAATATTTATTTATTTATAAATAAATAAATACATATTTGGCGGTACCATTTGCTTGCAACGTCATAAAACTTTGGCTCACTAGCAGTCCCTGGCTGCCAACTCCTGCGAAAACTCCAGCTTTTAGTGGGAGCAAGCGTGGGGATGCGAGTTCAGGCGGCGCCTACATCTTGCTCGTTTCGTGCTTGTTTTAGTCGCTTAATATGTACAACTGAATCAGTGATCTGTCAAACAATGAATAATAGTGATCTTGCTCGTTTCGTGTTTGTTTTAGTCGCTTAGTGTGTCGGCACAACATTTTCAGAAGTCCAGGTGAGTTGGCACAACATTTTCATAATCACTGTCAAAGGATGGGTTTGGTTCCATATACTGTTGTTTGGTTCATACCTATTTCATCTTTTACAAGAATGAGTAACCTTTACAATAAAAGAGCAACCTTCACATTGCCTGTATGACATAGATCGCTATTTTTAGTCCAGGCTTTTGGCAGTATCAGTATCACGATGGCATACCACGGCAGTATCCAGTATCACGCCCAGCTTGTGGCGCTACCTATAACGTATGTAGTCAACGAAATACTCAATAAGTGGCTATTGGCCGAATGTTGACCACATTGGCATATACGATAGGTATTAGGTATTGCCCCGAAGCGTTGCCTAACCAGTCACAGAAGGCTGGCGCCGCCACTGGCTTTTAAAGGGCCCTGCCAATCTGCAGATGGCCCCCTGCCGGCATTTAGAGGGCCCCTGTCGGTTGTAGAGGGCCCTCTGTCGGCATTTATATGGCCCTGCCGATCTGGAGAGGGCCCTCTGCCGGCCTTTAGAGGGCCTTGCCGATCTGTAGATCGGCCTGCCAATCTGTAGAGGGCCTCTGCCGGCATTTAGAGGGCCCTGCCGACCTGTAGGGGACCCTGTCGGCCGTTAGAGAGCCCTTCCGGCTTCTGGAGGGCCCTGTCGACCTTTAGAGGGCCCTGTCGGCCTTTAGAGGGCCCTGCCGGCATTTAGAGGGCCCTGCCGACCTGTGGAGGGGCGTCTTCCAGCCTTTAGGGGCCTTGTCGAGAGCCCCAGCCAATCTATAGAGGGCTCTCTGCCGGCCTTTAGATGCCCCTGCCGGCCTTTAGAGTGCCTTTCCGGCCTTTGGAGGGCCCTTCCGGGCTTTAGTTGGCCCTGCCGGCCTTTAGAGGGCCCTGCCGATCTGTAGATCGCCCTGCCAATCTGCAGAGGGACTCTGTCGGCATTTAGAGGGCCCTACCAACCCCTGGGGTCCGTCCCTGTATCTCAGTGGGAGAGCGCTGGACTTCTGACCTATCCCGATAGTGGCAGCCCGGGTTCGAGCCGCTTCGGCGCTCGCTATTTGCTTCTGACTGGGATGGCCTGCGGCCGGTGGCAGCGGTCGCACTCAAGGTCAGGTAACGTCAGTGAGCGGGGCGGACCGTGTCCAGGTATGTCGGGCACGTAAAACTTTCGGCCTCAAATGCTGCCGGCTAACAGGAATTGCGCGATCGGGTGGTGAGGTCAGGAAGCTCTGCTCCTGCGCAACAAGCTCTGCTTAGCGTGGGTCCTGATCTCAAAAATCCATCCATACAAAACATTCGGACTACATTTATTCAAACAAACTGTAGAGGTCCCTCTTTTTCAGCCCTTGGGTCCCTGTCGATCTGCAGTGTCACATCCAATCTGTAGAGGGGCCTCTGTCGGCCTTTAGAGGGCCCTGCCGATATGCAGATGGTCATCTGCCGGCCTTTAGAGGCCCTTGCCGATGTGTAGAGGGCCTTTGCTGTCCTTTAGAGGGTCCTGTGGCGGTAGAGGTGGTCTGCTGGTCGAGCGCCGGTGAGGCTCTTGAAGAAAGACCAGTCAAAGTTCTCATTGTTTTGCAGTGTATGCTAGTAACCTCTGAGAGGAATGCAAGGCTTTGACAACTTACGAGTATTAACCCGGCATTGGCTGGGGTCTCAGCCGAACGCTATTGGCGGGGGTGGCGTTTTTCGCCCCCCCCCTGGTTATCTTCCGAACCAATAACCGTAGCGTCGACCTGCAGAGGTGGCCAAAGATCCAGTGGCGGCGCCAGGGGTCAAACGTAGGTGAGGCAGTAAGGGGAGGCGCTGTTTCGTGATTTTATTTTATTAGGTTGTCAAATATATGCAGATCACCACGGTTAATTCTTCACTGCTACACACGGACGTATCACGTAAGGCCGCGGCACGTAAGGCTTTCAATTTGCCTCTTCATTCTGCCGGTTGACAAGAATTGTGCGACACAGCATGTTAAGAATAGGACTCAGAGCCTACACATACAATCATTAGGTATATGCGAAGAACACGGCTAAGAAAAATGCATCGAAATATAATGTCCTATTTGTAATCCAAATCTGGACGGCCCGCCGATCCCCTTGCAGCAATATGCAACTATTTCATAAGTTAATGATATTTAAAAGGAGATTAAAAGGAGATTAACAAAATATGTTAAACTATTAGAAAAAGATTCACATTCAAAATATCCTGAAACATTGTAATCACGGGCACGGCGCCTGTCACAAAAGTCCTCTGCTGCTGCCGCGTTGACGCCGCATCTAATTTCTCCGGAACGGAAGCGCCCGGTGAAAACCGCCAAAGATCTGGGCGAAACACGCGTTTGGGCTGTGAGTCAGTGCCTCACAGCCCAAGTTTTCACAATGCGAAATTTCAATGGCTAGGCTGATTTGCGCCTATCGATACCAACAAACGTCTTGGAATAACATGAAAATGAGACGCGTTTTAACTGTTGGGAAAATTATTTTGTCTATTAAATATTTCATTTCTTATAATCCTACTAAAATTATTGAATATTTATGGAAAATAAAATTATACTTTGTATGTTTGGCTAATTTAGGTAAGGCACTGTCTCATCTGACTCAATGGAAGAACCGCCACTGCAAATATCTCGTCTGGACTCTGGACACATCCGGACAAACACGTTGGCCCGTACTTTCCTGAGCGACCCCCCAGTGGAAATCTTCATCCTTCTACTATTTTGAATTAGAAGCGCCTTGACGAGACAAACACGATGGCGTAAACAAATTAGTGCCTTATCTTCATTAGGTAAAAAGTTATTTGCGTATAACTGTTTTGCCAAAACAGTTTTTTTACATTTGATGACCTGGAGCCTAAAATATTGACCTGAGCTCAAATTTGAGGACAAAAATGGCGATTGCATATTTCAAGAGCTTTCGATTGCTTTGCTTTCGTTTGTTCCTAGCTATCATAGTTCCCGAGATATTTAGCTATCATAGTTCCCGAGATATTTGGGGGGCTTCTGGAGCAGGAGCGAAGTCCTAAAACCGGAAAACCTGACCTTTGATGACCTCTGGTGACCTCAATATTGACCTGACGTAAACAAAACAAGACCGGATATACCTTCCATAGAGCTTTTCTCGAGATATCTAACGCCGTTTTCCGCTTATCGCTACGTTGCGTGGTTTTCGAGATCTTGGGGGGGGGGGGGGCGGAATCCGCCCCGCCCACCAGGGCGTGTAATTATGAGAGGCCCTCCAGGGCGCGTGTTAAGATATGACTATCGTATTGTAGAAACCTCTCGTATCACAATGTGCAGTGTATTTTTTTTTCAAGAAAATTTATAAGCAAACGGTATCCAAAGCTTTTTGTAAATCAAGATATAAGGAGCATGATGTTTCGTTGTTTTGTAGAGATTTTGTAGCTTCATCGTACATGTGCACAATCGGCATGTACGTTCTGTGTTGTTTCCTCAATCCGAATTGAAGAAGATTAATGATATTATTTTGATTAACCCGCGCCCCGCTGGAGGTGGCAGAATCCCCCGCCCCCTCCCTGATTTTCTCAATAACTTGAAAACAATGATAGATATCGACGTCAACCTTCCAGTACCTTATTCTGCATGCATTCTACGTCTTATCACAACATTTCAATGAAAATGGTTTGGGAGATAATGACGTTTTAATTACGTCATGTCCAGGGGCGGATCCAGGCAAACATTTCGGGGGGGGGGGGCACATCAGACGTGAAGGGGCCCTCGAGCTGAAAAGGGCCCCGAGCGTTTTTGCAAGTCTGAAAGGGCCTCTAGTCGGTCTGAGAGTGTATTTTCAGGTAGGAGAAAGCCCTTGACAAGCCTAAGAGGGCCCTCGTCAGGCCTGAAAGAGTCCCATACCAGTCTCAGAAGGCCCTTGATAGGCCTGAGAGGGCCCTATGCAGGGGCGTCGCCGATAATTTTGGAGTGGTGGCTCGGCTGAAATGACGGGGAAAAATGTAACCACATTTTGTCTGCGTGTATTTAAGCCTTTGCAGCATTTATAATGTGGATTTGCATGTTCAGTAGGTACTTGTTATTTGTCGCCGCCAAGCGGCGATTTTTTTACGGGTTTCCCTGATAAAACCGAGAAATATAGGCGATGGGCCTTATAGATCGTAAGAAGCTAAAAATGTTATTCATTCAATTCAGCGTTACGACGAGCCGAAGACGATGACGATAACTCCGTTATGATGATGGCCACCGATGTGACGCCGCGAAGCGGCGTGAATATGTGAATTTTAGGTCGTAGAAAAGAAATTGTAATATTGGAACCAGACCAGTGGAGACCAGTGGAGCCACGCCTCAGGTAACCCCTTTTTCTGGTTGCACATCTCGGTATGATGAAAAATATTGAAATGAAGGTAGTTTTTCATATACATTAACTAGCCTCGGATAGTAAATAACGATGACCGGTGGCAGTCAGCGCTCAATAGTACATATGCTAATAATAACTATGCATATGTACCGAACTGTAACAAACAACTGGTAACAGTGCAAATGGTTTGAAAGCAGCAAGAGGTAGAACAACTTTTCCGCGCATAAATGGTCCCTGTGGATCTGGAGGAGCTTGAGGGGAGATGGCTTTGGGAGCTGGTTCTGGCCTCCAGGGGCGCAGCCAGGGGGGGGGGGCAAGGGGGGCAATTGCCCCCCCCCCCCCCCTTACGGGTCACAGGGGGCCCCGCCGAGATTGGCCCAGATACCATTTGCATTAGCTAAATGGCTTTCAAAAAGTCACAGAGGAGCCCTCAAACCAGGCAAGGGCCACTCTGGTGCATGCCAAGGGCCCTCAGAGACACTGAATGGCTTTCGAAGCCGGTCCAGGGGGCCTCTTGGGCATGTCCAGGGGCCCATTGAGCCCACCGATTGGCCCAAAAAAAACTGTCCAGGGGCCTCTCGAGCGTGTCCAGAGGCCCCATTGAGCCCACTTAAGGGCGTACAAACATGCCCAGGGACTTTTAGAGCATGCCCTGGGGCCCATTGAGCTCACTCAGGGGCCCCCAAAAACCGGCCTAGGGGCCTCTAGAGCATGTCCACTTGTCCAGGGGCCAATTGAGCCCACCTACGGCCTAACAAACCTGCCCAGTGGCCTCTCGAGCATGTCCATGGGCCCATTGAGTATGTTCAGGGGTCTCGAGCCTGGCCAGGGGCCCATTATAGTCTGTTTTGGGGCCTCTTGCCCAGGGGCCATTATAGTTTTCCCAGAGGCCCATCGAGTCTGTTCAGGGGCCTCTCGAACCTGCCCAGGGGCCATTTGAGCCTGCCCAGAGGCCTCTCGAGCTTGCCCAGGGGCCCATTGAGTCTGTTCAGGGGCTTCTCGAACCTGCCCAGGGGCCTCTCGAGCTTACCCAGGGGCCCATTCAGTCTGTTCAAGGGCCTCTTGAACCTGCCTAGGAGCCATTAGAGTCTGTTCAGGGGCCTCTCGAGCTTTCCCAATAGTCCATTGATCCTGTTCAGGGGCCTCTTGAACCTGCCCAGGGGCTATTAGAGTCTGATCAGGGGCCTCTCGGCTTGCCAAGGGGCCATTGAGTATGTTCAGGGCCCTCTCGAGCTTATCCAGAGGCCCATTGAGTCTGTGAACGGAGCCCTCGAGCCTGCCCAAGGGTTGCTAGCCGTCGCCTGAAGCGCCTGTTATAGTTGGAGCGCCTGCTAGCCGTGGTCGGCGCAGTCATAATGAGCGGTAATGTGCTGTACTCTGACCCACCTGGTGCAATGTTTTCTTGGGTTTAAAAATGGTAATTTGATAAGTCTGATGCGTTTTTGAATTCGGGAGGGGGGGGGGGGGCAGGCAGGTGGTAGTACAAAACAATTCAACAATTTTCCTCTCAGGAGAGTGTGTGCTGCAATATTTGTCAGCCAGGGGCGTCGCCGACGGGAGGGTCGGGGAGGTCTGGGCAAACTCCCTTCACTTTTAGAAGGCGGGGGAGGGGGGGGGGGGGGTCGACCCCCCTTTTTTGCGGGAAAAATTAAAAATTTATCGTAAAAATTGCCTTTGCAGTGCAGTCAAAATCCAGCTATCTAGTGTCAAAAACTGGAAATTTTCGCGCCGCTTCGCGGCATGACATAAGTTTCGCAATTGCTTATACAAATTTGGAAAATGGGAAAAAGAATTGCATTCAGTGTCTGGCAGAGGCTCTCCTTGGCGGGAATTGCTGGCCCCAGTGCCCATTCCCTTCATAAAATATTCACTTTTAAGTTTCAAGCAGGCTACACGTTGAGCTAGTTTGCCGAGTTCCGAAAAAGGCGACGCGAACGCAAAGACGAGGAGATCGGGACCCGGAAGCTGCTCCAGCGGTGCCCAATTTGCTGGACCGAAGAACTAATAGTGGGAACAGGCCAGGACCATCTCCCCAAGCCATCTCACCTCACGGTCTGGTTTCAATATTAACATTTCGTTTTCCAGGACGTAAAATTAACATTTTCACGCCGCTTCGCGGCGTCACATCGGTAGTCATCGTCATAACGAAGCCATAGTCATCATCATCGGTTCGTCGTAACGCTAAATTGAATGAATAGCATTTTTAGCTTATTATCCGAGCTACAAGGCTCACCGCCTATATTTATGGGTTTTATCAGGCAAAACCGTAAAATTTCGCGCCGCTTCGCGGCGCTAACTAACAAGTACATACCTACCTACTATAACATGAAAATCCACATAACAAATGCTGCAAAGGCTTAAATACACGTATCAAAATGGGGGTACATTTTTCGTCATTTCAGCCGCCCCACACTCAAAAGCCGTCCCCCACCTGTTGTCAGCTAAGATATGTTTTCTCTCCTGTACGTAACAATACAAATTAGTAATGCGCTCAGTACAATGCCTACTGAGGGTCCTGGTCCATTCCAGCTCATCAAAAGTAAACGAAGATTTTTTTTTAAAAAGGGGGCCTCACAAAATAAAGTGGCCGAAATCTGTAGAGTTTTTCATATCCAGGGGTATTTTTTTGGGGTGGGGGGCCTCTCCCAGGGGCTTGCCCCCCTTTCTGAAGGTCTGGCTGCGCCCCTGCTGGCCTCGTCCCCACTATTAGCTCTTCGGGTCCAGCAAGTTGGGCCTCGCTCCAGCTTCCGCGTGTGCCGATGTCCGCGTCTTTGCGTCCGCGTCGCCTTTTTCGGAACTCGGCAGACTAGCTAAACATGCACTGGCGGATCCAGCCGTCGTTTTCTTTTTGGGGTGGGGGCAAATCGATGGGAGGCAATGGCGGACCAGCCTCTCTCCGTGGTGGTGGTGGTGGTGGTGGGGAGGGGGGATCTTTTTGTGGCAAAAAGGTACCCCCATTTTTCTCCCTCCGCGTATTTGGGCCGGTGACCTTATTTTGGTATTCAAGCTTAAGAAATTCACTTTTCAAACTCAACAAATTATTTTGTGGATTTTTTCCCCGAAAAAAACAAAATTTTCCGCATTTTTTGGTTACAAAACTCACAATTTCGGATATCCGAGATAGCCATTTTGAAGAGAATGTCATTTCCTTTGTTTTGACGCTTTTTATTGCAATTTGCTTCAAAACTCTACGCTTTGTCCAACATTTATAGTTTGTCCACCAAAAATGGCATGGCATGGCGTTATTAAAACGTCATTATCTCCCAAAATACTACATCAATTTAATTGAAAGTTTGTGAGAAGACTTAGACTTGATGCAGGATAAGGTACTGCAAGTTTCACGTTGATATCTATCATAGTTTCTAGGTTATTGAGAAAATCCGGGAGGGGGCAGATACTTTCGATAAGGTTTGAGCTAGAAGTACCTATCTCAACCTAGGTACCTACCTATAGTTTGTTTTATTTTGATTGCACAATTGCCATTTGGAACTTCGTGAGAATCACACGTGAATTTTGTACACACCGTTGTCACGCGTACCGAAAAGTTATTTTCACAAATGCAACGCGTCATTTTTGACAACCATTTGCGCCGAAATAGAGTGTAGATTGAATTCCAAATTGATACCATATGCAGTGTTCTTCCCATATGTAAAAAAACGTTTGTTCGAGCTTCAATTCCGACTAGCAGCTTGCTGGCCGCTATTTTCTCGTCCAGTTGAGTTTTTAAGCCCTGATTTGATAAGTATAGGCGTTAGTTTTATATTTTTCGAAGTTTTCAAGAGTATTAAGGTGTAAAAACAAATATTTCAGCGCTCATTGTGGCGCCTTCCTCAGTGAGTGACTGGTGCAAGATACCTTTTTTCTAGGTCAACAGAATAATGAGCATTTTCACGCGATGAATACAATGGTTTGGACTTTCATTAAGAAATAAACTAATCTTGCCTAAATTGATTACAAAAACACAATACTAAACGCCAACATTTACCCGCCAAAATAAAAGCATAACACACACGCACACACACAAAAACAATACTACGCAACATAAACACACGATGATACGCAACCGAATATCTAGATTACACATGATTAGACCGCCAGTGTAAACATGTATCCCGCTTGAAAGTTAATATTTTATGAAGCGAGTGGGACCTGGGGCCAGCAATTACCACCAAGGAGAGCCTCTGCCAGACATTGAATGGAATTAATTTGCGCATTTTCCAAATTTGTATAAGCAATTGCGAAACTTGTGTCATGCCACGCGAAGCGGCGCGAAATTTTCCAGTTTTAAACTGAGGATAGCTGGATTTTTGAAGCAAATTGCAAATAAAACGCCCAAAGAAAGTAAATAACACTATATTGAAAATGGCTATCGCGGATTTGTGAAATTTTTAGTTTTTGACTCAAAATAAAAAATAACAAAATTGTTCGTTGTCGAAAGTTATTTGTCACAACATACAACATACTGTACTGTTTTTAATTATGTGGGCCCCCTTGGCTACGAGAACCCCACTGATCCCATTTGCCCCCCCCCCCCTGGGAGAAATCCTGTCTACGCCCCTGGTCCCCTGTAGGCCAGATGGGGTCCTATGGAGGTCGGAGGTGCCCCTGAAGTCCAGGAGCGGCCCTCTGTAAGCCAGAGGGGAGGTGAGAGGAGCCCTATGGAGGTCAAAGGCCCCTTCTCAAATGGAGGCCCCCTAAATTTCGACTTGCCCCCCTGACAAAAATCCGTGGCGCCGCCCCTGTTTCAGAGTCTCCGTGAACTCTAGCATTGGATCGTGTGTTCAATCAGGTATCACTCTTTTAAAACGTAGTTGTTATGGTAACATACAAATCAAATAATAGAGTTTGGTGCACTCAGCCTTGGTCCACTCCAAAAGTGGACCAAATTAGACCAAAATCGCAAAAAAAGTGTATAACACTCGAAACGGTACCATTTCAGATCGGCACTGACCGAACGTGAAAGTGGACGAGGTGGCCGAGTGGTTAAGGCGTTGGACTGCTAATCCAATGGGCTCTGCCCGCGCGAGTTCGAATCTCGTCCTCGTCGAAATTTTTGCGGCTTAATAAAGAGAATGTTTCACCTTTGTATTGGTTTTGAACTGAGCTAGGCCATTATCTTTGTCCGTTATTGAAATGTCGAAAATACTAAGGTCCTTAGTATTTTCGACATTTCAATAACGGACAAAGATAATGGCTAGCTCAGTTCAAAACCAATACAAAGGTGAAGCATTCTCTTTATTAAAGGGAAATTCCCACCTTAACATTAGTTTTGAGTTGAGATAGCCATGTTGTTGGATTTGCTTTGAAATTAAGTAGGGTAGCAGTTAAAACAACCACATAGGTCTATTCGAAAAGAAATTCGAGCTTGGTCTTGACAATTGTAACAAATAAACCCCACGTGTATTTGAATAGGGGTTTAAAGCCGATGACGTCGTCTCTCTTTACCCAATGGTGATGATAGTCGACTTGTTTTAAGGTAAACCTTGGAGATATTTACGCGTTTCGTTTCTCGATCGCTGGGTGTATTATATTTACCGTGAGTTATATCAGGATAACTAGACTTCTATAAAGTGAAACTCTAATGCAATTTTCAAACGATGCCAAGAATTCGATGTGTGGTATGTGGAGCTTTCAGTGACAAGACTTCGGTGGTCAAGTGAGTGCGACACAG
Organism: Chirona hameri; assembly: GCA_036785665.1. NCBI lineage: Eukaryota > Metazoa > Arthropoda > Thecostraca > Balanomorpha > Balanidae > Chirona > Chirona hameri. Next base: position 70,863 of record JAXIVJ010000532.1, read on the forward strand.
TTTACCTGGTACCTGCTTGTATTTTAATCGCCAGAATTGTCTGACAAAAATTGTGCCATACTTTGGCAGCGTAAAGGATTTATCTATAGCTCTAGTTAGCTCAATAATGACGTCATTAACCCAAATTTTAAAAACTTAATTATTATAAATTTAGTGAAGTTTTCGAGAGAAAAAATATCACCATCGTTTTCAGCAGCACTTACTTCATATTTTCGGGTACTACCGGCGTATATTTGACAACTTTCAGCAAGGTGGCAACTGGCAATGTCCCTTTAAAGGAAATAGTTCACCTTCAACATGGGTTTTGAACTGAAATAGCAGTTTTGTAGCCCGTGTTGAGAAATCCTTATCTGGAACTTTTCTTGGCTGAAAAGACTCCAGCCGAAGATATTTGACTTTTTGGCGAAGGAATACGGCGCATATATGATGTACCGTACCGTCTGAAAGTGCCAGCACTGCCATGGAGCATGCGCAGACCAATAACACACACCATAAAATCAATAATTTACAACCTTCTGTCCTGAATTGGCGCGATGTAAGACCATTTTTAAAAAGAAAAAAAGAAACTGTATTAAAAAATATAATAAAATCGTGTTCTGAAAAATTTCCGAAGATATTTCCTTTAAAGGAAATAGTTCACCTTCGGGAAATTTTTCAGAACACGATTTTATTCTATTTTTTTAATACAGTTTCTTTTTTTCTTTTCAAAAATGGTCCTACATCGCGCCAATTCAGGACAGAAGGTCGTAAATTATTCATCTTATGGTGTGCGTTATTGGTCTGCGCATGCTCAGACCAGTGCTGTCACTCTCAGACGGTACGGTATATCATATATGCGCCGCATTCCTTCGCCAAAAAGTCAAATATCTTCGGCTGGAGAGTCTTTTCAGCCAATAAAAGTTGCAGATAAGGGTTTCTCAACACGGGCTACAAAACTGCTATTTCAGTTCAAAATCCCATGTTGAAGGTGAACTTATTTCCTTTAAGCCGCAAAAATTTCGACGAGGACGAGATTCGAACTCGCGCGGGCAGAGCCCATTGGATTAGCAGTCCAACGCCTTAACCACTCGGCCACCTCGTCCACATTGACAGTCGGTCAGTGCCGATCGGAAACGGTACCGTTTTGAGTGTTATATACTTTTTTTGCGATTTTGGTCCAATTTGGTCCACTTAGAGTGGACCATACTCTATTATTTGATTTGTATGTTACCCTAACAACTACGTTTTAAAAGAGTGATACCTGATTGAACACACGATCCAATGCTAGAGTTCACGGAGACTCTGAAACAGGGGCGGCGCCACGGATTTTTGTCAGGGGGGGGGGGGGGGGGCAAGTATAAATTTAGGGGGCCTCCATTTGAGAGGGAGTCTCCATTTGAGAAGGGGCCTTTGACCTCCATAGGGCTCCTCTCACCTCCCCTCTGGCTTACAGAGGGCCGCTCCTGGACTTCAGGGGCACCTCCGACCTCCATAGGACCCCATCTGGCCTACAGGGGACCAGGGGCGTAGGCAGAATTTCTCCCAGGGGGGGGGGGGGGCAAATGGGATCAGTGGGGTTCTCGTAGCCAAGGGGGCCCACATACGTAGAAATAATTCATCTTTGGAGCATCTTTGGAAATAGGGACCTTCGGGACCTATTTACATTAAAACAGTATAGTATGTTGTATGTTGTGACAAATAACTTTCGACAACGAACAAATTTTTTATTTTTTATTTTAAGTCAAAAACTAAAAATTTCACAAATCCGCGATAGCCATTTTCAATATAGTGTTATTTACTTTATTTCGGCGTTTTTATTTGGAATTTGCTTCAAAAATCCAGCTATCCTCAGTTTAAAACTGGAAAATTTCGCGCCGCTTCGCGTGGCATGACACAAGTTTCGCAATTGCTTATACAAATTTGGAAATTGCGAAAATTAATTCCATTAAATGTCTGGCAGAGGCTCTCCTTGGTGGTAATTGCTGGCCCCAGGTCCCACTCGCTTCATAAAATATTAACTTTCAAGCGGGATACATGTTTACACTGGCGGTTCCAGGGGGGGGGGAGACCAGGCCATAGCCCCCAAAAAGCCTGGAAGGGGGGGGGGGGGGAAACATGTCTTTTGCCCTCCCCTCCCCTAACAAAACAAAACATTAACAATTTATCGTAAAAATTGACTTCGCACCAGTCAAAATCCAGCTATACACAGTGAAAAACTAGATTTGTTTTTGGAAAACACGGCTCTTACCATCAGTAGCGTACCCAGGATGCACTCCAGGAGGGACCAATTTTTGATCAGGGGGCATAAGGTAACCCCACCAAAAAAAAAATCACCGGATTTGGCCCACTATATTTTTAGAGGGGCATAATTTCAACATTTTTCCTAATAAACAAACTATCTCGCTTACATCTCATGACTGAAGTATCGCAACAGAAGTAAGAGAGCCAAACTAACTTTATTTTAGTCACGTTTTTAACCCGGATTATTTTACTTTTAAAACAGAAGCTGAGCTGAATACCAGGACCGAAGATCCGGACAGAAGACCATGGCAGAACACCGAAGCTATCTCGGTACATTTAATTGCTGAATGGCTGAAAAGGGTCGTTCAAAATCCGGGTATGACTACCAAGGTGAGGCGCACTTATGGGACCATTTAATTGAAATGTCCGCAAAAAAGTGTCGTTTAGTTGTGGTATGTCAGCGAGCCGTTTGCTGTCACCAACCAGCGAGCCACGCTTCTGTCATGTCCTGCGATAGATTATATCTCAGTGCAGTGTGTGCTGATGTTTGTAGTGCTTGGATCAGGACGGCCACGCATCAACGAACGGGAGCAATCTGACTAACCGAACGTGTCTACGTAGGGTGCTCCTTGCGTAGGGGGTAAAATTTCAAGTAAGAAAATGTTCACCTCCCAGACCCAACCCGGGGAATTGTTTCATTACTAGAGAAACGTCTTTGTGTAAATTCATTTTGAAATATAATAATATTTACCCAGTGCTCAACGACCTTGAAGTTTCACCCTGGTGCCCAGTGAGCCAGCGTCCGGGTTCCCTCCCTCTTGGGAGTATTAGCCGCTCATGGCGTTGGTCTCATGTTCGCAAAACACTCATTGTTGCCCGGTTGGCTCCTCTGAGGCCAGGGTGCGCTTGTGCGCGTCCGAGAACCGCTGGCGGTGGTATGCAGCGACCTGAAGGAGGAACTGCAGCTGCTGTTCATCCCGGGTGAGGCCGCGATTATACTCTTGAATCAGAGCGACTTCACGCCCTGCGTTATCGCTGATCACGGCCAGACCCCGAACAACCGCTGAGGCTGCGCGGTAGTCCTGGCGCTCTGGCCACGTGGCCGGATTCACCTCGAGGAACCCGGCGTCTAGCTGCAGCTTGGCGAAGAACCCCCTCGTGCTCGATGTAGCGAGGTCTTGGAGTCGCAGGTTTTGAATGGCGTTGGCGGGAAGGGCGGGGCGCTTGGCTGGCGACTCCTTGCTGGTCTTGTTTTGTATTGTCACGACGATGTTCCGCTTGCTCAACGACCTTGAAGTTTCACTATACGTTGGGCGCCTTCGAGTCAAAGAGTGCCAGGGCAACCATTTCCTCAGACAAGTACCACATATGTCCCATGAATTTGTTGAGGGCCGCCGTCGATACAGCCGAATCGATCGCGCTGTAGTTCTTCAGAGCTTTCAGCAGCTGTAGGTCGTTCTGCGGCGCAGAGGCGGTGAGTGGGCCTCCGTCCATGCTTTGGCGTAGACGCGGGCGGTGAAGATGTTGATGGCCCGAAGTCCCCGCTCCTCTTTCGATGTCAGTAAGAACTGGCCACGGAAGAGCCACACCTTCATGGCGCATATGGCTTTCGCCATCCAGCGCGCGTGGTGCATCGGTCCGGGTGCCTTGAAGGTTGACCGAGAGAAGAGTGTGCCGACGATGAAGAGGTGGGTCAACTCGAGGAGCTCTCGGTAGTCGTCCCGCAGGTCCGTTCGCTCGATGAGAGCCTTCTTCAGCCACTCGGTGTCGACGTCGGCCAGCAGGGAGGCTACTTCCTGATGGGCACCGCCGGCTTCGTACTGGGATCGGTCGATGAGTTCCCAGCGCTCCTGGAACCTCTTGAAGAGGCCACGTCGGGACCAGACGTGGCTCCCATGGTAGCTATGAAGACAACGTGCAGCACATGGTAGCTGTGAAGACAGCGTGCAGCCCATGGTAGCTGTGAAGACAGCGTGCAGCACATGGTAGCTGTGAAGACAGCGTGCAGCACATGGTAGCTGTGAAGACAGCGTGCAGCACATGGTAGCTGTGAAGACAGCGTGCAGCACATGGTAGCTGTGAAGACAGCGTGCAGCACATGGTAGCTGTGAAGACAGCGTGCAGCACATGGTAGCTGTGAAGACAGCGTGCAGCACATGGTAGCTGTGAAGACAGCGTGCAGCACATGGTAGCTGTGAAGACAGCGTGCAGCACATGGTAGCTGTGAAGACAGCGTGCAGCACATGGTAGCTGTGAAGACAGCGTGCAGCACATGGTAGCTGTGAAGACAGCGTGCAGCCCATGGTAGCTGTGAAGACAGCGTGCAGCACATGGTAGCTGTGAAGACAGCGTGCAGCACATGGTAGCTGTGAAGACAGCGTGCAGCACATGGTAGCTGTGAAGACAGCGTGCAGCACATGGTAGCTGTGAAGACAGCGTGCAGCACATGGTAGCTGTGAAGACAGCGTGCAGCACATGGTAGCTGTGAAGACAGCGTGCAGCACATGGTAGCTGTGAAGACAGCGTGCAGCACATGGTAGCTGTGAAGACAGCGTGCAGCACATGGTAGCTGTGAAGACAGCGTGCAGCCCATGGTAGCTGTGAAGACAGCGTGCAGCACCAGCTCGTGGATGTGATGGCGGCAGGCGAAGTAGAGAAGATCCTTCAACTGCTGCTCAATGAGGTCTCAGGCGCCTGATTGGTCCGACCGGTGTTGGCAGCAGTTGTGTCAAAAGACACTCCACCAACTCGGTCCGACAGATCCCATTCTTCAAGTGCTGAGATGACCGCTTTGGCTATTTCTGACCCGGTTCCGTTGGGGAGCTTCGGTACTGCGAGGAATTGAGTGACACCATTGCCTGAGACCAGTATCGGCAGTCGATCGACATGCTCCTTCGTCGTTAGATCTCGCATCAGTTTGCCGTCCCAATGTACCACGAGGCCTGTCCCGGTTTTCAGCTCATCCTTGCTCCTCTCTGCAGCTATCTAACGATGCTGGCGGCGGTGACGGCGGATTGAGGAGCGGTTAATGTTCGATTTGCCCACATATATTTAAAAGTTGAATCAAACGTGAATCGATTAAAGTTTTGATTCTTTGAATCGGAAAGAATAAATTCTCAAAATTGTATCCGTGAATCGAACGATGATTGAATCATTCAGATTCCAAAATGAATCATGATTGAATCGTTCCAAAAAAAGTTGAATCAATAACCAGTCCGTCTCGACGACCGCGCTCGAGCTGGATGCTGCTGCAGCAGCAGCCTCGACTCGTTGCTGCTCTTTTTCTCGGCGCTGAGCAGCGCGTGCCTCCTTTTCAACCAGCATGGTGTCGACCCCTGACATTCTTCCCCGGCGACCCGGTTCGCCCTGTGCAAGGAGAAATTGCTTATCCTCCTCGTTCGTCATCTGGCTCATCGCATCTTGCTCAGCGACATCGAAGAGGCCCTTCATTCGATCCCGGAAGTTGTCTTCTCGGGCCGTCTGAGCCAACCCGCCTCGTCTGAGCGGCACCGTCTCGTCTGAGCGGCACCGTCTCGTCTGAGCGGCACCGTCTCGTCTGAGCGGCACCGTCTCGTCTGAGCGGACCCGCCTCGTCTGAGCAGCACCGTCTCGTCTGAGCGGCACCGTCTCGTCTGAGCGGCACCGTCTCGTCTGAGCGGCACCGTCTCGTCTGAGCGGCACCGTCTCGTCTGAGCGGCACCGTCTCGTCTGAGCGGCATCGTCTCGTCTGAGCGGCACCGTCTCGTCTGAGCGGACCCGTCTCGTCTGAGCGGCACCGTCTCGTCTGAGCGGCACCGTCTCGTCTGAGCGGCACCGTATCGTCCTGAGCGGCACCGCCTCATCTGAGTGGCACCGTCTCGTCTGAGTGGCACCGTCTCGTCTGAGCGGCACCGTCTCGTCTGAGCGGCACCGTCTCGTCTGAGCGGCACCTTCTCGTCTGAGCGGCACCGCCTCGTCTTGAGCGGCACCACCTCATCTGAGCGGCACCGTCTCGTCTGAGCGGCACCGCCTCGTCTGAGCGGCACCGCCTCGTCTGAGCGGCACCGCCTCGTCTGAGCGGCACCGCCTCGTTTGAGCGGCACCGTCTCGTCTGAGCGGCGCCTTCTCGTCTGAGCGGCACCTTCTCGTCTGAGCAGCACCGCCTCGTCTGAGTGGCACCGTCTCGTCTGAGCGGCACCGTCTCGTCTGAGCGGCACCGTCTCGTCTGAGCGGCACCTTCTCGTCTGAGCGGCACCTTCTCGTCTGAGCGGCACCGCCTCGTCTGAGCGGCACCTTCTCGTCTGAGCGGCACCGCCTCGTTTGAGCGGCACCGCCTCGTCTGAGCGGCACCGCCTCGTCTGAGCGGCACCGCCTCGTTTGAGCGGCACCTTCTCGTCTGAGCGGCACCGCCTCGTCTTGAGCGGAACCGCCTCATCTGAGCGGCACCGTCTCGTCTGAGCGGCACCGCCTCGTCTGAGCGGCACCGCCTCGTTTGAGCGGCACCTTCTCGTCTGAGCGGCACCGCCTCGTCTGAGCGGCACCGTCTCGTCTGAGCGGCACCGCCTCGTCTGAGTGGCACCGTCTCGTCTGAGCGGCACCGTCTCGTCTGAGCGGCACCGCCTCGTCTGAGCGGCACCGCCTCGTCTGAGCGGCACCGCCTCATCTGAGCGGCACCTTCTCGTCTGAGCGGCACCTTCTCGTCTGAGTGGCACCGCCTCGTCTGAGCGGCACCGCCTCGTCTGAGCGGCACCGCCTCGTCTGAGCGGCACCGCCTCGTCTGAGCGGCACCGCCTCGTCTGAGCGGCACCGCCTCGTCTGAGCGGCACCGCCTCGTCTGAGCGGCACCGCCTCGTCTGAGCGGCACCGCCTCGTCTGAGCGGCACCGCCTCGTCTGAGCGGCACCGCCTCGTCTGAGCGGCACCGCCTCGTCTGAGCGGCACCGTCTCGTCTGAGTGGCACCGTCTCGTCTGAGCGGCACCTTCTCGTCTGAGCGGCACCGCCTCGTCTGAGCGGCACCGTCTCGTCTGAGCGGCACCGCCTCGTCTGAGTGGCACCGCCTCGTCTGAGCGGCACCGCCTCGTCTGAGCGGCACCGCCTCGTCTGAGCGGCACCGCCTCGTCTGAGCGGCACCGCCTCGTCTGAGCGGCACCGCCTCGTCTGAGCGGCACCGCCTCGTCTGAGCGGCACCGCCTCGTCTGAGCGGCACCGCCTCGTCTGAGCGGCACCGCCTCGTCTGAGCGGCACCGCCTCGTCTGAGCGGCACCGCCTCGTCTGAGCGGCACCGCCTCGTCTGAGCGGCACCGCCTCGTCTGAGCGGCACCGCCTCGTCTGAGCGGCACCGCCTCGTCTGAGCGGCACCGTCACGTCTGAGCGGCACCGCCTCGTCTGAGCGGCACCGCCTCGTCTGAGCGGCACCGCCTCGTCTGAGCGGCACCGCCTCGTACTCGGCTCTTCTTGAGTAATCCATACTGCGGGTGGAGTTTCTCGATCTTGGTGAGGACGTGGCCTTCCCTCTCCGCTGGGACTCGGGCTCTAGCCCACACTTCCAGGACGATGTCGGCTACTTCTCGCGTTGCATCACGGATACTCTGCTTCAGCACGTCCATCGTGTCTTTCATGAGGCCTAAGACCTCGCCGTTTGATGGTAGTTGACTACCAGAAATAGTTTCGAGGGGTAAATCAGGTAGCGTGTCTTGCTACTAGCCATTGTACGATAAATAATACACCAGAGAAAGAAAACAAAGTTGACGACAATTAGAAAAGCTTCTGAGGGGATATTCGGTTTCGATCACTTTAAAGAATATAAACCGCGGCGTACAACACCCAGTTCTGCAAACAAAGAAGAAATTAGTAAGCAAATATGGAAATTAAATAGAATAACACAGAACTAATCAATCTACGCTGGATTTAACCCAAAACACAAAGAAATAGGTGAGGTGCGGCGTGCTCTACTTAAAAAGAAGGGACGAAGGAGAGAAGGTAGCAGATATGTTTGAGTTGTATTACACTACACTCATATTCGGGTATCTGTCTTTGGTGTACCAGCAAGCGATGGGGAGCACGCCACACACACACACACACACACACACTATCGGGCGCAGCGACAGCCGGAGTGGCAGCCGGAGGGGCAGCCGGAGGGGCAGCCAGAGGGGCAGCCAGTGCCGCAGACTACACATACAATAGGACTATCTGGTAAAACTTCAAGGTCGTTGAGCACCGGGAAAATATTATTCGATTTCAAAACAAATTTACCCACATAGTTATCTTTAGTGATGAAACAAATCCCCCGGGTTGGGAGGTAGCAAATTCCAACTTCCGAGTTTAAAGGGAATGTTTCACCTTTCTGAAAATTGTCAAATATACGCTGGTTGTAGTCGAAAATATGAAGTAAGTGCTGCTGAAAACGATGGTGATATTAGACCGCTATAGACCGCCGCTGATTGGCTGACAAAGTGGGATTGACTGACAAAGTGGCTGTCAGCCAATCAGCGGCGGCACTAGCCTAGGCCCCATTTTGCAAACTATAAATTAAATTTCTTAAAAACGGTTAAGTTTTTTGGGAAAATGACCTTTGTATTTTCGACATGTCAATAACGGCCAAAGATATCTCAGTTCAAACCCAATACAAAGGTGAAAAAATTCCATTTAAGGGCCACCCTAGGCTGTCCAGGTATGTCGGACACGTACATACAACTTTAGCGCAGGACCTGACCCTGGGAATCCATCCATTCAAAAGATTCGGTCTAAATTGAAAATAAACCAAATTAAAGGGTTTTGACAAACATTTGGAAGTGGTTGTCTCTGGCCTAAAGCCAAGCAAGAGCGCGGAGGACGTCTTATTTATAGTCTGACAGAGAAATAGTTTTCTTGTATGCTCCCACCTTGTTACGCTATTATGTTTGGATGTGTTTTTACAAGTAGCATTACATACCGTTATAATTGTTTTGTTGTGGCTTGCCGTTCGGTATGTGGCTACACCGATTCTCTGATCCGGCCCGGGGGAGGTGGGCGCTGACCGCCATCACTGACTCTGGCCTCCCTCGGAGTGGCTCGTTCGCCTGTGGTGGCTGAGTCATATGACTCTGATCCCGCCCGGGGGAGGTGGGCGCTGGCCGACATCACTGACTCGGGCCTCCCTCGGACTGGCCCGTTCGCCTGTGGTGGCTGAGTCATATGACTCTGATCCCGCTCGGGGGAGGTGGGCGCTGACCAACATCACTGACTCTGATCCCGCCCGGGGGAGGTGGGCGCTGCCCGACATCACTGACTCTGACTCTGGCCTCCCTCGGAGTGGCCCGTCCGACTGTGGTGGCTGAGTCATATGACTCTGATCCCTCCCTCGGAGTGGTCCGTCCGACTGTGGCGGCTGAGTCATATGACTCTGATCCCGCCCGGGGAGGTGGGTGCTGACCGACATCACTGACTCGGGCCTCCCTCGGAGTGGCCCGTTCGACTGTGGCGGCTGAGTCATATGACTCTGGCCTCCCTCGGAGTGGGCCGTTCGACTGTGGCGGCTGAGTCATATGACTCTGGCCTCCCTCGGAGTGGGCCGTTCGACTGTGGCGGCTGAGTCATATGATTCTGGCCTCCCTCGGAGTGGGCCGTTCGACTGTGGCGGCTGAGTCATACGACTCTGGCCTCCCTCGGAGTGGGCCGTTCGACTGTGGCGGCTGAGTCATATGACTCTGGCCTCCCTTGGAGTGGTCCGTCCGACTGTGGCGAGTCATATGACTCTGATCCCGCCCGGGGGAGGTGGGTGCTGACCGACATCACTGACTCTGATCCCGCCCGGGGGAGGTGGGTGCTGGCCGCCATCACTGACTCGGGCCTCCCTCGGACTGGCCCGTTCGCCTGTGGCGGCTGAATCATATGACATGCCCCTGGCCGTCTGTCTGCCATGACTGACTGGTGACTGGCCCGCGCCTGTCTGCTCCTCCTGATTTCAGAGGCGCTGGCCTGGTGAGTCACGCGGCGTGCCACAGCTCTCCCAGCTGCACGCCGCTGCCGAGTGGCCGCCGCCGGCCCGTCCAGCCCATCAGCTGAGCGCACGGGCCGCTCCGACGTTATGCTCAGAGACATTCTCGGACTGGGGTGAATGGTCTATAGCACAGCTTTTACTCCATACCAAACCAGTTACATGAACATTAAACAGGCTACTTTTTTGCATTGATATTTGGTGCAGAGTGTACCAACCTCCGGCCGGCGAAGTTTCGTGCCCCGATCGTGACCCGGAACAGCGGGCACGAAACCGGTCTCACTAGTCCTGTGTCGAAATTACTTTACGAAGGGAGGTAATTCTTTCACCACAGCCCATTTTTAGATCTGCTCTGCACATCTCATCACAATCTCAGCTCTCAGTTCAGTTTATCTCAGTTCAAAACCCCATGTTAAAGGTGAACTATTCCCTTTAAGCCACATAACTTCAAACATAGGCCCTATTCCGCTGACTCAGCTGCTTGAACGTTGAGCACCTGACCAGTATAGTACCGGTATATGGAGATCTTATTGGGAGAGGTGCAACACGATGACAGCCTGTTCCATCCTCGATCCCTACCCCAAAAAGATGCAAGTTTCGGGTGGCCAAATGACAAAATACAGACTCAAAATTTGGAAGGTTACATACCTACCCAACTGGACATCATCTGTATGATGTATTACACATATTTCTGTGTCACTCGTGTCATCTTCTGTGTTACAAATATTTCGTTCTGTGTCACTCGTGTCCGGTGTCATCTTCTATGTCAAATATTTCGTTCTGTGTCACTCGTGTCATCTTCTATGTCACATATTTCGTTCTGTGTCACTCGTGTCATCTTCTATGTCAAATATTTCGCTCTGTGTCACTCGTCATCTTCTATGTCACATATTTCGTTCTGTGTCACTCGTGTCATCTTCCATGTCACATATTTCGTTCTGTGTCACTCGTGTCATCTTCTGTGTCACAAATATTTCGTTCTGTGTTACTCGTGTCATCTTCTATGTCACAAATATTTCGTTCTGTGTCACAAATACTTCGTTCTGTGTCATCCCGGTGTATTTCAGTTCGGAATACATCACAGTATCACATGCACCCCGCAGTGCTACAGCTTAGAAGGTCACGATACGATATCGTGTATACGTCCTGCTGTGCTGTAGTCTGTATACCTATACAGGCTGTGCTGTAGTCTGGAGTGTACCGTATATATCCGCTGTGCTGTAGTCTGGAGTGTACCGTATATACCCGCTGTGCTGTAGTCTGGAGTGTACCGTATATACCCGCTGTGCTGTAGTCTAGAGTGTACCGTATATACCCGCTGTGCTGTAGTCTGGAGTGTACCGTATATACAGGCTGTGCTGTAGTCTAGAGTGTACCGTATATACCCGCTGTGCTGTAGTCTGGAGTGTACCGTATATACCCGCTGTGCTGTAGTCTGGAGTGTACCGTATATACAGGCTGTGCTGTAGTCTAGAGTGTACCGTATATACCCGCTGTGCTGTAGTCTGGAGTGTACCGTATATACCCGCTGTGCTGTAGTCTGGAGTGTACTGTATATACCCGCTGTGCTGTAGTCTAGAGTGTACTGTATATACCCGCTGTGCTGCAGTCTGGAGTGTATCCAGCATCTGGTGGGCAACGGTACGGACGTGGCCCAGCTTGACCCGCTGCTTATGGCCTCATTCTACGAGCGCTTGACGACAAACCTGGCAAGACTGCGCGCCGTCGAGGAAAACCTTCAGTTCAGGGTGAGTACCTGTACAGAGAACAGCCCCCTGTTCAGGGTGAGCATAGAGGGACCCCCCCCCCCCCCCGTTCAGGGTGAGTACCCAGTGGACAATCCACAGTTCAGATGAGTTCCCCCCAGTGGACAATCCACAGTTCAGGGTGAGTACCTGCACAGAGGGCAGCTCCCTGTTCAGGGTGAGCATAGCGGGACCCCCCCCCCCCCGTTCAGGGTGAGTTAGCGGGACCCCCCCGCCCGCCCGTTCAGGGTGAGTTCCCCCCAGTGGTCAATCCACAGTCCACGGTGAGTACCTGCACAGAGGGCAGCTGACAGAGTTCAGGGTGGGTGGCTGGGCAGTGGGCTGTACTGTAGCGGCTGCCTGGTACGGTCTGTGTGTGTTCTCTCCGTCTCCGCCGACCAGCAGCGACACCTGCCTTGTTCGGCGCAGCGGAAGCCCTGCACAGCGGCCGACTCTGGACGAGCTCCTCTGCAGCTGCAACCGGACATTACGAGTGGGGGACAGTCCTCTCCTCTCTCCTCTCTCCTCTCTCCTCTCTCCTCTCTCCTCTCTCCTCTCTCCTCTCTCCTCTCTCCTCTCTCCTCTCTCCTCTCTCCTCTCTCCTCTCTCCTCTCTCCTCTCTCCTCTCTCCTCTCTCCTCTCTCCTCTCTCCTCTCTCCTCTCTCCTCTCTCCTCTCTCCTCTCTCCTCTCTCCTCTCTCCTCTCTCCTCTCTCCTCTCTCATCTCTCCTCTCTCCTCTCTCCTCTCTCCTCTCTCCTCTCTCTCACGTGTTCCTGGCAAATGACAGGGGATACCCATGAGTTTGCCTCTTCTGGGTCCCAGTCAGGAATAGCCTCCCGGTCAGTTCGTAATTTCTCCCTCTGGTGATATTCCCGTAGTCATCGTCTGTACTAATGCTGACGAACTTGTTCGCCTCGCCGAATAACTCTAGCAGTTGAGGCGCTCTCGGCTCTAAGCCCCAAAGCATCATCATCTAGCTCCTTCTACTCGAGGCGTGGGTGAATGGTCCAATACTCGTAACGCCCTCCATGTAACGGCTGCACTTTACGGGCGCGAAGCTCGCTATTCCGATTACGATGAGACCGTTTCACTTTGCTAGTGGTGTTTGAATGCCAACCGACCGTGCTGTTGCGTCATTCGCAGTAATGATGATTCGTTCCATTTTCTCATCCATATTCATTTGAATTGGTCGCCGCTGCTAATTAACTGAATAAACAGTCACATTTGCCGTGTGCGTGTGCTGGAGAGAGACCAACTACCAAGTGTTCATTTCTTCTGGTTTGACAACCTCGTCGTGGATGGGTCGCCCAATGCTCGTTTTTGTTCCATAAAGGTAGAACAATCATGGAGTAGAAACGAAGGTTTCTGCATTATTAAGGACAAATTGTGTTTGGGAGGGTTCCCATTAAGGACTTCCAATAGTACAGGTGATGTCATACTCATATAAGACATCGCCTGTGTACCTGTTTAAAGGAACCCTTACGTTGACGCAGATATAAAGATGGTTCGAAACATTTCAGCAACATTTTACCACTGCTTCTTGTTTATCCTGATACGTATTGCGCACTTGCATGTTTATCAGCATGCTGCGTATCTCTTCGTGAATTTTGACAGATGTATTACTTGCGGTACTTGACAATGTGCGCGGTACCCTCCGACCAGAAAATGTGTTACACGTGCTGATCCATTGAAATCTCCAAATGGTGCATATGTTACGTCTTGTTTCGAGTTCGCATACCGAACGTATGCGAACTCGGCCCGTTTGCACACTGCCCGGGCAGTATTCATACTGGCCAACCGTCCGGCCAGTATGCATACTACCCGGGGAGTATTCATACTGGCCGACCCTTAGGGCACAGTATTGTATTGCGGCACTCAGGAGACTCCCCAAAGGGCTCCCGCGTCAATGTACAAACAAGCAAGCATACATACAATCAAAACCCATCAAAGTGAGCCCATCACCCACCACACATCACACATCATATATCACACATCACCCATCACACATCACCCATCACACATCACGTATCACCCATCACACATCACTCATCACTCATCACCCATCACACATCACATATCACATATCACACATCACATATCACACATCACATATCACATATCACACATCACATATCACATATCACACATAATACATCACATATCACATATCATACATCACATATCACACATCACATATCATACATCACATATCACACACACACACCATATCACACATCACATATCACACATTACACATCACATATCACACATCACATATCACACATCACATATCACACATCACATATCACACATCACATATCACCCTATAAGGTCACCACCTGCTATTTGCTACAGCGGACAGGATTACTTTTGTCTCTCGCTTGAACACGGCCTTACTACTCCTCCTAACTTCAGACGGCAAGCGGTTCCAAGTTGCGACAGCGCGGTGTGGGAACGACATCTTAGTGGCCTGTAGGCGACATTTTGATGCGTGCAGCACGGACTCGTCAGCTGTCGCACGAGTCTGTCGTCGCGATACCTGGGCGCGCGTCTCGATCAGCGACCGTAGCCCCTGTGATCCACCTCTGTTCCAAAGCATGTGGTGAACCCGCTGAACATCCCGCATGTCGATCATGCTGTTGAACGACATCCAGCCAAGATCCTCCCGCGCCTGCGTGATGGGGTCGTATTTTTTGGCTGGTTTCGCGCCCGGTTTGGCTGGTTTTCTGACCGGGCAGTATGTATACTGCCCGGCCAGTATACATGTTACGGCCTGTATGCGAACTCGGCCCGTTTGCATACTGCCCGGGCATTATTCATACTGCCGCAGCAGTCGCCATCCCCGCAGCAGTCGCCATCCCTGCAGCAGTCGCCATCCCTGCAGCAGTCACCATCCCTGCAGCAGTCGCCATCCCCGCAGCAGTCGCCATCCCCGCAGCAGTCACCATCCCTGCAGCAGTCGCCATCCCCGCAGCAGTCGCCATCCACGCAGCCGCATCAGTCGCCATCGCAGAGCGGCCGCCTCGACAGTCGCCGTCAGTGCGCCTCTTGTGGCCAGCCTGCTGATCCCCGTCAGTGTTCCTCTTGTGGCCAGCCTGCTGATCCCCGTCAGTGCGCCTCTTGTGGCCAGCCGGCTGATCCGGGTAACTTTTGAGGCGTGTGAGAGCTGCAGGTGTAATGTCGGCCGCTCTACTACAGGCACGCCTGCCGACTCTGCCTGAAGGCAGCCCGCGCAAGAAGGCACCGGGAATAGTCGGCAGTGTCACACAAGTAGCAGGCGGCCAAAATGATCCGCACAACGAGGCAGTCAACTTTATCGGTTGGTCAAACGGTCCGCGAAGGCATATACCCGACCTGGACCGGGCGCGAAACCAGCCTAGAAACATATTGGCTATTATTACCGAGGTAAGCCAAACCATTGTGTCTTATTAGTAGTTAATTACTAAACAAACCGGTTCCAAAGAAAATATGTTTTAACTTTTATGAACAATGGTTATGGACGTTATGAATTAATAACATGTTTTAAAAGTCAAGCCTTTCTCTTACACCAACACAAGTTATGTTTGATGCACTATTGTATATTGCCTTACATCCGCAAGTTTCTGTATTTATGAACTTAAGATTGCAACGCGACTTTAGATGGTGTAACTCGTTCAAGGCATTAACAGTGTTTACGAGCCGTGGCGAGGGCTACGTACCGGCTACAGAATACGGCCTCCCCTCGGGAGTGTACAGCCGAGCATCGCTAACACCATCGCCCACCAGTTTCGTGGCGCTGCTGGAAGACGTGCCGACGGCAGCCCGCTGTCGCTGCGGGAAGTGGCACGCCTGGCCTCGGGAGGCAGTGGCCAGGGCGTGTGGAAATGTGTCTGTCGAAAAGGCATGCTGCGAAACAAATCTACCCCTTTACGTTGCATGGGAGGGGAAACATATGATACTAATCAAAGGGAATAGTTCACCTTTAACATAGGATTTTTAACTGAGATAGCATATTTGTAGAGCAGATCGAAAAATTGGTTGTGTGAAAAAATGAGCTCCCTACGCTAAGTAATTTCGACACAGGACCAGTGGCCCCTTTTAGAAGACGATGTTTCGTGCCACGATCGGGGCACGAAACTGGTTTCGGGTCCTCACAACGGTTGTTTACGTTACTAGCAGCCTGCGTATATATGCCTACAGTCCGTCGATATTGTGTGCAATAGTTTCCATATCCAAGCTACCATATGCATGACGTCATGATTGTCATGAAGTTGCTTATAGCCATGAAGGAGAAAAGAGAAACATGCCCATTTTTCGTCGGATATCAATCTATTGTTCAAACAAATGCCATATTCGTTTTTAGCTCCAAATGCCCCGTATAGCCAAATTTCAAGACAACTTTCAAGGTGACCTATTATTCCCTTTAAGCCTGCAATTTTCCGCTATTCTGCATTAGTCAATAGTTCAATGCAATATAATTTGCGCAGAGTATTAACATATACCGTTATTAAAGGGAATGTTTCACCTTTGTATTGGTTTTGAACTGAGATAGCCATTATCTTTGGCCGTTATTGAGATGTCGAAAATACTAAGGTCATTTCCCCAAAAACTTAGCCGTTTTTAAGCAATTTAATTTATCATTTACAAAATGGTGTCTAGGCTATTGCCGCCGCTGATTGGCTGACAGCCACTTTGCCAGCCAATCCCACTGTCAGCCAATCAGCGGCGGTCTATAGCTCAATAATGACGTCATCATCCCAAATTATAAAAAACAACTTTATTTGTATAAAGTTCAGTGACTTTTCGAGAGAAAAAATATCACCGTCGTTTTCAGCAGCACTTTCTTCATATTTTCGACTACAACCAGCGTATATTTGACAACTTTCAGAAAGGTGAAACATTCCCTTTAGGGTACCATTCAACTTTGAGTGTCACGAGTGACTTCGCAGAGCAGAGCAGCTCAACGATAATGGGAAAGAAATGCAGAAAAGCGAATCGACATATTCTCTTGCTCCTTATTGCTGTCAAAATATGCGCCGACAACTAATTTAATTAATAAATAATTTTTGCGCGCCTCTATTTCTGAAACGAGCCGGGCAGTTTACAAACGAGCCGGGCAGTATGCAAACTGCTCGAGTTTCCATATTGTCGGTGAGAAATAAAGTGGTTAGTATGTAAACTGCCCGGGCAGTATACAATATACATACTCCCCGGGCAGTATGCATACTGAATTTTTAAAAAAACTTTATTTGTATAAAGTTCAGTGACTTTTCGAGAGACTACCCTACTAGCCGGCCAGTATGAATACTGCCCGGGTAGTATGCATACTGGCCGGGCGGTTGGGCAGTATGACTACTGCCCGGGCAGTATGCAAACGGGCCGAGTTCGCATACCGAGCCGAATAACATATATACATCAAATGCATTAAACCATCCATTTAAAGGGAAATAATGACCTTTTGATTTTGTTAGCAACAATTTCTTAGGCTACCGCTATGGTTTTAAAATTATTTTATTTAAATTTAAGAATTAAATAAAATTATTCCCAAATTCGAAGTTGTAAGTTTGGGAAAAATACAAAACAAGTACCTTGTGTACTTCATGAAGGTCATTGACAAATTCGCCCTTCCCTACCATTGTTTACATCGATTGCGGCATTTTTGGAGGCTCTGTGACATTTCCGATCAAACTGAGCGCTGCTCGGACACACGCTAGTAGCGCTTTCGTTCTCCATGGCAACCAGGCGTCAGCCAATCAAAAGCCAGAAAGGGAATACGTTCTGGCTTTTCATTGGCTCACGCCTGGTTGCCATGGAGAACGAAAGCGCTACTAGCAACAACTCGCCACAATGGTTAAGTGCGCCGAGAAGCATGACAATGCTTTGTAAACAAATCGCCGACGCTAAATAGGTCGCCGTCGATGTGCATCGATGAGCTTCCGATTTAATTGCCAGTTTTGTGTTATTGTTTGTTAGTTTTTTGGGGAAAAATTATTATTTTTCATGATAATATAAAGCATAGTATTATATACAGCCACAGACAAATTATACAATACTCCTAATGTTGAAAACAAATGAATTTATTTTCGAAAATTGAGGGTCGCAACCACTAACTATGCCGCCGTTGATGTGCATCGATGAGCTTCCGATTTTATTGCCACTTTTTACAATCGCTGTTAGTTTTAGAAGATCGCCGGGCATATAATCACAACAAGCAGAACGCACAATATATTTTCCACTCCATTGCGTAAAAAAACAATACGGGAAAAGCCCGCAGTTTGATGAGGACCAAAAGTACTTGCAAGTACCGGTCGTTAAAAGTGTGGAACGCTTATCAACTTTAACTTGAAATATCTTTCGGTAGGAAAGTTTTCATGCAAAATGTGATGAATTTACAATATATTTTGGTCTCGTCTGGCGTTTCAAGTGCTAACTCCATTTTTGTGGAAAAAGGTCATTATTTCCCTTTAAAGATGTTCATAGTAATTTTGCAATTTATACCAAAGGAAGTGTTATGAAGAAATATGTACATTTCAAAGATCAAGGGTGCCCAACAAGTGTAGAATGTGGCAAATTCCACCAGCCTGAAGATTTGCGTTAACGTTGCTTTTTTTCCTGGCTGACTTGAGAAACCCTAGACTTAAGCATTTGGTATTTCTTTTGATAGTTTTAGAACCTAATCATACCATTTTTTTAGATGATTGTCAAATGTGGAGTGGATAATGCGACTTCTAACTAAGTGACTGTCTGGCGGCTGTGTGCCGCTCGCCTGGTCGGTAACGTCATCAGCCCATGTGTCCGCCGCATGAGTGCCCCGCTGCACGTGCCGAGCCAGCGCGGCACCGGCAGATGCTGCAGCGCCGTGTCAGTTGTCTGCAGTCTGTGTCACTGTGTCGGTGTGTCAGTGTGTGTCGTTGTGTCTAACTCAGGGTATGCCTTGCGCAGGAGAGTCTTCAGGCTCTGCTGGACGAGTGTCAGCACCAGCAGGCCAAAATTGACCGCATTTGTCGGAGGACGCAGCCCAGCAAAGCAACCGCCAGAAAAGGCACGTATGCTCCACCGATGTACACGTACTCGGCAGCCTCACTTGTCCGCGAATATGCAACTATATTGTACTGATGCTTCTGTTTACTTAATTTAGCGACAACTTAACACGCTGTGATATTAACAAGCCGGTGCCATTTGAAACGAACACGTGCAGGCGTGTACGGGATAACATAATTACCTCGTATATGAGTAGGCACTTGTAAGTTAAATTTATGAAGATGAACTACCGGGACTAAGGGTGTGTTTCTACCTTGACGTTGGCTTGTGATATTACAGGGACCAGATGTGCTACATTGTTATGGCGGTGATTAAAATGTTACATAAATTTTCCGGTACTGACGTGGCCTAATTACGAGCGAGCGCTTCGCGCTCGCTCGTCTTTCCGTGGTATATGGTACAAATCTGAATATGAGCGGCCCAACCCGGTCCGGCCCAACCCGTGCAGTGGCGACGCTTCTGAGAAGCTCATATCTCTGCAACCGCTCTTCCGATTGACAAGCGGGCTTCTTTGCTGAGCAGCCCCATCCAACCTACCCTGTTTGAGACCAGTGCCGACTCATGTGGGTGACTACCACTGCGTGTGGCGCGTGGCGCGTGATGTGTGTTGAAAAGTGTTTTCTCGGAAAAACTCCGGAACGGCTGGGCATATTTTGTGCAAATTTGGTGTGTGATTAGGGACCCTTCAGTCGCCACTTTTCCACAAGTCAGGGGTGGGGTGACTGCACGTGCGCACGTGTAAACCCCTATTCTATATCTCAGGAACGGCTGAGCCGATTGTGTTCAAATTTGGTGTGTGGTTAGTGGTTATGGACCTCTCAGCCGCCGCCTTTCCGCAAGTCAGGGGTGGGGTGTCCCTGCCCGTGCGCACGTGCTCACCCCTATTATATATCTCAGGAACGGCTGAGCCGATTGTGTTCAAATTTGGTGTGTGGTTAGGGACTTCTCAGTCGCCGCTTTCCCACAAGTCAGGGGTGGCGTGCACGTGCGCACGTACTCACCTTTTTGTATCTCAGAAACTACTTGCCCGATCGAGTTTAAATTCACCATACATTTCGTTCGCGCTCGCTCGTTCATCGCCAACTACGGCGCCTTACTGGTATTATACCTATATGTAGCTCCAAGCGTCACATAATCCAGCCATTTCGTCTAAGACGTAAAGCCGTCAAGAAATAGATTGATTTTAGTGTATTGCACGCCTGTTTGACACAATGTGAACACATTAGGAAACCCAGAAATAGTGTACAGGCTGGCGCCAGTTCTTGATGTTTGTCTCAAATCATGTTCAAAGCTTTGCACATTATATATTTCACACGAACAAGGTCATACAGTTCATATGCTAAGTTAGTATGCTGCATTAATTACAGAGGGTGATGTGCATCAGCTGGGGACGCGGGCCGCGACTATCCAGAGATGATGCTCCCGTGCTGGGTACTGATGGCGGGAGCTGGGGACGCGGGCCGCGACTATCCAGAGATGATGCTCCCGTGCTGGGTACTGATGGCGGGAGCTGGAGATGCGGGCCGCGACTATCCAGAGATGATGCTCCCGTGCTGGGTACTGATGGCGGGAGCTGGGAACGCGGGCCGCGACTATCCAGAGATGATGCTCCCGTGCTGGGTACTGATGGCGGGAGCTGGGGACGCGGGCCGCGACTATCCAGAGATGATGCTCCCGTGCTGGGTACTGATGGCGGGAGCTGGAGATGCGGGCCGCGACTATCCAGAGATGATGTTCCCGTGCTGGGTACTGATGGCGGGAGCCGGAGATGCGGGCCGCGACTATCCAGAGATGATGTTCCCGTGCTGGGTACTGATGGCGGGAGCTGGAGATGCGGGCCGCGACTATCCAGGGATGATGTTCCCGTGCTGGGTACTGATGGCGGGAGCTGGGGACGCGGGCCGCGACTATCGAGAGATGATGTTCCCGTGCTGGGTACTGATGGCGGGAGCTGGGGACGCGGGCCGCGACTATCCAGAGATGATGTTCCCGTGCTGGGTACTGATGGCGGGAGCTGGAGATGCGGGCCGCGACTATCCAGAGATGATGTTCCCGTGCTGGGTACTGATGGCGGGAGCTGGGGACGCGGGCCGCGACTATCCAGAGATGATGCTCCCGTGCTGGGTACTGATGGCGGGAGCTGGAGATGCGGGCCGCGACTATCCAGAGATGATGTTCCCGTGCTGGGTACTGATGGCGGGAGCTGGGGACGCGGGCCGCGACTATCCAGAGATGATGCTCCCGTGCTGGGTACTGATGGCGGGAGCTGGGGACGCGGGCCGCGACTATCGAGAGATGATGTTCCCGTGCTGGGTACTGATGGCGGGAGCTGGGGACGTGGGCCGCGACTATCCAGAGATGATGTTCCCGTGCTGGGTACTGATGGCGGGAGCTGAGGACGCGGGCCGCGACTATCCAGAGATCATGTTCCCGTACTGGGTACTGATGGCGGGAGCTGAGGACGCGGGCCGCGACTATCCAGAGATGATGTTCCCGTGCTGGGTACTGATGGCGGGAGCTGAGGACGCGGGCCGCGACTATCCAGAGATGATGCTCCCGTGCTGGGTACTGATGGCGGGAGCTGAGGACGCGGGCCGCGACTATCCAGAGATGATGTTCCCGTGCTGGGTACTGATGGCGGGAGCTGGGGACGCGGGCCGCGACTATCCAGAGATGATGTTCCCGTGCTGGGTACTGATGGCGGGAGCTGGGGACGCGGGCCGCGACTATCCAGAGATGATGTTCCCGTGCTGGGTACTGATGGCGGGAGCTGGTGACGCGGGCCGCGACTATCGAGAGATGATGCTCCCGTGCTGGGTACTGATGGCGGGAGCTGGGGACGCGGGCCGCGACTATCCAGAGATGATGCTCCCGTGCTGGGTACTGATGGCGGGAGCTGAGGACGCGGGCCGCGACTATCCAGAGATGATGTTCCCGTACTGGGTACTGATGGCGGGAGCTGGAGACGCGGGCCGCGACTATCGAAAGATGATGCTCCCGTGCTGGGTACTGATGGCGGGAGCTGAGGACGCGGGCCGCGACTATCCAGAGATGATGTTCCCGTACTGGGTACTGATGGCGGGAGCTGGAGACGCGGGCCGCGACTATCGAGAGATGATGCTCCCGTGCTGGGTACTGATGGCGGGAGCTGGGGACGCGGGCTGCGACTATCCAGAGATGATGCTCCCGTGCTGGGTACTGATGGCGGGAGCTGGAGATGCGGGCCGCGACTATCGAGAGATGATGCTCTCGTGCTGGGTACTGATGGCGGGAGCTGGGGACGCGGGCCGCGACTATCCAGAGATGATGCTCCCTTGCTGGGTACTGATGGCGGGAGCTGGGGACGCGGGCCGCGACTATCCAGAGATGATGTTCCCGTGCTGGGTACTGATGGCGGGAGCTGAGGACGCGGGCCGCGACTATCCAGAGATGATGTTCCCGTGCTGGGTACTGATGGCGGGAGCTGGGGACGCGGGCCGCGACTATCCAGAGATGATGCTCCCGTGCTGGGTACTGATGGCGGGAGCTGGGGACCCGGGCCGCGACTATCCAGAGATGATGCTCCCGTGCTGGGTACTGATGGCGGGAGCTGGGGACGCGGGCCGCGACTATCCAGAGATGATGCTCCCGTGCTGGGTACTGATGGCGGGAGCTGAGGACGCGGGCCGCGACTATCCAGAGATGATGCTCCCGTGCTGGGTACTGATGGCGGGAGCTGGGGACGCGGGCCGCGACTATCCAGAGATGATGTTCCCGTGCTGGGTACTGATGGCGGGAGCTGAGGACGCGGGCCGCGACTATCGAGAGATGATGCTCCCGTGCTGGGTACTGATGGCGGGAGCTGGGGCCGCGGGCCGCGACTATCGAGAGATGATGCTCCCGTGCTGGGTACTGATGGCGGGAGCTGAGGACGCGGGCCGCGACTATCCAGAGATGATGTTCCCGTGCTGGGTACTGATGGCGGGAGCTGGGGACGCGGGCCGCGACTATCCAGAGATGATGCTCCCGTGCTGGGTACTGATGGCGGGAGCTGAGGACGCGGGCCGCGACTATCCAGAGATGATGCTCCCGTGCTGGGTACTGATGGCGGGAGCTGGGGACGCGGGCCGCGACTATCGAGAGATGATGCTCCCGTGCTGGGTACTGATGGCGGGAGCTGGGGCCGCGGGCCGCGACTATCCAGAGATGATGTTCCCGTGCTGGGTACTGATGGCGGGAGCTGAGGACTCGGGCCGCGACTATCCAGAGATGATGCTCCCGTGCTGGGTACTGATGGCGGGAGCTGGGGACGCGGGCCGCGACTATCCAGAGATGATGCTCCCGTGCTGGGTACTGATGGCGGGAGCTGGGGACGCGGGCCGCGACTATCCAGAGATGATGTTCCCGTGCTGGGTACTGATGGCGGGAGCTGGGGACGCGGGCCGCGGCTATCGAGAGATGATGCTCCCGTGCTGGGTACTGATGGCGGGAGCTGGGGACGCGGGCCGCGACTATCGAGAGATGATGCTCCCGTGCTGGGTACTGATGGCGGGAGCTGGGGCCGCGGGCTGCGACTATCCAGAGATGATGTTCCCGTGCTGGGTACTGATGGCGGGAGCTGAGGACGCGGGCCGCGACTATCGAGAGATGATGCTCCCGTGCTGGGTACTGATGGCGGGAGCTGAGGACGCGGGCCGCGACTATCCAGAGATGATGCTCCCGTGCTGGGTACTGATGGCGGGAGCTGGGGACGCGGGCCGCGACTATCCAGAGATGATGCTCCCGTGCTGGGTACTGATGGCGGGAGCTGGAGATGCGGGCCGCGACTATCCAGAGATGATGTTCCCGTGCTGGGTACTGATGGCGGGAGCTGGAGATGCGGGCCGCGACTATCCAGAGATGATGTTCCCGTGCTGGGTACTGATGGCGGGAGCTGGAGATGCGGGCCGCGACTATCCAGAGATGATGTTCCCGTGCTGGGTACTGATGGCGGGAGCTGGGGACGCGGGCCGCGACTATCGAGAGATGATGTTCCCGTGCTGGGTACTGATGGCGGGAGCTGGGGACGCGGGCCGCGACTATCCAGAGATGATGTTCCCGTGCTGGGTACTGATGGCGGGAGCTGGAGATGCGGGCCGCGACTATCCAGAGATGATGTTCCCGTGCTGGGTACTGATGGCGGGAGCTGGGGACGCGGGCCGCGACTATCCAGAGATGATGCTCCCGTGCTGGGTACTGATGGCGGGAGCTGGAGATGCGGGCCGCGACTATCCAGAGATGATGTTCCCGTGCTGGGTACTGATGGCGGGAGCTGGGGACGCGGGCCGCGACTATCGAGAGATGATGCTCCCGTGCTGGGTACTGATGGCGGGAGCTGGGGACGCGGGCCGCGACTATCGAGAGATGATGTTCCCGTGCTGGGTACTGATGGCGGGAGCTGGGGACGTGGGCCGCGACTATCCAGAGATGATGTTCCCGTGCTGGGTACTGATGGCGGGAGCTGAGGACGCGGGCCGCGACTATCCAGAGATGATGTTCCCGTACTGGGTACTGATGGCGGGAGCTGAGGACGCGGGCCGCGACTATCCAGAGATGATGTTCCCGTGCTGGGTACTGATGGCGGGAGCTGAGGACGCGGGCCGCGACTATCCAGAGATGATGCTCCCGTGCTGGGTACTGATGGTGGGAGCTGAGGACGCGGGCCGCGACTATCCAGAGATGATGTTCCCGTGCTGGGTACTGATGGCGGGAGCTGGGGACGCGGGCCGCGACTATCCAGAGATGATGTTCCCGTACTGGGTACTGATGGCGGGAGCTGGAGACGCGGGCCGCGACTATCGAGAGATGATGCTCCCGTGCTGGGTACTGATGGCGGGAGCTGAGGACGCGGGCCGCGACTATCCAGAGATGATGTTCCCGTACTGGGTACTGATGGCGGGAGCTGGAGACGCGGGCCGCGACTATCGAGAGATGATGCTCCCGTGCTGGGTACTGATGGCGGGAGCTGGGGACGCGGGCTGCGACTATCCAGAGATGATGCTCCCGTGCTGGGTACTGATGGCGGGAACTGGAGATGCGGGCCGCGACTATCGAGAGATGATGCTCCCGTGCTGGGTACTGATGGCGGGAGCTGGGGACGCGGGCCGCGACTATCCAGAGATGATGCTCCCGTGCTGGGTACTGATGGCGGGAGCTGGGGACGCGGGCCGCGACTATCCAGAGATGATGTTCCCGTGCTGGGTACTGATGGCGGGAGCTGAGGACGCGGGCCGCGACTATCCAGAGATGATGTTCCCGTGCTGGGTACTGATGGCGGGAGCTGGGGACGCGGGCCGCGACTATCCAGAGATGATGCTCCCGTGCTGGGTACTGATGGCGGGAGCTGGAGACGCGGGCCGCGACTATCCAGAGATGATGCTCCCGTGCTGGGTACTATGGCGGGAGCTGGGGACGCGGGCCGCGACTATCCAGAGATGATGCTCCCGTGCTGGGTACTGATGGCGGGAGCTGAGGACGCGGGCCGCGACTATCCAGAGATGATGCTCCCGTGCTGGGTACTGATGGCGGGAGCTGGGGACGCGGGCCGCGACTATCCAGAGATGATGTTTCCGTGCTGGGTACTGATGGCGGGAGCTGAGGACGCGGGCCGCGACTATCGAGAGATGATGCTCCCGTGCTGGGTACTGATGGCGGGAGCTGGGGCCGCGGGCCGCGACTATCGAGAGATGATGCTCCCGTGCTGGGTACTGATGGCGGGAGCTGAGGACGCGGGCCGCGACTATCCAGAGATGATGTTCCCGTGCTGGGTGCTGATGGCGGGAGCTGGGGACGCGGGCCGCGACTATCCAGAGATGATGCTCCCGTGCTGGGTACTGATGGCGGGAGCTGAGGACGCGGGCCGCGACTATCCAGAGATGATGCTCCCGTGCTGGGTACTGATGGCGGGAGCTGGGTACGTGGGCCGCGACTATCGAGAGATGATGCTCCCGTGCTGGGTACTGATGGCGGGAGCTGGGGCCGCGGGCCGCGACTATCCAGAGATGATGTTCCCGTGCTGGGTACTGATGGCGGGAGCTGAGGACGCGGGCCGCGACTATCCAGAGATGATGCTCCCGTGCTGGGTACTGATGGCGAGAGCTGGGGACGCGGGCCGCGACTATCCAGAGATGATGCTCCCGTGCTGGGTACTGATGGCGGGAGCTGGGGACGCGGGCCGCGACTATCCAGAGATGATGTTCCCGTGCTGGGTACTGATGGCGGGAGCTGGGGACGCGGGCCGCGGCTATCGAGAGATGATGCTCCCGTGCTGGGTACTGATGGCGGGAGCTGGGGACGCGGGCCGCGACTATCGATAGATGATGCTCCCGTGCTGGGTACTGATGGCGGGAGCTGGGGCCGCGGGCCGCGACTATCCAGAGATGATGTTCCCGTGCTGGGTACTGATGGCGGGAGCTGAGGACGCGGGCCGCGACTATCGAGAGATGATGCTCCCGTGCTGGGTACTGATGGCGGGAGCTGAGGACGCGGGCCGCGACTATCCAGAGATGATGTTCCCGTGCTGGGTACTGATGGCGGGAGCTGGGGCCGCGGGCCGCGACTATCGAGAGATGATGCTCCCGTGCTGGGTACTGATGGCGGGAGCTGGGGACGCGGGCCGCGACTATCCAGAGATGATGCTCCCGTGCTGGGTACTGATGGCGGGAGCTGGAGATGCGGGCCGCGACTATCCAGAGATGATGCTCCCGTGCTGGGTACTGATGGCGGGAGCTGAGGACGCGGGCCGCGACTATCGAGAGATGATGTTCCCGTGCTGGGTACTGATGGCGGGAGCTGGGGACGCGGGCCGCGACTATCCAGAGATGATGTTCCCGTGCTGGGTACTGATGGCGGGAGCTGGGGCCGCGGGCCGCGACTATCGAGAGATGATGCTCCCGTGCTGGGTACTGATGGCGGGAGCTGAGGACGCGGGCCGCGACTATCCAGAGATGATGCTCCCGTGCTGGGTAATGATGGCGGGAGCTGGGGCCGCGGGCCGCGACTATCGAGAGATGATGCTCCCGTGCTGGGTACTGATGGCGGGAGCTGAGGACGCGGGCCGCGACTATCCAGAGATGATGCTCCCGTGCTGGGTACTGATGGCGGGAGCTGGGGCCGCGGGCCGCGACTATCGAGAGATGATGCTCCCGTGCTGGGTACTGATGGCGGGAGCTGGGGACGCGGGCCGCGACTATCCAGAGATGATGTTCCCGTGCTGGGTACTGATGGCGGGAGCTGGGGCCGCGGGCCGCGACTATCGAGAGATGATGCTCCCGTGCTGGGTACTGATGGCGAGAGCTGGGGACGCGGGCCGCGACTATCGAGAGATGATGCTCCCGTGCTGGGTACTGATGGCGGGAGCTGAGGACGCGGGCCGCGACTATCCAGAGATGATGTTCCCGTGCTGGGTACTGATGGCGGGAGCTGGGGCCGCGGGCCGCGACTATCCAGAGATGATGCTCCCGTGCTGGGTACTGATGGCGGGAGCTGGGGACGCGGGCCGCGACTATCGAGAGATGATGCTCCCGTGCTGGGTACTGATGGCGGGAGCTGAGGACGCGGGCCGCGACTATCCAGAGATGATGTTCCCGTGCTGGGTACTGATGGCGGGAGCTGGGGACGCGGGCCGCGGCTATCGAGAGATGATGCTCCCGTGCTGGGTACTGATGGCGGGAGCTGAGGACGCGGGCCGCGACTATCCAGAGATGATGCTCCCGTGCTGGGTACTGATGGCGGGAGCTGGGGACGCGGGCCGCGACTATCGAGAGATGATGCTCCCGTGCTGGGTACTGATGGCGGGAGCTGGGGACGCAGGCCGCGACTATCGAGAGATGATGCTCCCGTGCTGGGTACTGATGGCGGGAGCTGGGGACGCGGGCCGCGACTATCCAGAGATGATGTTCCCGTGCTGGGTACTGATGGCGGGAGCTGGGGACGCGGGCCGCGGCTATCGAGAGATGATGCTCCCGTGCTGGGTACTGATGGCGGGAGCTGAGGACGCGGGCCGCGACTATCCAGAGATGATGCTCCCGTGCTGGGTACTGATGGCGGGAGCTGGGGACGCGGGCCGCGACTATCGAGAGATGATGCTCCCGTGCTGGGTACTGATGGCGGGAGCTGGGGACGCGGGCTGCGACTATCGAGAGATGATGCTCCCGTGCTGGGTACTGATGGCGGGAGCTGAGGACGCGGGCCGCGACTATCCAGAGATGATGCTCCCGTGCTGGGTACTGATGGCGGGAGCTGGGGACGCGGGCCGCGACTATCGAGAGATGATGCTCCCGTGCTGGGTACTGATGGCGGGAGCTGGGGACGCGGGCCGCGACTATCGAGAGATGATGCTCCCGTGCTGGGTACTGATGGCGGGAGCTGGGGACGCGGGCCGCGACTATCGAGAGATGATGCTCCCGTGCTGGGTACTGATGGCGGGAGCTGGGGACGCGGGCCGCGACTATCCAGAGATGATGCTCCCGTGCTGGGTACTGATGGCGGGAGCTGGGGACGCGGGCCGCGACTATCGAGAGATGATGCTCCCGTGCTGGGTACTGATGGCGGGAGCTGGAGATGCGGGCCGCGACTATCGAGAGATGATGCTCCCGTGCTGGGTACTGATGGCGGGAGCTGGAGACGCGGGCCGCGACTATCGAGAGATGATGCTCCCGTGCTGGGTACTGATGGCGGGAGCTGGGGACGCGGGCCGCGACTATCGAGAGATGATGCTCCCGTGCTGGGTACTGATGGCGGGAGCTGGGGACGCGGGCCGCGACTGTCGAGAGATGATGCTCCCGTGCTGGGTACTGATGGCGGGAGCTGGGGACGCGGGCCGCGACTATCGAGAGATGATGCTCCCGTGCTGGGTACTGATGGCGGGAGCTGGGGACGTGGGCCGCGACTATCCAGAGATGATGCTCCCGTGCTGGGTACTGATGGCGGGAGCTGGAGATGCGGGCCGCGACTATCGAGAGATGATGCTCCCGTGCTGGGTACTGATGGCGGGAGCTGGGGACGCGGGCCGCGACTATCGAGAGATGATGCTCCCGTGCTGGGTACTGATGGCGGGAGCTGGGGACGCGGGCCGCGACTATCGAGAGATGATGCTCCCGTACTGAGTACTGATGGCGGGAGCTGGGGACGCGGGCCGCGACTATCCAGAGATGATGCTCCCGTGCTGGGTACTGATGGCGGGAGCTGGAGATGCGGGCCGCGACTATAGAGAGATGATGCTCCCGTGCTGGGTACTGATGGCGGGAGCTGGGGACGCGGGCCGCAACTATCGAGAGATGATGCTCCCGTACTGGGTACTGATGGCGGGAGCTGGGGACGCAGGCCGCGACTATCCAGAGATGATGCTCCCGTGCTGGGTACTGTATTTGTATTTGTATTTGCGAATCATTCCATATAAATGGCTTAATGTTCGATTCGAGTGAAAAGGATACAAGTTGGGCGATACAAACGAAAAACACGACAGACAATTTAAAACACGCATCGCACACACACAAGAAATCGTGGTAACTATGTTAATAAAACGAACGAATTCAAGCTTTCACACACCGTCGTCACAATTTTCGAGTTGGGATTTTAGCACGACGAGGCTCCGGGAGGCCATAACGGCCGGCGTCAGGTGGTTCCAAGACGAGGCCGCCCTATAGGAAAAAGCCCTGCGCGACATGGATAGCCGGAAAGCGGGCAGTTCTAGAGCACCAGCCACCGCGGCCCGCGTGAGGCGCTCACTCACAGCGGTGCGAGGGATGAATAGTGATCGGACCGCTGCCGGGGCGCGGGGATCGTTTAAGGCTCTGTAGACGCCGATACAGTCGCGGCGCGCAACGAGGTCGCGTATACCACGCCAGCCTAGCGACTCCACGATCGGTGAGATATGATCACGACCCCGCGCACCCGAGACGATCCTCGCCGCGAAATTTATCACCTTTTGTACCCGGCTGAGGTGGCAGTCAGCGGCCCCGCCCCAGACGGAGAGGCAGTACAGTATGTGGGGGAACACGTGTGTCTGGATTAGGAGTTGGCGGGTCTCGGGTGTGAGGTGGTGACGAATTTTATACAGACAGAACAGGATGGAGTTGCACTTTTTGACTAAATTGGAAATGTGCTCCTCCCAGGACAAGTTACGGTCCATGGTGACCCCTAGCATCTTCACGGACGGCAAGGGATTGAGTGTGTGGTTTGAGATGTTGAGCTGAAAGGATGGAGTCTTTTTAAGGGCTTGAGGAGTACCGACAAGGAGGAGCGTGGTCTTGGTGGGGTTCATCTGTAAGGAGTTGGCAGTGAAGTAGGATTGGACCGCAATGATGGTATCCTCCTGGCGGGATTTTAGTAGGGATAGGTGTGCTGGGAGGGCAGAGTCGAGGAGCTGGGTGTCGTCTGCGTAGGACACCAGACGCCCGTGAGGAAGGTACGATGCAAGGTCGTTCGTGAAGATGCTGAAGAGGAGTGGGCCCACGAGGGACCCCTGAGGGACGCCGTGGGATAAAGGAAGGGATAGTGATCCGCCTCTCACCACCTGCAGCCGACCATCGAGGTAACTCCGGAACCATCGGGGATCGATGCCGTACCACTGTAGCTTGGTCAGGAGGACACCGTGGTCAACGCTGTCAAAGGCTCTACTAAGGTCGACGGAGGTGACGGCGACGACATGTCCCGCGTCGATCCGGCGCGTCATCCATTCCACAGCGTCGACCACGGCATCCTCCGTCGAGTGGCACGGCCTGTACGCGTATTGTGAAGGCGCCAACAGGCTGTGGGAAACGAGATGCGCCGACAACTGCGTACATACAACCTTCTCGCATAATTTTGACAACACTGATAAAATCGATATCGGCCTAAAATTGCCAGGAGCATCGCGAGGCCCAGATTTATGAAGAGGGAGAACTGAGGCAATTTTCCAGTCACTTGGGAAGACGCAAGTGATGACAGAAGTGTTGACGAGATGAAGCAAGTGAGGCCCTAAGACAGCGAAACAGTTTTTCAATGCAAGTAGCGGCACACCATCGAGTCCAACAGCCCTAGAAGAGGACAGTTCTTTCAAGGCACTAGAAAGCATGGGTAAGGTCACCGGTTCTAAGACTAGCTGGGCTGTGGTGACGCACGGTGGTCTCGGAGGGAGAGGTGGCACGCTGTGGCAGCCGGCTGCCAGCTCGGCAGCTATCTTAGGCCCGACTGAGGCGAAATGGCGATTGAAGTCGTCAGCTCGGTCCATCGGCATATCCTCGGCGCCGCCGCCTCCTCTCGTGGGTCGAAGGGCGAACTCACGGATCCCGCGCCAGAAACTCGCACGATCAGACAGCATGGTCGCGCACAGAAAGTCGCGTTTCGCCTGGGCACAGCAACTCTTAACCCGGTTTCGGAGCCGCCGATACTCGATAAGGGCGGTCTCCGTACCGTACCTGTGCCATTCCCGGTAGGCCCGGTCGCGCTCACGCATTACACTGCGCAGCTCGTGGTTACCCTCCAACCACGGGCAGCGTGGGCGACGTGGGGTCACAGTTTTCAGGGGACAGTGCACATCGATGGCAGACGACCATACACGCATGAACGCCTCCAACTTCCCCTCGATGTCAGCGGCCCGGTATAACGGGTCCCAGTCTGACAGCAGCAGATGTAAACTGAGCGCGTCCCAATTTACTTTGCGCCAGGGGCGAGCTCGGAAAGGCGTAGGACGCGAGTGCTGACGCCTGAAGGGCGCGCGAAGAATGGTGGTGAGGTGGTCTGCAATCGGTACCGGTGGCACCGAGACGGCGCTCTCCAGATCCGGCATACTGGTGATTATATGGTCAAGGAGTGTGGCGGTCGGTTCCAGATGGGTGGGAGTGACAACAAGTTGACAAAGGTTCAAATCATTTAAAATTGAAATATAGCGGCGCACAGTGGGAGTTTGAGGACGCAGAAGGTCGATGTTAAAATCACCAAGACAAAAGACGGGTCTACCAGTGGCGACAGCTGCGCGAAGTTGGTCGTGTATCTCGTCGAGGCCTCCTAATATCGGCTGAGACGGGGGACGGTAGACAACGCCCACGGTGGCCGAGCGCCGCCCACCGCCGCTCACCGACACCCACAGCGACTCGCAGGCTTCACTGGCGCTGGAGATGGGTAGGACGGCGCAGTTCAGGCGTTCCCGGTACAATATCGCGACACCACCACCACGGCTCGCTGTCACAGCACGATTCTGGCACCGCCGGGTCGGCCGGTCCCTGCGCACCAGCCTGTAACCGGGAAACACTAATATCCTGTCCGTGACACGATCTGTCAGCCACGTCTCTGTGATACACATCACGTCAAGGTCGTGATCAAGCACTGTCAGACTAACGCAGTCCATTTTCGGGATCAGCGACCGGACATTCGCATGGCCGATCGCGAGAGTGTGAGCAGGCCTCGTGGTCTCGGTGTGAGATGTGGGCCGACTCGCTGCTTGCTGGGTCTGGCCGGTGTGTCAGTTGGTTGCAGCGAGCGCCGGCCCCGGCCGCTCGTTGGTAGCCGCGTCGGATGGGCCGGCGGCCGCCGCCGCTGCCGCCGCTTGGTCTGACGGAGTAGCAGGCGTCAGCGGGTCGTCTCTGTCTTGCGTCACTGACCCTGTCGTGGTGACGGATGGTTGTTGGCACACTACACGACAGGGCCCATCGGGGTCCCCAGTGCCGGGAGCAGTCGGCTGGTCGCTGCTCCCTCTCTCCCTCGCTCGGCGGGTCCGCCACCCGCCCCGGGCTCCCCGCCGCGCCGGCCGCCGGGAACGTGCCCCGGTGACCGTTTGGCCGCCTGGCATTTGTTGACTTTAGCCGGGCGGCACTGCGGCGGGTATCCCCTGGTCAAGGGGGGTTGCCATGGCGACGGCCAGGCTAGTGGTGTTCATCTGCACTGCCGCGTTAGTATACGTTGGAAAAGAAGTAGTTCTAGAAAATAGACGCAGGACTCTTGAAGAAATGCAATATTCAAGCACGTAATATCACTGCCGCACCATAGAGCAAAAAGACACCTATTTGACTGAAAACTTGAAGCGTTCACACACTTTTGCTGACACAGGCACTTCCCAGGTTTCTGTCTTCTGGCTTGGTTTTTCACACAGGTTTCAAAATCGCAAATCTTCTAAGGTAGATAATAAGTCGAAGACGCAACTCACAGTCTTTGCGGTGTAGCACGCAGATGAACTCGAAGATAACGAACACGTAGACACTAAATTTCACGAAGCCGGGTGTCTAATTCCCCGAGTAAAACCGAAAACAGTGCGGAGCGGCCGGGGGTCGCCCGTCTGGCGCGCCACCCGGCGGCAACTCGTACTGATGGCGGCAACATTTACCCGACGGGCACTGATCTGTTTATCATAAAGCAAATGTTCCCCCTCCCCGTATATGCCGATCTGATGATCTCCCGATCTCCCCGTGATTGCGACTGACAGGGGGATAGCCTTGAACGGATAGCAGTACGCATTGCATGCTTACTGCGTATTAAATAATACCAAACGTTCTCAGTCCTTTGCTCTTACTTGGGAAATTCCTTAACACTGATAATATGAGATGTATCTTCAGATATAAATCAATGGTTCATATAACACTTGTTCTGACAGTTTTCCGAAGTTCGCGTCAAAATGTGAGCCTCCCAGCGATTTACAAGTTGTGACATATTTGATGCGCGGCTGACGTGTAGCCACCTAACGTGTCGCGTTCGTCTGGCCAGCGCGGCGGCTGCCAAGTGTCAACCCCGACATGGCTAGTGTGTGACCGGTCAGTGTCAAACCTGACATGGCTAGTGTGTGACCGGTCAGTGTCAAACCCGACATGGCTAGTGTGTGACCGGTCAGTGTCAAACCTGACATGGCTAGTCTGTAACCGGTCAGTGTCAGTGTCAAACCTGACATGGCTAGTCTGTGACCGGTCAGTATCAAACCCGACATGGCTAGTCTGTGACCGGTCAGTGTCAAACCCGACATGGCTAGTCTGTGACCGGTCAGTATCAAACCCGACATGGCTATTGTGTGACCGGTCAGTGTCAGTGTCAAACCTGACATGGCTAGTCTGTGACCGGTCAGTGTGTGACCCGACATGGCTAGTCTGTGACCGGTCAGTGTCAAACCCGACATGGCTAGTCTGTGACCGGTCAGTGCCAAACCCGACATGGCTAGTCTGTGGCCGGTCAGTGTCAAACCCGACATGGCTAGTGTGTGACCGGTCAGTGTCAAACCCGACATGGCTAGTCTGTGACCGGTCAGTGTCAAACCCGACATGGCTAGTCTGTGACCGGTCAGTGTCAGTGTCTAATCCGACATGGCTAGTCTATGACCGGTCAGTGTCAAACCTGACATGGCTAGTGTGTGACCGGTCAGTGTCAAACCCGACATGGCTAGTGTGTGACCGGTCAGTGTCAAACCTGACATGGCTAGTCTGTGACCGGTCAGTGTCAGTGTCAAACCCGACATGGCTAGTATGTGACCGGTCAGTGTCAGTGTCAAACCCGACATGGCTAGTCTGTGACCGGTCAGTGTCAAACCCGACATGGCTAGTCTGTGACCGGTCAGTATCAAACCCGACATGGCTATTGTGTGACCGGTCAGTGTCAGTGTCAAACCTGACATGGCTAGTCTGTGACCGGTCAGTGTGTGACCCGACATGGCTAGTCTGTGACCGGTCAGTGTCAAACCCGACATGGCTAGTCTGTGACCGGTCAGTGTCAAACCCGACATGGCTAGTCTGTGGCCGGTCAGTGTCAAACCCGACATGGCTAGTGTGTGACCGGTCAGTGTCAAACCCGACATGGCTAGTCTGTGACCGGTCAGTGTCAAACCCGACATGGCTAGTCTGTGACCGGTCAGTGTCAGTGTCTAATCCGACATGGCTAGTCTATGACCGGTCAGTGTCAAACCCGACATGGCTAGTACGTGACCGGTCAGTGTCAAACCCGACTTGGCTAGTCTGTGACCGGTCAGTGTCAGTGTCAAACCCGACATGGCTAGTATGTGACCGGTCAGTGTCAGTGTCAAGCCCGACATGGCTAGTCTGTGGCCGGTCAGTGTCAAACCCGACATGGCTAGTGTGTGACCGGTCAGTGTCAGTGTCAAACCCGACATGGCTAGTATGTGACCGGTCAGTGTCAAACCTGACATGGCTAGTCTGTGACCGGTCAGTGTCAAACCCGACATGGCTAGTCTGTGGCCGGTCAGTGTCAAACCCGACATGGCTAGTCTGTGACCGGTCAGTGTCATTGTCTAATCCGACATGGCTAGTCTGTGGCCGGTCAGTGTCAAACCCGACATGGCTAGTATGTGACCGGTCAGTGTCAAACCCGACATGGCTAGTCTGTGACCGGTCAGTGTCAGTGTCTAATCCGACATGGCTAGTCTGTGACCGGTCAGTGTCAAACCCGACATGGCTAGTCTGTGACCGGTCAGTGTCAAACCCGACATGGCTAGTCTGTGACCGGTCAGTGTCAAACCCGACATGGCTAGTATGTGACCGGTCAGTGTCAAACCCGACATGGCTAGTCTGTGACCGGTCAGTGTCAGTGTCTAATCCGACATGGCTAGTCTGTGACCGGTCAGTGTCAAACCCGACATGGCTAGTCTGTGACCGGTCAGTGTCAAACCCGACATGGCTAGTCTGTGACCGGTCAGTGTCAAACCCGACATGGCTAGTGTGTGACCGGTCAGTGTCAAACCCGACATGGCTAGTCTGTGACCGGTCAGTGTCAGTGTCAAACCCGACATGGCTAGTCTGTGACCGGTCAGTGTCAAACCCGACATGGCTAGTCTGTGACCGGTCAGTGTCAAACCCGACATGGCTAGTGTGTGACCGGTCAGTGTCAAACCCGACATGGCTAGTCTGTGGCCGGTCAGTGTCAAACCCGACATGGCTAGTATGTGACCGGTCAGTGTCAAACCCGACATGGCTAGTCTGTGACCGGTCAGTGTCAAACCCGACATGGCTAGTCTGTGACCGGTCAGTGTCAAACCCGACATGGCTAGTCTGTGGCCGGTCAGTGTCAAACCCGACATGGCTAGTCTGTGACCGGTCAGTGTCAAACCCGACATGGCTAGTCTGTGACCGGTCAGTGTCAAACCCGACATGGCTAGTCTGTGACCGGTCAGTGTCAGTGTCTAATCCGACATGGCTAGTCTGTGACCGGTCAGTGTCAAACCCGACATGGCTAGTCTGTGACCGGTCAGTGTCAAACCCGACATGGCTAGTCTGTGACCGGTCAGTGTCAAACCCGACATGGCTAGTCTGTGACCGGTCAGTGTCAAACCCGACATGGCTAGTCTGTGGCCGGTCAGTGTCAAACCCGACATGGCTAGTCTGTGACCGGTCAGTGTCAAACCCGACATGGCTAGTCTGTGGCCGGTCAGTATCAAACCCGACATGGCTAGTCTGTGACCGGTCAGTGTCAAACCCGACATGGCTAGTATGTGACCGGTCAGTGTCAAACCCGACATGGCTAGTCTGTGGCCGGTCAGTGTCAAACCCGACATGGCTAGTGTGTGACCGGTCAGTGTCAAACCCGACATGGCTAGTGTGTGACCGGTCAGTGTCAAACCCGACATGGCTAGTCTGTGACCGGTCAGTGTCAAACCCGACATGGCTAGTCTGTGGCCGGTCAGTGTCAAACCCGACATGGCTAGTGTGTGACCGGTCAGTGTCAAACCCGACATGGCTAGTGTGTGACCGGTCAGTGTCAAACCCGACATGGCTAGTCTGTGACCGGTCAGTGTGTGACCCGACATGGCTAGTGTGTGACCGGCCAGTGTCAGTGTGTGACCCGACACGGCTAGTGTGTGACCGGTCAGTGTGTGACCCGACACGGCTAGTGTGTGACCGGTCAGGGTGTGACCCGACATGGCTAGTCTGTGACCGGCCAGTGGTCTTTGCCGTGACCCCTGTCGAGTCTGAAGTCCACGGTATTACTCACAGCAGAACTGTGGCTTCTGTCGTCCGGACGGCTTCGTGGGTGTCATGTCCAACTACCATGACCGGCTGTCAGCACGGGTTAATGACAAGTCGGGTATGCTCGGACGCGTCTGGAAAATACCCTCAACTGTATCGCGTTTCGCGGCGCCTCCTACCGGCTGCCGCCTCGCGCGTCGCTCCTCCGTTTCGTCGAGTTTTAGTGCGGATTTAAGTGTATGTTCACAACAAGTTTTGTCACTCATCAAGAAACATATTTTGTGGATCGAATACAGTGATTTTTAGTGCAGTTGTGAGACTTGTACAGTGCAAAATAGCCTTTTTCATCTGTCGAAAATCTCCCAGAACTTCAGCCATGGCCCTTGTCGAACGGCACCGTCCTTCTACCGTTCTCCACCCAGTTCTGCTCACCAATCAGCTCGCCGGATTTACTTCTACCCGAATCTCAACGTCGCCGCCGACGATCGCCCAGACGGGGCCGGGTCCGGCCCGCTCCGCTCCGGTCCCCGTCGAACGACGGACGGCCATAAATCTCCCGCCCGGCGCCCCGAGGAGGGTAGGAGGGGCGGAGTAAGGCGGCGCTACAGGGGGAGAAGGGCCGGCCGCATAGTCCAAGCACGTCGACTCCGTGCTATCTACGACGAGCACCACCATCGTCAGGACTACGGCCGAGCCCTGATCCCCCTGTCGGACCCTGGACTCGCCCCTGGCATAGAGGAGAGTCCAGTGGTCCAAACCCGGGGCAGACCGGGCCTGACAGCCGACGGCTGTCAGGAAGACTCTGGAAGTGACAGCTTCCGCCGTGTAGAGGGTCACCTGCCACCATCACAAGAACACCACGCCGATGTCAACCACCCAGTTCGACCGGATGGACCGGAGCGTCAAATGCCGACCAATCAAGATCCGCTGCTGCTTCGTGACCGACGACGTGACGAGCTTCTTCTGACATCTCTCAACGTCCAGTCACTTCTGCCCAAGATTCTCCCACTCCGTTGTGAGATATCTGACACGGGAGCAGACATCATCATCCTCTCGGAGACCTGGCTGAAGCCGCGTGTGCCCAATCGTCTCGTGGCGTTTCCCGGATATCAGCTGATCAGAGCCGACCGAGCTGGCGGTCGCGGCTTTGGGGGCGTGGCGATTCTAGCCCGCGATGGCTTTCAGATAAAAGCCCTACCCAAGCCTGAGCCTGACAACTCGACCACAAAACTTGAGACAGTTTGGGCCCGCGTGAGCGTTGGGCGTGACAGAGGCATTGTCATATGTGCCATGTACCGTCCTCCCTCACCTGCTGGCGCCCAGCTGACGGCCGACCTTGAGCAGCTTGAGTCGGAAATGCAGACAGTCCTGACGGACAACCGCGGTCTTCTCGTCTTAGCCGGCGACCTCAACTGTGACTTACGGGTGACCACTGGGAACACGCCCGGCGGTCATCTCACCAGACTGTTCCAGAAGTATTCACTGTCACAGACCATCAGTGACGCGACGTATCCCGGCTCCGGGTCTGTGCTCAACGTCATCGTTACCAACTGTGCAGACATGGTGGTTCGAGCAGGTGTGCGTCAGTGTGATTTTAGTGACCATCATTCCACTCATGCCCTGATGCGCATTCGCAAATGCCGCCCGACCCCCGTTGTAGTGCAAACCCGTAGTTGGAAATCCATTGATATGGACAGGTTCCGTGCCCGGCTAGGTGGCGTGGACTGGTCCCCAGTTTTCGTCACTGATAATGTGCAGCGGCAGAGTGACTTTTTGATCGACCAACTTACAGCCGTACTGGACGAGCTGGCCCCGGTCCGAAGAGTCAGAATTCGTAACCCCCACCCGCCACCCGTCTCCGAGGGGACCCGGCGAATCATGGCGGAGCGGCGCGCGGCCCTACGGCAGGGAGACCGCGCGCGGTACAAGGAGCTTAACCGGCTGACCCGCTCGGCTATTCAGCGCGACTCACGAGACAACATTAGACAGCGCATAGCTGAGACGGGCCCAGGTTCCATGTACCGCTGCGTGCGTCCCATCATCGCCAGCAAGAGGAGCGCCCAGACAACCACTTCCGACATCGACCCTGACACACTCAACCGATACTTCGCGGAGATCGGCACCAAGACAGCCGCAGCCGTTGCCGCGGGAAAACCGGCCGCTGCTGCGGAACTGCCGATCCGCCTACCTCGGGTGGGGTCGGACGGGTTCGCTGTCCGGCCGGTGACCGGCGCCGAGCTGCAGGACACGGTGGCCAGAATGAACAGTAGTGGAGCGTGCGGTGCTGACGGACTGTCCATGGCGTTCTTTAAAAAGTGTTGTAGTGCTATCTGGCATGTCGTTTTATGCATTGTGAACACCAGTCTAGCCACCAGCGTTGTACCAGATTCGTGGAAAGTCGCGGTTGTTCAGCCCATATACAAGTCATCGGGCTCCATCAGAGACCCTGCTAACTTCAGACCAATCTCACTCGTCCCTTGCTTGGCCAAAATAGTAGAACGTATTGTCCACAAGCAGCTGTATGCCTACTTCGATACAAACCATCTGTTCTCGTGCACACAACACGGCTTCCGACGCTTCCACTCTACCGAGACAGCACTGATAAATGTCACAGACCGGGTGCTTCAGGGCATGGATCACGGCGAAATTTCTCTCCTTGTGCTGTTAGATTTAAGTAAATGCTTCGATGTTGTCAGCCACTCAAAACTGATCCAAAAACTAGAACTCTATGGCGTAGATAGCTCCTGGTTCACAAGCTACCTTTCAGACCACTACCAGCATGTCAGATTTAGCACTCCTGATGGACGCCAGCGTTCGTCCAAGGCGGTTAGAAACCCAATCGGAGTTTATCAGGGCACATCGCTAGGACCCCTTTTGTACAACAT
Organism: Chirona hameri; assembly: GCA_036785665.1. Taxonomy (NCBI): domain Eukaryota; kingdom Metazoa; phylum Arthropoda; class Thecostraca; order Balanomorpha; family Balanidae; genus Chirona; species Chirona hameri. The sequence goes on from JAXIVJ010000532.1 coordinate 110,578, forward strand.
CTTCTCCAACGACCTTAGCCTGTTTATCGATGACAATGTTAGCATCACCCAGTATGCCGACGATACGCAAATTCTCGTTACCGGACATAAACGTGACATTGCCGATCTCATTCAGCGCATGGAGTCGACCCTGTGTACTTTGTTCCAGTGGTTCACCCAAAATCAAATGAAAGTCAACTCTAGCAAGACCCAACTGATCGTTTTTGGCACTCGTCAAATGCTCCAGGACCTCCCAAAAACTTCCATCTCTGTAAACGGTGTGACTGTAGAAGAGATACCGCGTGTTAAAAACCTAGGGATAGTGATGGATCGGTATTTGTCTTTCGAACCTCATATCAACCAACTGGCAGCAAAGTGCACTGGACTGTTGATTGGTCTCAGCCACGCGAAGCATTGCATCCCTCATGATGTGCTACCGACAATAGTGAACGGACTGGTGATTGCACTGATTCGCTACGGTATCGCTGTATACGGAAACGGTACCGCACAAGCAGTGACGCGCATACAAAAACTGCTCAACTTCTGTGCGCGAGTAGTATCAGGACGGCGCAAGTGTGATCACGTACGTGACGTATTACATGAGTTAAACTGGTTACCTGCTCAGGACCTCGTTATGTACCGCACACTATGTTTACTTAAAGTCATCATGACTCAGGGACAGCCGAGTGACCTTGCGCGCCACTTCCACACCGTTCAAAGTGTGAGGCAAAGATCGACCAGACAGGATGATCTACTGTCCATGCCTCGCATCAGAACCGAGTCAGGGAGGCGGCGGTTTGTTTATCGAGCCGCCCGAGCGTACAACGGCCTGCCGTCCGACACTAGGGAGACTAGTGTTGCGGTGTTCCGGAGGAGGATCACTGAACAGCTGGGTCTGGCACGGCGGCTATAGAGCGAAATTTTTACATGTGTTTTATGTGCGATGTGTGTGAATGCTGTTTCCTCCTGATGTATCCATGTCATTAACGCGAGCACATGAAAAGCCAGCACATAGCTGGATGGGCTTGAAATATATTCTATTCTATTCTATTATATCGGCCTAGTGCATCGATTTTCCAACAGTTGAAGTATACAGCATTTCTAGCGAACTATTGAATGTCATTTGTTTTACATATTAGTTGTAGTCAGTTACTGGAAATGAAAACAATACTTGTGGTGGTCTTGTAATAAGACTCTGCAGACTTCTCTAGGTTTAAGTACCATTTTACAAACAATGTTGTTGCACACAGCTGTATGTGTAGCATCTCTAGCATGGCATGTGTATTGTGTACTGTTAATGGCCGTAATGTGGGGTTGATGTGACCGTGCCGCTGTCCTTGGACTGCAGAGAGTGCCGCAGAGGTGACCAGCCGACCGTGCCACCCCGCCCCGACACCAGCCGGTGAGTGCCAGGAGGAGGTCTTAAACGTGACGCGACATGGCACCGACTGTCCCTGTGGCACCATACCGCCGACATGGCACCGACATGGCACCGACATGGCACAGACTGCCCCTGTGGCACCATACCGCCGACATGGCACCGACTTGGCACCGACTGTCCCTGTGGCACCATACCGCCGACATGGCACCGACATGGCACCGACTGTCCCTGTGGCACCATACCACCAATATGACACCGACTGCCCCTGTGGCACGGCACAAAACCAACCACCTTGACTAAACTTACTATATAAACATTACCACGGTACTAAGGTGCTACGCTACCGTAACACTACCATCGACCATCAACTGCGCTTAGGAACATATGCATACACAAGGGGGGGGGGGGGGGGGGGCAAACGGGGCAATTCCCCCCCCCCACACCCCCGAAGGTCTGTACGTGCCCCCTTTGGTCGAAAAATGAACGATTTTGTTTTTGTTTTTTAGAAAGAAAAATGTGAAAATATGACCTTTTAAAAATATAGTGGGCCAAATCCAGTGAGCTTTTTTTGGTGGGGGTACTTTATGCCCCACTGAGCACAAATTGCCCCCTCCTGGAGTGAATCCTGGGAACACCACTGCTTAGGAATGTCCGCTAAAGTTATGCATTGTTATCCGACTGATTAGACACGGACAAGCGTCTTACGTGGCCCAGCGCTCCTTCAGCTCTCTATCATATCAGATACGTGTCAGTCTTCTGTCTTAATGGCCATAGCTCACTCTCGTAGGAGGCTTTGGATTGAGACGACAGTCATTTAGAGCAGTTTGAAAGCACCCGGAACTCACTGTGATTTGCCATAAACATCATCATATGGAATTGGAAGCAATTTCTACGTAGAAATATGGGACTTGGATATTTGACTTATAACCACTGCCGGTTCAATCAACGAATGATCTACTGTCCGTGCCGTGCCGTGCTGTGCTGCTGACCTGTGGCCGTTTGACGTGTTGCTGTGCGTGCTGCTGACCTGTGGCCGTTTGACGTGTTGCTGTGCTGCTGACCTGTGGCCGTTTAACGTGTTGCCGTGCTGCTGACCTGTGGCCGTTTGACGTGTTGCTGTGCTGCTGACCTGTGGCCGTTTGACGTGTTGCTGTGCTGCTGACCTGTGGCCGTTTGACGTGTTGCTGTGCGTGCTGCTGACCTGTGGCCGTTTGACGTGTTGCTGTGTGTGCTGCTGACCTGTGGCCGTTTGACGTGTTGCTGTGCGTGCTGCTGACCTGTGGCCGTTTGACGTGTTGCTGTGCTGCTGACCTGTGGCCGTTTAACGTGTTGCCGTGCTGCTGACCTGTGGCCGTTTGACGTGTTGCTGTGCTGCTGACCTGTGGCCGTTTGACGTGTTGCTGTGCGTGCTGCTGACCTGTGGCCGTTTGACGTGTTGCTGTGCCGTGCTGCTGACCTGTGGCCGTTTGACGTGTTGCTGGCGTGCTGCTGACCTGTGGCCGTTTGACGTGTTGCTGTGCGTGCTGCTGACCTGTGGCCGTTTGACGTGTTGCTGTGCTGCTGACCTGTGGCCGTTTGACGTGTTGCTGTGCTGCTGACTTGTGGCCGTTTGACGTGTTGCTGTGCGTACTACTGACCTGTGGCCGTTTGACGTGTTGCTGTGCGTGCTGCTGACCTGTGGCCGTTTGACGTGTTGTTGTGCTGCTGACCTGTGGCCGTTTGACGTGTTGCTGTGCGTGCTGCTGACCTGTGGCCGTTTGACGTGTTGCTGTACGTGCTACTGGCCTGTGGCCGTTTGACGTGTTGCTGTGCGTGCTGCTGACCTGTGGCCGTTTGACGTGTTGCTGTGCTGCTGACCTGTGGCCGTTTGACGTGTTGCTGTGCTGCTGACCTGTGGCCGTTTGACGTGTTGCTGTGTGTGCTGCTGACCTGTGGCCGTTTGACGTGTTGCTGTGCGTGCTGCTGACCTGTGGCCGTTTGACGTGTTGCTGTGCTGTGCTGCTGACCTGTGGCCGTTTTACGTGTTGCTGTGCGTGCTGCTGACCTGTGGCCGTTTGACGTGTGCTGCTGACCTGTGGCCGTTTGACGTGTTGCTGTGCGTGCTGCTGACATGTGGCCGTTTGACGTGTTGCTGTGCGTGCTGCTGACCTGTGGCCGTTTGACGTGTTGCTGTGCGTGATGCTGACCTGTGGCCGTTTGACGTGTTGCCGTGCGTGCTGCTGACCTGTGGCCGTTTGACGTGTTGCTGTGCCGTGCTGCTGACCTGTGGCCGTTTGACGTGTTGCTGGCGTGCTGCTGACCTGTGGCCGTTTGACGTGTTGCTGTGCGTGCTGCTGACCTGTGGCCGTTTGACGTGTTGCTGTGCTGCTGACCTGTGGCCGTTTGACGTGTTGCTGTGCTGCTGACTTGTGGCCGTTTGACGTGTTGCTGTGCGTACTACTGACCTGTGGCCGTTTGACGTGTTGCTGTGCGTGCTGCTGACCTGTGGCCGTTTGACGTGTTGTTGTGCTGCTGACCTGTGGCCGTTTGACGTGTTGCTGTGCGTGCTGCTGACCTGTGGCCGTTTGACGTGTTGCTGTACGTGCTACTGGCCTGTGGCCGTTTGACGTGTTGCTGTGCGTGCTGCTGACCTGTGGCCGTTTGACGTGTTGCTGTGCTGCTGACCTGTGGCCGTTTGACGTGTTGCTGTGCTGCTGACCTGTGGCCGTTTGACGTGTTGCTGTGTGTGCTGCTGACCTGTGGCCGTTTGACGTGTTGCTGTGCGTGCTGCTGACCTGTGGCCGTTTGACGTGTTGCTGTGCTGTGCTGCTGACCTGTGGCCGTTTTACGTGTTGCTGTGCGTGCTGCTGACCTGTGGCCGTTTGACGTGTGCTGCTGACCTGTGGCCGTTTGACGTGTTGCTGTGCGTGCTGCTGACATGTGGCCGTTTGACGTGTTGCTGTGCGTGCTGCTGACCTGTGGCCGTTTGACGTGTTGCTGTGCGTGATGCTGACCTGTGGCCGTTTGACGTGTTGCCGTGCGTGCTGCTGACCTGTGGCCGTTTGACGTGTTGCTGTGCGTGCTGCTGACCTGTGGCCGTTTGACGTGTTGCTGTGCGTGCTGCTGACCTGTGGCAGTTTGACGTGTTGCTGTGGTGCTGCTGACCTGTGGCCGTTTGACGTGTTGCTGTGCGTGCTGCTGACCTGTGGCCGTTTGCCGTGTTGCTGTGCGTGCTGCTGACCTGTGGCCGTTTGACGTGTTGCTGTGCTGTGCTGCTGACCTGTGGCCGTGTGACGTGTTGCTGTGCTGTGCTGCTGACCTGTGGCCGTTTGACGTGTTGCTGTGCGTGCTGCTGACCTGTAGCCGTTTGACGTGTTGCTGTGTGTGCTGCTGACCTGTGGCCGTTTGACGTGTTGATGTGCTACTGACCTGTGGCCGTTTGACGTGTTGCTGTGCGTGCTGCTGACCTGTAGCCGTTTGACGTGTTGCTGTGTGTGCTACTGACCTGTGACCGTTTGACGTGTTGCTGTGCTACTGACCTGTGGCCGTTTGACGTGTTGCTGTGCGTGCTGCTGACCTGTGGCCGTTTGACGTGTTGCTGTGCGTGCTGCTGACCTGTGGCCGTTTGACGTGTTGCTGTGCTGCTGACCTGTGGCCGTTTGACGTGTTGATGTGCTACTGACCTGTGGCCGTTTGACGTGTTGCTGTGCTGCTGACCTGTGGCCGTTTGACGTGTTGCTGTGCTGCTGACCTGTGGCCGTTTGACGTGTTGCTGTGCGTGCTGCTGACCTGTGGCCGTTTGACGTGTTGATGTGCGTGCTGCTGACCTGTGGCCGTTTGACGTGTTGCCGTGCTGTGCTGCTGACCTGTGGCCGTTTGACGTGTTGCTGTGCGTGCTGCTGACCTGTGGCCGTTTGACGTGTTGCTGTGCTGCTGACCTGTGGCCGTTTGACGTGTTGCTGTGCGTGCTGCTGACCTGTGGCCGTTTGACGTGTTGCTGTGCGTGCTACTGACCTGTGGCCGTTTGAGGTGTTGCCGTGCTGCTGACCTGTGGCCGTTTGACGTGTTGCTGTGCGTGCTGCTGACCTGTGGCCGTTTGACGTGCTGCTGTGCTGCTGACCTGTGGCCGTTTGACGTGTTGCCGTGCTGCTGACCTGTGACCGTTTGACGTGTTGCTGTGCTGCTGACCTGTGGCCGTTTGACGTATTGCTGTACTGCTGACCTGTGGTCGTTTGACGTGTTGCCGTGCTGCTGACCTGTGACCGTTTGACGTGTTGCTGTGCTGCTGACCTGTGGCCGTTTGACGTGTTGCTGTGCGTGCTGCTGACCTGTGGCTGTTTGACGTGTTGCTGTGCGTGCTGCTGACCTGTGGCTGTTTGACGTGTTGTTGTGCTGCTGACCTGTGGCCGTTTGACGTGTTGCTGTGCGTGCTGCTGACCTCAGACCCGTGTCTGTCTGACGGGTCAGACGCGGCGGTGCGGGACGGCGGCGGCGACCGGCGGCACCTGGTCGCCCCGCACCGCTCCAACCTGCGTTTCTCGGACGTGGCTGGACTGGAGGAGGCCAAGGCGTCCCTGGCAGAAGCGGTCATCATGCCGGTCCAGTTCCCGCACCTGTTCACCGGTACGGGGGGGGCGACACCCGCCCCTGGGTCACTGTGGGGCGGTACGGAGGGGGGGGGGGCGGCGGGAGGGGCCCGGCACCCGCTCCTGGGTCACTGTGGGGCGGTACTCACTGGAGCCGTCACATATCACGGTCAGAAATGGACCCCATTACACCGGATTATTCTTAGTTCAATTTATTGGATGGAGATTGGATTAACCATATACGATTTTGCTTTACTATTTAGTTTGGTTGGATTGAAATATGGTTTCAGCGGTTTTGTTCGATTGATTCATACATTTTCCCATTGAACGTAGGCCTTAACCGTACATTTACAGTTAAAGGGAGTGTGCCTACTCACATCGCTTATTTGGGGTTATTGACACTGGTCTATAGAACATAATTTTCTGAATTGACCCATGACTTCGTTTCTCCAGAGTCGCCCTAGTTGCTGAGATATTCCAAAGACTCCAGGAACTTGCTGGGCGCAAAAGGTTATCGGGTAGACTCCAGAGGGCTTCCGCTACTAGAAGCACTGCAACTATCGATTAAGCTGCTAGCATATTGTTAGGGCCGGCCAATAGAAATTCAACAAAACAGCTCGTGCACGCTGACAGCAGCAGCCGAACAGAAACTGGACGGCCATCATGTTTTTCGATGATGGCCGTTTCGATGATGGCCGATGGCCATTTTTTGAAGAAGATATCAATTTAGCGGTACGAACTTGCACATAATAAAGTTCACGGTGGCAAGAACGTTCTGTGCAAAACTTGTCTTTCTATCTTGCATGATGTGACCGTAATTGTATTGTCTTATGTACGCCGTTTTACATAACATCACCATAGTGACGATCGTTTTATAGATATCGAAACAAAAATAAGTAAAAAAAAAAATATAAGTGCAAATTCAACTAAAGGGGCTCCAGATGTGAATTTCATCATATACAACAATCACACCAATAGCTACTTACCGTATGAAAAATATTTTTGACATTCCAAAACAGTAGGCACACTCCCTTGAATTGGCTTCGTATGGATGCTTCATCAAAATCGCTATTTGCAATATATTATGTATAGCAACACACTTATTGCACCTTAGACGAATTTAATTGATAAACTTTGAAGAAAGGTCAGTATTTTGGGATATGATCGATCCATTTCGCACTTTTTGCTGCATCCGAAGACTGCATTGTGTGCAGTGAACGCGTGAAAATTTGGACGGCTGTCTTGACGTCGGCACATTGCCTGTTTGGACTACAACTACACAGGACAGTTTCACGCAGCAAACTGGGCCTACGGAACAGCCGAGTTCCATTTGTATTTGTCATTGATATTGTGTGTTCCGGGTGTCATAAAAGTAGTGTCATTTTGACTCGAGTTGAAATGCATTTTTTATCCCTTTCAATTCGCGGTTATTTCTCGCTGCTTCAGCTTGTATTGTCATTTCGTTAGTAAAAGGACGTAAGACTTCGAACCTATTGCCATCACACATTTTGTTCGCCAAACAAAATAAAATATTGTAGCAAAAAAAAACGAAAAGTGAGGGACCATGCCCCCCCGCCCACGGCCTCCCTGTTCCTACACCTATGCGTCAGTATGCAGAAATGAATCAGCTGCTGTCCTAGTAAAAGGGGTTTACCCACGTGGCCGTATAAAGCGTCACTGACGTGACCGTCTGCTTCATTACCCGACTGGCCGTACAGCGTCCTTAGCTTGACGCCTGCCATCCCTACCTTGGCCGTATACCACATACGCCTGCCATGGCCGTATACCGTATACGTCTGCCATGGCATTTTGCCGCATGCATCTTCCGTGACCGTATACGTCTTCCGTGGCCGTATACCGTATACGTCTTCCGTGGCCGTATACGTCTTCCGTGACCGTATACCGCATACGTCTTCCGTGGCCGTATAGCGTATACATCTTCCGTGGCCGTATACCGTATACGTCTGCCGTGACCGTATACTGTATACGTCTTCCTTGGCCGTATACCGTATACGTCTTCCGTGACCGTATACTGTATACGTCTGCCGTGACCGTATACCGTATACATCTGCCGTGACCGTATACCGTATACGTCTTCCGTGACCGTATACCGTATACGTCTGCCGTGGCCGTATACCGTATACGTCTTCCGTGACCGTATACTGTATACGTCTTCCGTGGCCGAGGGTTGCGCCATCTGACGTCACTTTGATACCAGACCGGCGCATGACGGCCAACTTGGCGACAAAGTCGGCAGCCCAGACCGCCGTCAGGCTCTGAAAGTTGAGGCCGCCAGGCTTCCGGAGTGCGGCCGCCGCTGCCCGGCCGGCCGGCGGGGCAGGGCGGGGCCGGGCCCGGCGGGGCGGGGCCGGCCGGGCAGGGGGTACGGGGGGGGGGATGATGGCGCCCGCCCGTCGGCTCCCTGCCGGCCTCCAGCGACTGGGTTTTTACCGGGAGACAACACTGGCGCTGCACTGAAGACTGGCCACCGCCGCTCGAAATAGACGAGAAACTTCTCCTCCAATGTAACCGTGTTGCGTCATGAGCGCCGACTAACGTCACTAACGTCACTATACAGCGTATGAGCGCCGACTAACGTCACTAACGGACCTATACAGCGTGTGAGCGCCGACTAACATCACTAACGGACCTATACAGCGTGTGAGCGCCGACTAACGTCACTAACGGACCTATACAGCGTGTGAGCGCCGACTAACGTCAATAACGGTCCTATACAGCGTGTGAGCGCCGACTAACGTCACTAACGGACCTATACAGCGGGTGAGCGCCGACTAACGTCACTAACGGACCTATACAGCGTGTGAGCGCCGAATAACGTCACTAACGGACCTATACAGCGTGTGAGCGCCGACTAATGTCACTAACGGACCTATACAGCGTGTGAGCGCCGACTAACATCACTAACGGACCTATACAACGTGTGAGCGCCGACTAACGTCACTAACGGACCTATACAGCGTGTGAGCGCCGACTAACATCACTAACGGACCTATACAACGTGTGAGCGCCGACTAACATCACTAACGGACCTATACAACGTGTGAGCGCCGACTAACGTCACTAACGGACCTATACAGCGTGTGAGCGCCGACTAACGTCAATAACGGACCTATACAGCGTGTGAGCGCCGACTAACGTCACTAACGGACCTATACAGCCTGTGAGCGCCGACTAACGTCACTAACGGACCTATATAGCGTGTGAGCGCCGGCTAACGTTACTAACGGACCTATACAGCGTGTGAGCGCCGACTAACGTCACTAACGGACCTATACAGCGTGTGAGCGCCGACTAACATCACTAACGGACCTATACAGCGTGTGAGCGCCGACTAACGTCACTAACGTCACTAACGGACCTATACAGCGTGTGAGCGCCGACTAACGTCACTAACGGACCTATATAGCGTGTGAGCGCCGACTAACGTCACTAACGTCACTAACGGACCTATACAGCGTGTGAGCGCCGACTAACGTCACAACGGACCTATACATAGGCTGCAGCCCGTGAGTTTTAGGCCAGTTAGTGTCCTTAGTGTGATGGCAAAAATAACCGAAAAACTTATAAGCATTCAACTCAGTAGTTACTTAACTGAAAATCGCATCATGTCGCCGACGCAATATGCGTACAGAGCTAACCATTCCACGGAGAGTGCTGCGGTCGATGTTGTTAGTGCGATATCTGCTCACAGGGATGAGGGGCGATGACGTGTTTAACCTCCTGTGATTTGTCGAAAGCGTTTGACTGCGTAGACCGAAATGAGCTGTTCAAAAAGCTTAATTGGTACGGCATTTCGACTCATTGGTTCTTGGACTATTTTACCGGCCGAACACAGTCAGTAGAGGGCAGCACAACCACGGAAGTGACTTTTGGAGTGGTCCAAGGCAGCATCCTCGGCCCGATTATGTTTAACATTTTTACCAACGACCTGCCATGCCATCTGTCGCGCCACGCATCCGTTGTATCATACGCAGATGACTCACAAATCACCCACAGCGCACGGCCCACACCGTCCGATCTGGCTGAGCTGCGTCTCACCGTGGAGGCGGATCTGACTGAGCTGTCTGCATGGTTCACTTCCAATGGTCTGAAAGTGAACCCCTCAAAAACTGAACTGATACTTTTCGGAACTGCATCTTCGGTAAAAAAAGCTTCCAATTTCTCGGTCAGTTTCGACGGTGTGAACTTGAAACCAGCACACAGCATCAAAATTCTTGGCGTGCTTTTGGACCCGGAACTGAACATGCAGCGGCAGGTCAGTAAAGTGACGAAGCGTTGCTACGGTAGCCTTCTAACGATCATCAAACTCAGAGACACCCTTCCGCGGAAAACATTGGTACACCTCATTCAGTCGCTCGTCTTTCCACACATCACGTACTGTCTGCCGGCTTGGGCACCACCTACACAGCAGCAGCGCCACCGCATAGACAAAGTCATAAACTTCGCAACTCGGATCGTGACCAGAAAACATCGTCATGAACACATCTCAACCGCACGACGGGAGCTTGGATGGATGCCATTTAACACAATAGTTGAGTACAGAGACTCTGTGCTTGTACATTCGATGGTACACCAAGAGCAGGGGCCACAGCGCCTTAAAGATCTCATATCTTACCGAGCCGATGTATCCGAGCGAACGACACGAGCAACCACTGTCGGGCTATTCGAGACATACCGTTGCCGCTTGGAGGCGACCAAGATGACTGCGCCTGTCCGCGCTGTGCGCAAATGGAATGAGCTTGACAGCAATGTCCGTGGGAACACGAGCGCCAGTTCCTTCAAGAAGTGCGTGAAGGACATATTGATGTCTAAGCTTTAGCGTCAGCAGACATAACGGTGTGCGTTTTGTGCCGCTGTGTGACGGCTCAGGTGCCGACTCGTTTACGAATCGCTCTTTTAATCAGCAGTTTTATTATATGCTTATGTATGTGTTTTTACCTGAAAAATTTGAACTAGTGTATGAGTGTATGAGTTTTGACTACGGCAGCACACTATGTATGACGCTGTGGACTAACAGCCAATCATGTATTGGATACCACAAAGATCTGCAATAAATAAATAAATAAATAGATACAGCGTGTGAGCGCCGACTAACGTCAATAACGGACCTATACAGCGTGTGAGCGCCGACTAACGTCACTAACGGACCTATACAGCGTGTGAGCGCCGACTAACGTCACTAACGGACTCATACAGCGTGTGAGCGCCTACTAACGTCACTAACGGACCTATACAGCGTGTGAGCGCCGACTAACGTCACTAACGGACCTATACAGCGTGTGAGCGCCGACTAACGTTACTAACGGACCTATACAGCGTGTGAGCGCCGAATAACGTCACTAACGTCACTATACAGCGTGTGAGCGCCGACTAACATCACTAACGGACCTATACAGCGTGTGAGCGCCGACTAACGTCACTAACGGACCTAAACAGCGTGTGAGCGCCGACTAACGTCACTAACGGACCTATACAGCGTGTGAGGGCCGACTAACGTCACTAACGGACCTATACAGCGTGTGAGCGCCGACTAACATCACTAACGGACCTATACAGCGTGTGAGCGCCGACTAACGTCACTAACGGACCTATACAGCGTGTGAGCGCCGACTAACGTCACTAACGGACCTATACAGCGTGTGAGCGCCGACTAACATCACTAACGGACCTATACAACGTGTGAGCGCCGACTAACGTCACTAACGGACCTATACAGCGTGTGAGCGCCGACTAACGTCACTAACGGACCTATACAGCGTGTGAGCGCCGACTAACGTCACTAACGGACCTATACAGCGTGTGAGCGCCGACTAACGTCACTAACGGACTCATACAGCGTGTGAGCGCCTACGAACGTCACTAACGGACCTATACAGCGTGTGAGCGCCGACTAACGTCACTAACGGACCTATACAGCGTGTGAGCGCCGACTAACATCACTAACGGACCTATACAGCGTGTGAGCGCCGACTAACGTCACTAACGGACCTAAACAGCGTGTGAGCGCCGACTAACGTCACTAACGGACCTATACAGCGTATGAGGGCCGACTAACGTCACTAACGGACCTATACAACGTGTGAGCGCCGACTAACGTCACTAACGGACCTATACAGCGTGTGAGCGCCGACTAACGTTACTAACGGACCTATACAGCGTGTGAGTGCCGACTAACGTCAATAACGGACCTATACAGCGTGTGAGCGCCGACTAACGTCACTAACGGACTCATACAGCGTGTGAGCGTCTACAAACGTCACTAACGGACCTATACAGCGTGTGAGCGCCGACTAACGTCACTAACGGACCTATACAGCGTGTGAGCGCCGACTAACATCACTAACGGACCTATACAGCGTGTGAGCGCCGACTAACGTTACTAACGGACCTATACAGCGTGTGAGCGCCGACTAACATCACTAACGGACCTATACAGTGTGTGAGCGCCGACTAACGTCACTAACGGACCTATACAGCGTGTGCATAGAGAAGTTTTGCAAAAGTACTTGCTGCTTTTTTGCAATGAGACATATACTGGCGGTTGGTTCATTGTCAAGCGGTTTGGATGATTGGGTATATTGGAATTATGACAAAGTCACAAAAGCAACTAAGTGTGGTTGTGTCTGTCTGTGTCTGGTCCATAAAGGTCCATGTTCTTTATGGACCAGACACTGTCATAGTCATACTTAATGAGACTCGCCGTATCGTATTTCTCGTTGAATGCATTCATCCATGAAAGTATTCGAGCACAACAGAGATGCATTAATGTAATGTGCAGCGTCTGCCTCTGAAGCCGTCACAACATCCATCATCTGTCACACAATGGCACTGTCTGACAAACTTCGCCAGAGGAACGTTTTATCTCCGTGGTTTGAGAGACTTTGGTCGCGAATAGATAGTTTTTGTGCTTGGATGTTTGTGCCAAATGGATTGCTTTGTTTCGATAAGGTGATAGGAGGAGCGAGTACTTTCGCCCTCATCCTTCAATGACTTGAGGAGTTCAGGACCCTCCCCTCGTGGAGCATCATGGGCGGAATGTTTTTAGCATCCCTGCTTTATCATTCGACAGTCCGTGAAGTTAGCGACTTATTCAGCGACGGATTCAGCGACGGATTCAGAATTGGCCCAAACCTCGGCTCAATGTCAATTCTGGCACGCTGATCACGAATATGACCTTCATTGTGCTGTTCAATGTCATCTTCAAGGTCAACTTCGAGGTAAAACGACGGGGTACCGCATAACGTCCCGAATTTATTGCCGGATCCATTTCGAAGTGGTCTCAGATGATAGACAGGGTCCATATCTAACATCCGTGACCGTGACCCGAACCGTGACCTTTGACCTTGGAGGGGTCAAACGACGGGGTACCGCATAACGTCCCGAATTTATTGCTAGATTCTTTCCAAAGTGGTCTCAGATGATAGTCAGGGTCCATATCTAACGTCTGTGACCGTGACCTGAACCGTGACCTTTGACCTTGGAGGTCAAATTCGAGGTCAAACGACGTGGTACCGCATAACGTCCCGAATGTATTGCCGGATCCTTTCCAAAGTGGTCTCAGACGATAGACAGGGTCCATATCTAACGTCCGTGACCTTTGACCTTGGAGGTCAAATTTGAAGTCAAATTTGAGGTCAAACGACGGGGTACCTAATAACGTCCCGAATTTATTGCCGTACCCTTTCGAAAGTGGTCTCAGATGATAGACAGGGTCAATATCTAACGTCCGTGACCCGAACCGTGACCGTTGACCTTGGAGGGTCAAAGGTCGGATATATATCTAACCACTTTGGAAAGGATCTGTCAATAAATTCGGGACGTTATGCGGTACCCCGTCGTTTGACCCCTCCAAGGTCAAAGGTCACGGTTCGGGTCACGGTCACGGACGTTAGATATGGACCCTGGCTATCATCTGAGACCACTTTGGAAAGGATTCGGCAATAAATTCGGGACGTTATGCGGTACCCCGTCGTTTGACCCCTCCAAGGTCAAAGGTCACGGTTCGGGTCACGGTCACGGACGTTAGATATGGACCCTGTATATCATCTGAGACCACTTTGGAAAGGATCCGACAATACATTCAGGACGTTATGCGGTACCCCGTCCTTTGACCTCGAATTTGACCTTGAATATGGCCTTGAACGGCAAAATGAAGGTCATATTCGCGATCAGCATGCCATAATTAACCTTACTTTGGGCCGAGGTTTGGGCCAATTCTGAATCCGTCGCTGAATAAGTCGCTAACGACTTACAGCTGGGATCCTTTTCTGCGTGAACATTTAAAGAGAGTGTATCTTCTATTTTCGGTTTGTCAAGAGCCTGTTTTTTTTTTTTTGGCAAGCTGCTATTGCTTGGATGTTTGGCGTAGGTAAAATTCACATTTTGGCCCATTAGTTGAATTTTCAGCTATATTGTTTTGACCCATTTTTCCTTTCGATATCAATCAAAACGACTGCCACATCACGATTCTACAGTGAGGGAAGTCGGAGGGACTAGCTGACGAAGTGTAACTACAAAACACGTTTTAATCACGGTATAATTTATTAGATGAATTGGCTTGTTTAATGATTATATGCTAGCAGTTTTATCGATACTCTAGTGGTGATGGGCGCTCTGGGGTCTACCGATAACTTGAAGTCTATCCTGGCCCTGCTTCTTCCTGTCCTGTCTTCGAAATATCTAAGAAACTATAGGGCGAATTGGGAGAAATGGAAGACAAAGCTCGATTTATAAAATTATGCTCTATAAGCCCGCGTGAATCCCCAAATCCGCTATGTCAGTAGACAATAGACCTACTCTGTTTAACGTCGTTGGTCGTGTATTGCAGGCGGCCGTCGTCCATGGACTCGTGTGCTGCTGTACGGCCCGCCGGGGACCGGCAAGTCGCGGCTGGCGGCGGCCGTGGCCGGGGAGGCTGCAGCCGAGCTGTTACCCGTCTCCGCCGCCGATCTGCTCTCCTCCTACGTCGGCGAGACGGAGAAGTGAGTGAGACTCGCCGGCACTGACTGCACCACGCTGCACCGCGGTCACTTCTGACTGCACCACGCTGTACCGCGGTCAGTCAGTCACTTCTGACTGCACCACGCTGTACCGCGGTCAGTCAGTCACTTCTGACTCACCACGCTGTACCGCGGTCACTTCTGACTGCACCGCGCTGTACCGCGGTCACTTCTGACTGCACCGCGCTGTACCGCGGTCACTTCTGACTGCACCACGCTGTACTGCGGTCACTTCTGACTCACCACGCTGTACCGCGGTCACTTCTGACTGCACCGCGCTGTACCGCAGTCACTTCTGACTGCACCACGCTGTACCGCGGTCACTTCTGACTGCACCGCGCTGTACCGCGGTCACTTCTGACTGCACCACGCTGTACCGCGGTCACTTCTGACTGCACCACGCTGTACTGCGGTCACTTCTGACTCACCACGCTGTACCGCGGTCAGTCAGTGCCTACTCAGTCCCGCTTGCTGGCACGGCTGATCTGGAGTCCGTCTGCGGCGGTCATCAGTCGGCCGTGCAATGACCGACGGACTGCCCCCGTCGCTGCACGTCTTCTGAGGCCGCTATCGAATGGTCACTACTCAGCCCAGCATTATACGCTCACTCGTTGCTTTGCTAGCGAAGTGGCTTCCAGCAGTACTCGTATGCCTCACTTATGTTCAGTAACCGTAAGTGGGGATGGCGATTTGTGTTTGTGCTGCTGCTGTTAAAGGGAATATATCACCTTTAAAGGGACTGTCCCACCTTCCCAAAAGTTGTCAAATGTACGCCGCTTGTGGTGCACAATATGAAGTAATTGCTGCCGAACACGATTATGACATTTATTTCTCGCAAACAGTACTCAATTTAATACAAAAGTTAAGTTTTAATATTTTGGTTGATGACGTCATAAAGTCTGGAAGAGAATATAGTACATGGTAGCAGAGAGCCGCACAGAGGATCACTGAAGCCATTCAATGGCATTGGAGCTCACAGAACCAGACAGCAACACCGACAACTTTATCACAATCAATATCCACAGACAACAGATGGACTACAGACACGCTCTCAAATACGGGCGGAATAACCAACAGCAGCACACTGACTGGCAACACCGTACCGAGGAGAATAATACACAACTACAGGTGAAGCAAACAAGCAACTGGTATCCAACAAGACGCCCAGACAACCGTCCTCAAAGACCTGACCTCTCGCACCACTGCAACAGAAACATCCAGAGAACATGATACGATAAACCATGGAACTGGCAGAGATACGACACCCGAGGGCTGTGGAAACAGGATGTCAGATATAGCAACATACCCCCAAGCACACGCAAAGAAGAAGAACAGCCTAACCAAGGACAACCATGGGACCCGTGGTATAGCAAAAACGAAAAGGAGGAAGTGAATCACATCCAGGGGATGACAGCACACGAAGGAGTACGAGCAAACAGCTATAGGAAAGCAAACAGCAAAGCAAACCTACTTCAACAGAAACACCAAATGGGGAAAATCCGAAGAGACCAAACTAATATCATCTGGAACTCAAAATTTGGCATGGAAGGGGAAATCGGTGGTCAGACAAAAAAAACTTAATCTCGTCCAATACAACTGTCGGGGCTATAAGGCTGACGACGAGTTCACAAACTCACTATTAGCAAATGCCGACATTATTCTTCTGAATGAGACATGGACGTCAAAAGCAAGCCAAGAAAGTAGCCTAAGAAGGGATGGCTATGTTGTAATTGCCACAAGTTACGATACACACTACGACTATGCATCTACCGACAAATTAGGAGCACGTGGTCATGGTGGTGTTGCCATACTAGCAAAGGAAGAGCTGAAATTGATACCGTTGGGCGATCCGGGCAGCCCAAGAGTAGTAGCAGTAATTGTACAGGGATACCTCATTGAAATGTTATTGATAGCTGCCTACATGCCAACTGGAACGACTGCAGATAAGATAATAGAGTATCAGGAGACGATAGACAGAATTAGCGCCATCGTAGAGCAACATGGAATGGGGAGAATGCTTATTATTGGAGCTGACCTGAATGTTGATCTGAGAAGAGACACTCACTACAACAAGAAGTACATTGTAGGACTCATGTATGAGTATGATCTTGTGATCCCGAAGACAGAAATTGATGGATTGTGCTCATTCTCATGGGTGGAACTTTATATACTTTCGGGGTTGTAGCTACAACTGCATCCTCAAAAATTACAACCCCGACATTGCCAGTAAATGCATAAGTAAATAAATACTGCAAACGGTACGCAAAATCACCAAAGGATTTTTCAATAACTCGACCTGCCCAGGGGCCCCTCTGTGCTGGGGCCCCTGGGCAGGCATTATTGTTATTGAAAAATCCTTTGGTAATTTTGCGTACCGTTTGCAGTATTTATTTACTTATGCATTTACTGGCAATGTTGGAGTTGTAATTTTGTTGGGGTAACCAGTACGGCGCCGTAGTTGGCGATGAACGAACGAGCGCGAAGGAAATGTATGGTGAGGTTGGTATGCGCACGCATAAGGGTGCTGCTTTCCTAGTAGGTACTGTTGCCTGACACCACACCAAATTTCAACTCGATCGGGAAAGTAGTTTCTGAGATACAAAAGGGGGTGCGCACTTGCGCACGTGCAGAGGTGCAGAGAGCCGCCACTTTCCCACCCCTGACTTGTGGGAAAGTGGCGGCTGAGAGGTCCCTAACCAGTTAACCACACTCCAAATTTGAACACATCGGCTCAGCCGTTCCTGAGATATAGAATAGAGGTGTGCACATGCGCACGTGCAGAGGCACCCCACCCCTGACTTGTGGGAAGGCGGCGGCTGAGGGGTCCCTAACCAGTAACCACACACCAAATTTGCACACAATCGGCCCAGCCGTTACGGAGTTTTTGCGAGAAAGCACTTTTCAACACTCCTCACGCGGCACGCGGTACGCGCAGTGATAGTCACCCACGTGAATCGACACTGGTCTCAAACAAGGATATAGGGTGGATGAGGCCACACAGCAAAGAAGTTCGCGTGTCAATCGGACGTCCGGTTGCAGAGATATGAGCTTCTCAAAAGCGCCGCCACGGGCCGCGTCCGGCAGCTCATATTCCGATTTTTTCCCCTACTTCACGGAAGGACGAGCGAGCTCGAAGCGCTCGCACGTAATAACCGATGTATCATATACGATGGCTCTCAGACATTAAGAGCTATTAAGATGGCTCTCATAAGACTCATATTACGTCCTGGTGGCTCTCATATGTCTTATATTACGTCATGGTGTTATCCCGCCTTTACCGGAGGGAGATTCCCGGTTTGATTGCTAATCAGTAATTTGATCCATAGCTTCGTTTCAAAGGAAGTAAGTGTGTACTAACATGCAGGGGCGGTGCCACCGGGGGGGGGGGGGGACGGAGGGACGTGCCCCCCCCCCCCCCCCCCAACTCTTTCGGATTTGAGCATTACGCCTATGGGCGTTGCATGGAAATAATCGACTTCAGAATGCCTCCGCCCCCCCCCCCCCCAACTTTCGGAAGGTGGCGCCGCCCTTGTTAACGTACATTACTATGTTCTTTGGAATGTGAGATGCAAGGTAGAACTGTATAGAGGTATAGGGTTTTATTAATACGCGCCCTGGAGGGCCTCTGAAAATTACACGCACAGGAGGGGGGGGGGGGGGGGATAAAGGCTCCGACACTGGCGGATCCAGCCTCTCTCCGTGGGGGCATCTTTTCGTGGCAAAAAGGTACCCCCATTTTTTTCTCCGCTGATGTGGGCCGGTCGCCTTATTTTGGTATTCGAGCTTAAGAAATTCACTATTCAAATTCACACAAATTTATTTTGTCGATTTTTTTTAAGGAAAAAAGTTTTCCATTTTTTTGGGTCAAAAACGCAAAATTTCGAATATCCGAGAAGGCCATTTTGAAGAGAATGACATTTCCTTTCTTTTGAAGTGTGTATTTACAATTCGCTTCAAAACTCTATTGTCTACGTTTGTTCAAACATTCATCGCTTTTCCACCAAAAATGGCATGACATGACGTCATTAAAACGTCATTATCTCCCAAAATCCTACATCATTGCATTGGAATTTGGTGAGAAGACGTATAATTGATGCAGAATAAGGTACTGAAAGTTTGACGTTGATATCTATCATAGTTTTCAAGTTATTGAGAAAATCCGGGAGGGGGCTGATTCAGCCCCCAGCCCCCCCCCCCCCCCCCCCCCCCCCCCCAGCGGGGCGCGGGTTAAGTGTCGCCGGAGCTGCTTGAATTGCATCAGGTGCGCTGTTTTGTCTATCATTGAAAGAAAAGGATACTTACAAACTTCACATTCAATCAGTCGAGAGAAGACAAAAAACTTCCGTTTTCATGAAGTTTTCTCCTAAGATCATTGTGTTTCACGTTCAGTACAGGGAATGCGCGTGGGGGAGGGCATACTTGTATTGAATGCCCATCTCAGATTCCTGCGGAGGGGGGGGGGGGGGGCATTTGTCCCTGATGCCCCCTGAATCCGCCAGTGTATTACCGCCAAGGAGAGCCTCTGCCAGACACTTACCTAATGGAATTCATTTTCCCATTTTTCAAATTTGTATAAGCAATTGCGAAAGTTGTGTCATGCCGCGAAGCGGCGCAACATTTTCCGTTTTTTGACTGTGGATAGCTGGATTTTGACTGCTGCAAAGACGATTTTACGATAAATTGGGAACGCGCGGGGGGGGGGGCATACTTGTATTGAATGCCCCCCCCCCCCAGATTCCTGCGGGGAGGGGGGGATTTTCTCCTGATGCCCCCCTGGATCCGTCAGTGGGCCCCGATAAGAAATACAATAACGAAAATTGTAGGGCGGAGAGGTTCTGTGGGAATCTGTTTTGTGAAAATGTCATGACCCTCCTAGCCTAGGTTAATATCTCCGAGGTCAAATGAGGTCAAATATACTCAAATTGGATTGTTATGCGCTCCTTACTTGACATTGTTAGGGAACGCAGTGATTGCGTGTATATGTATAACATATATACCCCAAAATGGGCTTAAATGATTTGATGGAAAGTCTAATGATACAATAGGGATGATAGACGTTTCATTTGACTGTTTGTGAAAATCAAACAGATAATAAAACCAATGTGTTTAACTCTTTTCCATTTTGCTCATTTTTCGTGTTTTCTTTTTCTTGAGTCGTTTTTACTCCCCCCCCCCCCCCCCCCCGCCCCGGTCGCCGACTCAATTACAACCCCAACGAAAAACATAAAGTTCCGCCTCTGCTCATTCTACATGCAAGAAACGACGCCTGTATCACTGCTAGACTATTTTCTCGTCGACAAATTTCACGTCGACTTGATTAAGATATATAATATACCAGAACGCAGCGCGTTAAATAAATCAGACCATGAACCAGTATTGATGACAATAACGGCAGCCGGACCTGTGCATGAGCCAAGTCCACCAAGAAGACCACGAATCAACTGGGAAAGAGCCAGGAGAAATGGCGCAACGGAAAAATATCATAAGAGTATATATGCATAAGAGTGGAACGCTGAGAACATTGCTCAAGTAGCTGAAGGATTTAGAAGAGCAGCAGAAGTGCTACCCAGAAGGGGGAAGCAAAACCAAGCGAGTCACTGGTGGAACCCAATGCTAACAGAATACAGGGCAAAATGTTTGGCGGCGAAACAGACCTGGAAATCTGCCGAAGGACAAGATATAAAAAAGGCAGAGGAATTGTTTCAAACAATCAAGAGACAATATTTGAACGAGCAGAGAAGACAACAACTACAGAGAAAACAGAGGGACGATGTAAGAAGAGAAATGGAATGTAGCCGTCTATCCAAAAGGTACTTCTCATTCATGCGATAATCCAGAACCAATAGGATAATACCGATAATCGTGGTGGACGGCGCGGAGGTATTTAAACCAAATGAGATCACACAGACGTTTTTAACTCATTTCGTTCGCACAGGTAAACCAATTGAGAGTAGCAGCTTTGATAAGAACTGGAAAGAGGCAGTGAATGGAGTAGTGGAAGACGTATGCAATAAATACGAAACAAACTATAATGATATGGACCAAGTAGATCCCATCAATGTAAGTGAAGTGGAAGTAGCCATACAATCCATGAAGAATAATAAGGCCCCGGGCTTCGATGAAATCACTACAGAGCACCTGAAGGAAGCGCAGGGGTTGGCGAATTCGGCAACAGCTAAAGCTATGCAGCAGATTCTAGATACTGGTAAAATACCAGAAAACTTTAAATTTAGATTAGTCACTCCAGTGTTCAAAGGGCATGGCAGCGATCCGTCTCAAACGGATAACTATAGCGATATATCTGTCCTCACTATGCTCTGTAAGGCGTTTGAGATGATGGTGGTGCAGAGATTGTACCCGAAGATGGCTGAAGCTAACATTCCATCGGAATTCGGAACTCCAGTTTGCCTATCAGAAAAACAGAGACACACTACAAGCTAACTTCGTCTTACAAGAAGTAATATCCGCTAACAGAGACAGGGAAAACAACATATGTCGCGTTTCTTGACGTGCGAAAATGTTTCAACTCTATCTGGCACAACGGACTAATATACAAACTCATATGTGCAAACATACCGCCAAGACTCGTCATACTTCGTAACCTGTACAGATAATTGTATGTGAAGGTCAAGGTGGGAGAAGCGGTCTCTACTGACGGCCGCATAGAACAGGGACTAAAGCAGGGTGGCGTGTTGTCCTCCAGCATGCTGGTAATGTACAATGAAGACAAAATACGCATGTTACTAGAAGCTGGCAAAGGGGCTACCATAGGATGCAAACAAGTTCCAGTCATCGCTTACGCTGATGATGAAGTGCTTATCAGTACTGACCCATACGAACTCCAAGAAATGCTAGACATCGCATACAGGCATAGCTGCATGTGGCGGTATAGGTATAACGCAACAAAGAGTAAAGTAATGATCTTTGGCAAGGCAGAACCTTACAACTGGAGGCTCGGCACCAAAACAATTGAGAAGACAGATGAATACACTCATCTAGGTATTATCATGACAACAAGGAATCCAGCAAGAAGAAGAATAGAAGAAGGCATGAAGAAAGCAAGAAGGGCGTTCTTTGCCAAATGCAAGAATGGACTTGACCTAAAAAGAGATAGCCCCATAACCCACTACACTACGTGGAAGATATATGCCGAACCAATTCTGATATATAGTTTAGCGGTCACGTCCCTATCAGCAGCTGAAATTGCTTACTTGGAAGGAATGTCGGTGCGTCTTTACCGACTCATCCAAGGACTACCTGCTAAAACACAGAAGATGGTAACTTGTATAATGTTAGGTACACCAACAGGTTCTATTCTCTTGATAAAGATAGCCCTACAGTTTATAGGTTTCCTGCTGAAAGCTGCCAAGGAGCATACGCTAACCAGATACGTAATCATTCATGGAGCCGTCAACACTGACCGGACCAGTAGTTTTGTGCGTCATTGGGAGGAATTGCTCAAAACACTTGACTTGTCAAGTCTATCTGTTTTAGTTGAACAGGGAACAGGAGAACTTCAAAGATCTTGGAACAAGATAGTTCGCATGGCCGTGAATCACTGCATGAGCAAGGAAACCAAGAGTACTATAGAGCATATGTCAAGCCTAAGATGGCTGGCAATGTTGCCGCAAAATAACAAGTATGAAGCACCAAGTGCATTCTGGCCATCTAGCAAATACAGCACACTTGTCAGACAAACCACACTAACAAAAATAATTTTACTCACAGGACATTCATGGGTGTCCACAGGAATGGTCAGGAGACACATAAATCAAAATAGCACCTGTCCACTTTGTCCAGTGCAGAGCCTTATCATCCATCATATCTACAAGGCCCGCATACCCCGCATACAGAGGGAAATCATCGAGAAAAAAACAGCATATCTGTCACATAAAATAGGCTTGAAGAGCCTATGCATTCAGCTGAAACAAGACTGTGCATTCAGCTGAATACATGATCATGCATCTGCAAGATGGAGTCGACCATTCAAGTTCAAGCTAAGTAATTTCGACACAGGACTAGTGGGCCCCTTTTAGAAGACTCTGTTTCGGTGCGGTTTCGGGCTCAGTTCTTTCGTCCCCGAAACCGCCCCGATACAGAGTCTCCTAAAAGGGGCCACTAGTCCTGTGTCGAAATTACTTAGCGTAGCGAGGTAATTATTTCACCACAACCCATTTTTCGATATGCTCTACAAATTTGCTATCTCAGTTCAAACCCCCATTAAAGGTGACCTATTTCCCTTAAAGGGAATGTTTCACCTTTCTGAAAGTTGTCAAATATACGCTGGTTGTAGTAGAAAATATGAAGTAAGTGCTGCTGAAAACGATGGTGATTCACTCGAAAAGTCCCTTAACTTTATACAAATTAAGTTTTTAGATTTGGGCGAATTACGTCATAATTGAGCTATAGACTGCCGCTGATTGGCTGATAAAGTGGGATTGGCTGAAAAAGTAACTGTCGGCCAATCAGCGGCTGCACCAGCCTGGAGTCATTTTGCAAATGGTAAATTAAATTGCTTAAAAACTGTTAAGTTTTGGGGAAAATGACCTTAGTAATTTAGACATTTCAATACCGGCCCAAGATAATGGCTATCTCAGTTTAAAACTAATATAAAGGTAAAACATTCCCTTTATTCCCGTGGTTACCATATAGTTTACTATATTTATGCTTTCGGCAAATATTAGTAACAGCAAACGAACGGACGACAGCCTTTGTTTGCAATCCTGAATGTCATTCTAATCGGGCCTATTCCAAATATTTGTACACGCATCTACCTCTTAGTAGGCCATTTTGAGTAGGCAAATTTACCTTGAACCCAGACCGACCGGCTCGGTCCGGCAATACGTATGCTTTTGCCCAGATCGATTGGAACAGTGGGTTTGAAAGATTAGATACATGTGAATCCTGGAATTATTTTAAGACTATATTGAAAGCAGTTCAGAGTAGACACATACCATTTAAGTATAAACGTAGTAGAAAAAAACGATAGACCTCCCTGGCTTACACCAGAAGTTAGAAATGCCATCAAAACGAAAAGAGCTGCATTTAAGAAAATGAAGGGATCACCAATTGAGTCAAATAAGAGAAGTTACCAAAAAAGTAGGGACGAGGTAAAGAGAAGAGTCAGGGCAGCAAAAAGAGCAAAGGAAATAGACTTGGCAAAGAACTGCATTGCCGACAGCAAGATATTTTTTAGTTTTTACAAAATGAATAACGTTTCAAAAAGTATTGGTCCACTTAAAGTAAATGATATGTTGGTAAGTAAAGATAACGAAATGGTGGAATTGTTGAGTAATCAGTTCAGTTCCGTTTTTACAATCGAAGACCAAAGTGGTATCGCATTACTTCATCCTCCGCCAGTAACGGAGGATACTTTGGGAGAGCTGGGCAATATAAGTAGTGATTTAGTTAGTGCATATTTAAAAAAGATAAAACCTAATAAGGCGGAGGGACCAGATACTATATATGCAAGGGTTTTAAAAGAATGTGGAAGAGAGATATCTGTTCCATTGGCTATAATATTTTCCAGATCACTAAAAGAAACAAATATTCCACTTGACTGGAAGAGTGCAAACGTAGTTCCTATATTTAAAAAGGGGGATAAAAGTAAGGTAGAAAATTATAGACCTGTCAGTCTTACCTCCTTAGTTTGCAAAGTACTGGAATCAATCATTAAAGATAAAATAGTAGAATATTTGGATGAATATAAAATCATTAGGGAAAATCAGCATGGCTTCAGGAAGGGTTATTCGTGCTTGACCAACCTTCTGCAGTTTTTGGATGTGGCAACCGATAGTTTTGATAGGGGTGAACAGCTTGATGTAGCGTATCTTGATTTTAGTAAAGCTTTTGATAAGGTTCCCCATCAAAGATTAGGATTACAACTGAAAAGCCACGGAATAAGCGGCAAGGCGCTTGATTGGATCGAGTTTTGGCTCTCAGGACGGCGGCAAAGAGTTTTACTAAATGGGGTCAAATCTGAATGGAGAGATGTGCGTAGTGGGGTGCCTCAAGGCTCAGTTTTAGGCCCATTGTTATTTTTAATATTCATTAATACAATCGAGAATGGTGTAGACAGTAAAGTGTTAAAATTTGCTGACGATCTTAAAGTTTTCAGGGTTATTAGGAGAGATAACGACCAGGATCTTTTCCAGTCGGATCTGGATAGGTTGGTTGAATGGTCAGAAACATGGCAAATGGAATTTAATATTAACAAATGTAAAGTTATGCATGTAGGCCGAGTAAAAAGAAGAACTTCATACAAAATGGGGGGACAGGAGATGTCACAGACGGTAATGGAAAGGGACCTAGGGGTAATAGTTAACAGTAAGCTGTCTGCATCTGACCAGGTAACCAAAGCTAGAAAACAGGCGCTAAGGATGCTTGGTGCCATTTACAGGAATGTTTCTTATAAAAGTGCTGAGGTGATAACTAAACTGTATTGTGCATTTGTTAGACCACATTTAGAGTACTGTGTTCAAGCTTGGTCTCCAACGTATGAGAAAGATTGTTGGTTACTAGAAAGGGTACAAAAACGGGCAACGAAAATGGTTAACGGTATTAGTAATTTAGAATATGAGGATAGGCTTAAAACATTGGATATGTTCTCACTTAAATACAGAAGATTGAGGGGGGATCTCATTGAAGTTTTTAAGTTTGTAAATGGTCAACAGATTGGGTATTTAAAGAACTTGTTTGATTTTGATAGAGAGAAAAGAGGGCGATGCCATCAGTATAAACTTATTGTTAAACAAAGCAGGACTAGATTAAGACAGTCGTTTTTCAGTAGAAGGGCTGTGAGCCATTGGAACAATTTACCAGGTGATGTAATCAGTGCAGCCACATTAGTTTCTTTCAAAGCTGGGCTCGACAAATATTTTGCGGGAAAGGGTGTTGTTTATAAATATTCCTGGGATTAGTCTTAGTTATAGTGATACACATATGCTAATATACATAAGAACATAACAAATTGAAATAGGTTGCTTACAAGAAAGGGATTATTTTGAGAAGGAAGATTGTGTATGTGTGGGACTAGTGTAATTACAACGTTTGTATGGATTGAATGTCTTGTGAATGTAGATTGCTAAATTCTGAGGTTCGTGTGTGCAGGACGATGTATATGTACTGGATGTTAAATTCTGAAAATGGTTAGTGTGTATTACATGATATGGTGCCCTGCGAGGCAATGTATGTGGCCGTTCATGTCCGTTGTCACATGTGTGCCGTTCACGTCCATGTGTGCCGTACAACCCAGGACGGGCCCATGAGGCTCTTTGTTGTACTGAAAATTTATGTCTTTATGTCTTTATGTCTTTATGTCTTTTCGGAAGCTTATAACTTCGGAACTGTTCATCCGATTGCAGTCGGGTCTCCGCGTTCGCTAGCCCCATCACATCAATACTGCCATGCTGGTGTCTGATATGGGTGGTATGTAGTGCGTGTCGCGCGCGAACGTCGACATGTCAAACCACCGATGCTGGCTGAAAATCATGCTATGATGATAAAACGGCTTTATCAAACTGGACCAAGATGCCCAATAGATTCAATAGCAAATTGAACTTTGTAAATTGCAAATTGAGTTCAGTGCACATGAGCACGTGCAAGAAATAAGGATGCTCTACTACTCGCCGATGATGTGTCTCATAAACTACTGGATCGATTAAAGTTAAATTTGGTGTGCCGCTTCTGACTAGCATACTAGCAAGTATCAAGGCTATACATGATTAATCGGAAGTCTCATGGCACGTGCGCACGCGCTGAACCCAATTGTATAGCTTCGAAACTACTGGGTCTATGGAGTTGACATTTTGTATGCAGGCTAGGCCGTATGACAAGCTGCTTTACACGCGTGGGTCTGGGTGCGTACGTGGCGTGGGTCTGGGTGCGTACGTGGCGTGGGTCTGGGTGCGTACGTTAATAAGCGTATCGTGCGCAGTGCGCACCTGCACCGCCACAGTGGCGGATCCAGGATTCGGTCAAGGAGGGGGCCACGTAGCAGTGGACCCCCCAGGCCTTGGAGGCCCCCTCAGGCCTTGGTGGGCCCCCTCAAGCCTTGGTGGTCCCTTTTGACCTTGAAGACAGATGTAGGCCAGAATGGACCCTTTTAGTTCAAAATATGCCTCTCACATACTGAAATGGGCCGCCTGCAAACCAGAATGGCCCTCTTCAAGTCAGAGTGGGCCCTCTAGAAGTCAGAGTGGTCCCTCTAGAAATCAGAGTGGGGCTCTAGAAATCAAACTGGGCCCTCTGGAAGTCAGAGTGGGCAAATTGGCTTGCGATTTGTTTGAAAACGGAGTGAAATTCGTTTCGAGTCACTTCGATCGGCTATGGGTCCTCTCGGGCTATTGGGCCCTTTTGAGGCTCAAGGGGGCCATGGCCCCATGACCCCTCTGGATCCGCCACTGCACCACCGTATTTCTGATTTTGGAAACGTATGGACCTGTCGAGACGAAAAATTGCATGCATCATAATGAACGACTGATGGTAGTTTTGCACGTTGCGAAACTCAAGCCACTATGCACGTGCGCACTTGTGTATACCATTACTTGATATCTCAGGCTCCAAGCTTATGCGGCTCTGTCGTTTTACTTACTTTTACTTATAAAGTCGCTTTACAGGTCCTGTTATGGTACCTACAAATATCCAAAGTGTAAATTCATCCTTCTTTTAGTCACATCATTGTTCTTTTTCTGAGAAAGAACATCAAAATACTGATATTTCTGCTCCAGCTGTGCAAATTGTTAACTTTCAAAAAGAAAACAAAAGTGCGACAAAAGAAAGCTTGTTACCTACAGATAACTATCCCATTAATCCATTAGCGTCCGTTGAACCTATATGTCCCGCACTGCACTGGAGAAGGGTATGCCACTAACGCGCACTGGACGGGGGAAGTGACCCCCCTTGAGATCTCGGAAATTATAAGAGCTAGAGCGATCAAACTTACAGGATGGGTAGCTGCTATGATGATTTACATTTGCTGCAATTTTGATGACCCTAAGTCAATACATTCAAGGTCAAATGAGGTCACGGGGTCAGAACTAAGCATTTTGTACCAATGCTCTCCGTGACGTCATAGGTCACCATAATGGGGTCAAGGAGATGTTTCTGACATCAGGTTACCCAGAGATGCCGAATGGCGTTTGAATAATCCCGATCCCACTGCTGGTGCCTGATATATCGCTTCGCCGACCGCGATTCTCGCCGCCATCTTCGATTTCAAATCCATATAACTCAAATATTCACCAACCGATTTTTAATTTTTGGTGTGAAACGATCCGCCATTGTGTTGGCTTAAATGTCACGAAGTAGCAGTGGCCTGCCTTTTTTCTTTTACAAGTTATTTACGAAAAGCGTGTGGGGGGGGGCACAAAAGTCCCCCTCCCCCCCCCCCCCCCACACCTCCAGTGCGCGTGTTAAAGCCGCACGTTCATTTGGCAAAAAGCGCATGTGCACACAAAGACAGCAACGTATTCGTATTCGTATTCAAATACGTATTCAAAGTTCCTCCGATTTCGCCCAAATTTGCACACGATAAGCCCAATCGTATACACATTATATGAAGTTATACACGAATATAACAAACAGTTTGACCTACAGACGTCACAATAGGTTAAACAGATCAAATACGCGGTACCCCATAACTTTTCACTTCATTGACTAAGATGCAAAATTCCTTATTCAAATATACTCGGAACAGGGTGAGAATCATGCACAAACCAAGATTGGACCAGCCTGGGTCACTGTTTGACCTCAGGTCAAAAATGTATATTTTCAATGGGTGATAACTATTTGCGCGGTACCCTATAAACTCTCAGAAAACGCACTTATAATATATGCAATTGAGCACAAAACCATCCGCGAGTGACCATAGTTCATTGACAACACAACAGATGACCTTACTCTGCTACCGTGTGACCTTAGGTCACAAAACCACGTGAAAAATATGATTTGGCGAAAAATCGCGGTACCGCATAACTCCTACGACAATTGAAGTAGACGAGTCATTCCAGTGCCACAATTTTCGCAATAGCACATAGATGGTGCACAAGAAAACATTGTATCCGAAAATGTCACCGTTTGACCTCAGGTCCAGGGTTGGCAGTGGGTGGCAAAAACGTTTTTGACATTGTTTTTTACCGGTTAAAACCGGCTGGCAAAAACCCATAGTGGCAAAAAATGGCAAAAAGTGTAAAAAACTCCAATGAACCAAATCTGATAATTGTTTTGTTCCAGACCAATGTAAGCATTATAGTCCATAGCTCAACCTATTTAAGTAGACTTTGTTTTGTTTCCTTGAGTTCCATTGAAAATGAAAGTATTTTTCACAATATATGTCGCGCACTGGAGAGGAGGGGGGGGGGGGGGGGGGGGGCGAAATCCACCAACCCCTCCTGTTTTTTTTATATCTTGATTTTACCAGTCGATGTGCATTATTTTTGGTGTACCTGCCTAAAAAATGAACGGCGAGTCGTCTAAAGT